>ML782079.1:786681-814127 GCA_009831015.1 Picea engelmannii | reverse complement strand
TGGATACAGATCCACAAACTGCACAGATAAGTATTGTGCTAAGATTATGAAATTTTCCTTTTTAATTTTGAACAACAGTAAGATGTCTTCGCACAAAATTGTGGTTAATATGCTTGTGTCCAAGAATTATTGAAGGCAGATGAAGAAGACTCAGATCCTGAAAAAGGACCTGACCGAGGATAAAGGTCAAGACTTCTGAAGTGGCCGAATGAGGAGGGCATGATAGGTGTTTTGAGAAAGAACACCAAGGACAGTGTTCCTTTAAGGGGGAGGGAATTGTAACACCATGTTTCCCCCAATTTGTAATTAATCATAAAATAGGAATTACCATGCTAATGCATGAGGAAAATGTAAATGTATTATTGTTTGAGTTGCCAATAACTGACTGTGGGGTTGAAGCCTTGAAAGTACTGGCCATGATATCACTAGGGGAGAGAAATTAGTTAATGAGGCAAGGACCGGTGGTTGAACTACCAACCACCCCCATGAATGGGAGCATCGTCTAGCTGCAGGAAGTCATCTTAAGTACCGCAGGGTCTGACAGACCAGGCGGACCCAAGCTTCCTTCTGACATAAGGAAAGTGACAATTATACACACAGAGGCAGCAAGAGAGGGAGACACCAGATGATGGCGAAAGCTTCCAAGGGAGAGGCGTGAAGCTCTCCAGTGAATCATGAATAGAAGATCGCAAGCTTGATGCCGAAGGGCATCTAAGAAACCTCACCGAGGCCACAAGCAAGCAAGAAAGCTCCGAGTTGTAGAAAACTGGACCCGAACAGAAACTGAAAATAGAGAGATAACCCTCGAGAAGAGTGAGAGTTCCCTGGTGATATCATGGCTTGGCACGGGGGTGGATAGAGTGCTAATATTGACTGCCTCTAAGCCTATGGTTGGGTGCAAGAAAAGACACCCACATTAAGTTGGTTGGCGGCAACCTGTAATAGATAAGTGAATTTCTGACCCTGTGTAATTTAGTTGTAACGGTGTATGAATTGGTATGTTGTGCATGCATTCAAGAATGTGAATGAATGCTTAATGGATATACTGTATCCCTTCTATCTCTACTTGGTTGTATAATTAGGCAAGTAAGGAATTATATGGGTTGGACATGACCTGTTCTCATAAATTCTTGAGTTCTGTAGCGTCTTAAGCTAGAGCCACGAACCGTGAGCTCGTCGACCTTAGGTGTAGTTGCATGTACGATGCTTTACTCATCTAGTCGATATGAGCCCCTTGGAGGATAGAGTTTGTTAAGCTCATGAGAGGTAGTGCCGATATGCACAGACTCTCTGCGATTGAATAGAACCCCTAAACCCCTTGATGAAGGAGCGCAGTAGTTGTGCTGAAGACTCTTCTAAGAGTCAAATCCAGGAGAAAGAGTGCAAAGTTCTCAAGTCCTTCATAGCTGACGAAGCTCGAGAAGGATAGCGAGTTGCAAATATTGAAAGAAAGTACCCTTACATTTTCTAGATGAATGGACGAGATCCTTTCGGAGGATCTAAGGTCTGTCACGACCGCTAGATTGGAGGAAGGAACGTAGGCATTAATGCCTCAACCCCTTTTTACCTTCGCAAGTAGCGAAGGAATCGGGACCGTAGATCCCAAGATCCAAGGGAGTTACCTGGACCATCCATTTGTAGAGGACACGTGGGTGTCAGTCGACGTTTCGGCACCCGGGAAACCCAAGGGCAAGACCCCTTGTCTTCGCAAGTCGCGAAAGCTCGGTATGAAAAACCCCAAATCAGTATAGAGTGAATAGGTTTTGGCGTTTCGGCACCCGGGAAACCCAAGGGCAAGATCCCTCGTTTTCGCAAGTCGCAAAATCCCGGTGCCTGAAACCCCGACGCGCTCTGTGGTAGAAAGGAGGAGTCCCGAAAGGGTCTGGACTGTCCATCAGAGGAGACACGTGGTGAGCAGCCCGAGTTCGGGGAAAACTCCAAAATAATCTGGACCGTTGGATCCAAACCACCGAGGATCGTTGGATCTCGTACAAGAACCTGTGTATCGGAATTCGGGGTTTGTAGAGAGAAGGGGATGACAGTTCGTTGTTCTCTTGAGTCCCGAAAGCCGATGGCTCGGGCGGACAGGTGGCACATCCCAGATGTAGGAGCCACGTGGATGACAAGTGGTACATCCCAGAAAAAGGGTCGGGTGGAGGTGACAGGTGGCGTGTTCTCGTCACAGGGAAGGTGTCAACACCCTGTTGACCTATATCACATTTTGGGGTTTCGCTTTCCAAAAGGTAAGGAACACTTGCAACGGGAATTGTGAAGTTGTGAAACCCGAAAGAGATAGGTGTTGAGACTTGCGTCCTAGCCAGAGGTCACATGACACCGAGACAAGGGTGGAGCCGAGTACCTTAGCCCATTTCGGATTTCGGGGTTTGAAGAGTCGAAAGACTCGACTCTCTTGCTTTACGAACTCCTGGTTACCGAAATCCTGATACGGCCAGGACCGTCAGAGTAGGGGGAGACTCACAGTCGTCGATCTCCTCGAAGGTGAGATTTCGGGTTTCGGGGTTTGTAGAGTCGAAAGTCTTGACTCGCTTGTATCGTGAAGTCGCAAAATGCGAAAAGGTGCCTAGTTTGTTTGGCCTGTGGTCATAACCAACGATCACATGGAGGTGGACAAGGGAAGAACTAGCCTGTGCTAGGCCCCTGTAGGACTTCAGGGATTCTGTCCCTTGAGAAGAGGCAAAAAAACTTATTATGTCGTAGTGGGTATGTTACACACTTAACCAGTGCCATGTCAATAGTGACATCAGCAAGGCACGTCACTCCAGGACTACATCCTCCGAGGATGTCTAGCTTCTCCTACTAGCCAATATACCCGAAGCGTCAAAAGTCGAAGTCACAAATTACAATTTGTCGGTTGATTTAAGATCCTACGGAATATTTCTTGATCGTCCGATCAAGTATAGTGGAAGGATAGAGTAAGTGTGAATCACAAAGTAATGCTAACCATTGATATACTTCGGGAGCGTCCTTGACCATTGATCAAGCATAGTGGAAGGATAGTGTAAGCGAAGTTGTTAACTGACAACAAGTGGTCACCACCATTATATGACTTATTCGGTAGCTAAACCTTCGTAGGGATTGTTGTACTCCAGAGTCTTGGAGCCATGAATATCTGAAGTCCCGAAGTGAACGAGAATTGTTCATCTCAACTCCTGATTAAGTCTTGACCGTAAATTTATTTGAAGCCTATGGATAAGCCAGGATCGTCCATCTAATGGAAGATTAAATATTGACCGTCTAATATACTAGTGAATACAGTATACACACTTCGATGAAATGTACTCCGGGAGGATTGAATGACTGCAAAGGTCAGAAGTACCGAAGGACAATGTACCTGAGAACCTAGTTCCAACACTGGTCACATGATAAGGTAAAGAAGATAAAAGGGATAGAAGTAAATAATCCCTCTGACATTTGAATACGGTCCCACGTAGAAGAATAGGGGCTGAAGAAGAAAGCGCTAATAAAAAAATGCTTGGAATGGATAAGCTTGTGGCTTCGAGCTCGCGGTCACACGAATTTTGGTTGAAGGAAACGTTGATTGATTAAGAATCGAATTAACAACAATTTGAGATCTGTAGACTAATGAACTAATACACAATCATGATTGAAGAAGAGGTAAATCATGAGCATTATGAATAAAGAATAAAAAGGAAAAATGATATTATTTAATGTTTAATATTATCATTTAAATGAAGAGGTGTAATGGTTCAAAGTTCAAATAAAGGGACACAATGCTTCAAATCTCACACTAGTTGGAAGACTATATAAACAAGAAACAATGGTGAGAAGAAGTGTCTCTATAGTCCATATCAGAAGATGAAAAATAGAAGCAGAGTCCAAGAAGGAAAGTTGAAGATACTTATGCAGTGAGGGTGGAAGGGAGGAGCAAGGAAGGATTCATATCCTTCACTAAGTAAAGTGTAAAGATAAGGGAGTTGGTGCTTCCTAGGGTTGGTGCCATAAAGACAAGGGAGGTTGTGCTTCCTAGTGTTGGTGCCCTGAATAAGGGGATTTGTGTCTCCAAGAGTTGGTGCACTAAAAAGGATTGGTGTCCTTCACTATCTCATATTATTCTTTATAAAACCTTGTAATTCATGTTAATTATATTTACATAATTGATTTTAATTACAAGTCCATTGTTGATCTATTATGGTGATTAATAAAATAACAAAGTAAATGTTAATTGTTTAAAAAGGTAATAGTGATTCACCCCCCCCCCTCTCATTATTTTCAACAAAAACCTACAAGAGTAAAGAATCACTATGGGTGGATGAATTCTTGGCGATGGTCATCAATAGTCGAGAAGATATATAAGTCATATCGAAGAATTCATTCTCGAGTAATGACACATCTTGTGGTAGAAAGATTTGCATGTTCTCCCTTGTACCTAATAGACACATCTTGTGGTAGAAAGATTTGCATGTTCTCCCTTGTACCTAATAGAGGGGGAAATAACATCAGTGATTGGCAATGAGGCTTCAAGTTTTGAAGTCTTATCATTCGAGGAGTAATAAGCAAGCATGATTTGGTTTTTGGTCATCCAAACCCACCAAATTGGTTTGTGTTTTTCCTTAAACAACCACTTAGTAGAAGACTTTCAACTTCTGCTAGAGAACAATTTATGGTCACCTTTATACCAACATTTGAGAACACTTCCAATTAGCAGAAGACATCAACGTCCATATTTTAGCTAACTTAGAAAATGTTTCAGGAACCATTGAGCCCTAGAGCGAAGTTCCAGAGTTTGCGGTCATCCGTAAACCACCAGATTGGTTCTTGGTCTTTCTTAAACCACCACCACCCTTTAGTAGAAGACATCGGCTTATGCTAGCCATTTGGTTGGTGGTCATCCCAAAACCAATAGATTCATAGAGCACATTGCAGTTGCACACTTCCAGATTTTAGTTATCCACTTCCAAACTTCAGCTCTCACCTTTGACTCACATACACGTCTTCGGATTAAGGGGGGAAATGTTGGAAACCTAAATTGATAAGGGTATGGTAATAGTCACTTGAAGGAATGTAAAAGGTCAAGTGATAGTGTAACACTCATCAGAAGTCCAAGAGACCTTGGAAGATGAATCCAAAGGTCATCTGAAATGTATTTATATGTGTATCATATCCATGAATAAAATGCAATTCGTGCTTTATCAATTTTGCATAGTTCAACATAATTATATTAATAGAAAAGAGCAGAACCTTCCTTCTAAGGCTTGTTTGAAACAAATAAATGCATGTTGGTTGAAAAGAATTAAATGTTTGTGGGTAATGCTTTCCAAATGCAACATCATCAATACCAAAAGAGGTGATCTATTTCTAAATCTTGTTGATCTAACCAAAAATCTAGAGGGCCCACATTTAATCATGGATTGAATACTCCTATCAAAAGAGCAGTTACAAGAACAGTTGGATGCCCTAAAGATTTCATGGGCGAGTGATTTTAACGACTCAATTGAATATTTCAAAGAAGAAGAAGTGGATAAGTTGTTATTTCAATATGTGAATAAAAATGAAGATGTTGAAGACGCTCTTCACCAACTTAGCTTTGATCTTAAAATTTTGGAAAATGAATTATTTGAAACCAAGACTGTGAAAGAAATGATGGTTGATCGTATGTAGGAGTATATCATTGATCAAAATAACTGAGATAGATCAGCATAAAGCAGTTACAACCATTACGGAACCTCCAACCCACCATCCTATAATGGAGACATCAACAAGCAGATAAAGGATCTCTCTCTAATCTTCCATCATAGTAAGTCAAGTAGTCATATTGTTAAGATTTCAACTTGCTTTCTTTCTCAGTTACCAGTCATCCAACCTTTATTTTCATGATTTATGAATGTTGAAGGTTGATTCCTAATTGTATTTTTCTCTTGTCTTCCAAGTATTTTCATTTATTGGTCAATGGTAGCCCCATTCCAGTACATTTACGAAAAATGCATTTACTTTCAATTGTTATAAACTTTTATAGACATTTATTATTTTTTGAGGTTCCTAGAAAACTATTTGGGACATTACGTTAATGATTTCTTAGACTTTGCGTTCTAAGCATGATCCGAATTGGATCCGACAAGAACAAATAGTTGTTGGCATAGGACTCAAAGATGAACAACGCATGCATTATTAAGGCTATGGGCAATGAAGGAGATTGACTTGTTGGCGTGAAGGGTCCCATGTCATCATGATTGTTGTCAAATTTTGTAAAGAGATGATCATAATACCTTTCCCACATGGGATAAAAGACAAATAAATAGATAAATGGAGGAGAGACAAAATGGAGAGAAGTTGAAGCATTGGGGATGCCTGACCTTCCAATTATCCTCTCAGTCAACTCAACATTCTATATAATGTATCCCCACAATGATAAAGGGGTTATTTGGCTGTGAGTGATGTAGAGAGGCTACCCAAATGTCACTAAAGAGCATAGACATGTACCAGAGAGGTTGTAACTTGCCCATTTATGAATAAATAAGAGCCTGGACGAAGCCAAAAGAATGTTGGTTTTCTGTTTGGGTTTCCAGGGTAAAAATCTGAGTTTATGTGTGATGATTGTCGTGGTTTATGTTTTCTTAGTAATGGTTAATGCATGCACTGTAATTTAATGGTTGATTGTGTATATTCTAGAGACAAAAATTTGTGTTGTTATTGCATGAGCTTTTTTTATATTAATCATGTTCTCAGTGGGTTAATACACTAGAATAACGACACTTTAATTATAGTCATGCAATGAATTATGAGGTTGAGAATCAACAACCCTCCCACTAGATTCGTTGCTTTTCATTCGTGGGTTTCTAATTTTGTTTTCCAGTCATTGTGCTCATAATCGGCCTCATCAAGCAGTTTCCTCTGTCATCGGATGCCAAATCGACTTCTAAGACGTTTTTATTTGTTGGGGATATTAAAATCGACTCCTACATTTTGATGCACCGTGTATTACCCAAATTCGTTCCTATATGTTTTCTGACATAACTGGTGAGTAAATTTTCCCTCGAACATTCCTTCCAACTGTTGGTCATTAAAAATTCGACTTGGTTTCCTTTTTGGTCGAATTCCCTTCCCCATTCAATAGGTATACATCTCTTGGTAGACTTGACTTAGAATAAATCTGACTTGGGCATATTTCGACTTGAGTAATTTTGACTCGAGTTATTTTGACTTGTGTAATTCTGACGTGAGTAATTCCGACTTGGGTAAATTTTGACTTGTCTTGACTCAACCCGACTTTCCTTGACTCGATCCAACTTGCCTCGAATCGAATCGACTTGCCTCGACTCAACCCGATTTGCTTCGACTTGCATTTCCTGATTTGACTTGACTCATTATTTCTTTCCGACTCGACTTGGGACTTGATTGGTCAAGAATTTTTCCGACATCTACATAACCAAAGTTATAATTATTTTAACAGAGAATTTTGTGTTGGTGAAACGGATAGGCTATAGCCCTCCCATTTATGGATTAGATGGTATCATAGCATAGGTTCAAATACATTTAGTGAGATATGTATGGTAAGTACCCGCAGTGATTATAAATAAAGGGAAAATAATTGTTGTCAGGGCTAGAGTGAAGTAGAGCATCAAGAATGTCATGGGAACATTATGAAGAGGAGGAAGATCACAGGGACATATTGGATCATTTTGAGCAAAGTTTAGCTACATTTACATCAACGGTGTCGGAGTTTTTGGCAGCAAAGGTCAAGGGAACACCATCAACAGATGATGGGCATGAAGGCCCCAATAAGGAAGAAAATAAGCCAGAGACAAAATGTAAGACTGAGCCAGAAATGGGAGAGTGTAGCTACAACAAGACACGAGTACCTTTTAGTGTAGAGGCTAAGGTGGACATCAAGCCTTATGCTAGAGAAGTGGATGTTATCAGGTTGAACCAATGGCTACAATAGATGGAAGTGTACTTCAGTGTGCATGAATTAATTGGAAAACAAATGATTGTTTTTGTTTGGTTGAAGCTTAAAGGCCATGCTATGACATGGTGGGAGAGTGATGCGGTAAGGAGAGCACTAAGAAATGATCCATGAGTGATTGATTGGGAAGTGTTTAAGAACATGATCAAATATCAGTTTTATCCAATAGGATATGAGGAACACCAACAAATAGTATGGCATTACTTCAGACAGAGACACAGACAATCAATGTAGGAGTTCACAATAGAGTTCATGAAGAGAGCAATTCAAATGGGAGTCTCTCTCAAAATTCCAGACATGTTGGTCAAGTATTTGGGGGCATTTTTGCCTCGGATTCATATGCAATTGATGTTATTCATACCAAAGACAATTGATGAGGCCAACATTCAAGCACAGTACCATGAGGGAGACAAGCGGAAGCAACAAAAAAATCCTCACAAGCAAGTAAAACCACAAGAGCAGCAGAGAAAGAAAACAAACAAGAAGAAGTGGAATGAGAAGAAGGTTGTGACAACAACACAATAAGGAACACCTCCCATCCAACAATGTAAAGGATGTGATCGAAAGGGACACACGAAGGAGAATTGTTGGAAATTGCACCCTGAGAAGCACCCCAAATATTTTCAGAAAAAGAAGAAGAAAGCATTAATATCAATGGATGATGAGGAACGGGTAGATAATACATCATACCCATAAGGGAAGATTAATTGCAATAATATTCAAAAATAGGTGGCATTAGTTGGTTGCAATCACAAGGAGGAGAAGGAAATGATTCAACTTTTATGTATTAAAATCCACATGAAGTAGAGCAAGGTGGATTGTTTGCTCGATCCAGGTTCAAAATCCAACTTGATATCTGCACAATTGGTTGAGAAGCTCAGACTAGAGACTCAATATCATCCACATCCACACCCCCTGGGCTAGGTAAGGCAAGATGTGGAATTGAAAGTGAGCAAGCAATGCAAAATTAAGTTTGCCATTAATCAAAATTTTCTTGATCAAGTAGTTGTAGATGTGGTTCCTCTAGACATATGTGGAGTCATCTTGGGAAGTCCATATTTTTACATGAGGGATGCCATTTTCAGAAGGAGAGAAAATGAGTACATTCTAGTCAAGGATGGAAAATCTTATGCCACAAATGCACACAAGCATAAAGCTAAGCTCTCTTTGATCAGTGTGCATCAGGTAAGAAGAATCATGGCCAGTGCAAAGAATTTTGTCTTATTGTTCCTGAGAGAAGGGAAGCAACAAGGAGAAGGAAACAAGTTGGAGATGAATAAATCCTTGGAATGATGTAGTGGTGAGTAACGTCAACAATTACAATAACTGATTGAATCCTACAGGGAAGTGTTTCAAGAACCTCGGAGACTGCCACCCAAGAGAGAGGTTGAAAACGAGATTTAGTTATTGCTGGAATCACCACTGCCTAACATTGGGTTGTATAGGCAGTCCATCATCAAAGCAGATGAAGTAAAGAAGCAACTACAACAGTCGTTGGAGTAGGGAATCATCATACCCAGTACATCACCATGTGGTTCACCCATCATCATGGTGACAAAGAAAGATGGAAGTTGGAGAATGTGCATTGACTATTGTGCCCTGAATAAGATCACCATCAAGAATAGATATCCTTTTACAAAAATTGATGACTTGTTGGATCAACTATAGAAATCTAAACTCTCCAGTAATATGGACCTCAAATCAGGTTACCACCAAGTGAGGATCAAAGCAGAAGACGTGTGGAAGACATCGTTCAAAACAAGACAAGGTTTGTATGAATGGTTAGTAATGCCTTTTGGATTATGCAATGCACCTGGAACAATTATGAGACTCGTGAACGATGTACTACGTCCCTTCATTGACTCATTTGTAATAATATATCTGGATGACATACTAATCTTTAGCAACACTTGGCAAGAGCACCTCTCACATGTGACACAAGTATTAGAGACCTTGAAGAAGACTTAGTTGTTTGCCAACTTGCAAAAATGTGAGCTTGGGAAGACTTCCTTGATATATATTAGAAACATGATTGGAGGAGGAGAGATGAGGGTGGATCCAGAGAATATTGCAGCCATCACATAATGGCCTATTCCCACCAATGTGACATAGGTTAGGAGTTTCATAGGAGCAGCTCAGTATTTGAGAAAGTTCATTGTCAACTTTTCAACAGTAGTAGCACCATTGCATGCCATAAATGCCAAAGGGAAGAACTTTCATTGGGGTAAGACACAACAAAGAGCATTTGAATATTTGAAGGAAAAATCCAATGATGCTCCAGTGTTAGCCATGCCAAATTTGCAGCGACCTTTTGAGCTGGAGACTGATGCTAGTGGATATGCATTAGGAGAAATACTCATGCAAGGAGGAAGTCATGTGTGTTACCATTCATAGTCGTTTCATGGAGCAGTGCTTGACTATCCCACATATGATAAGGAGCTCTTTTCAATTGTATAAGCAGTGAAGAAGTGGAAGCATTAACTCTTGGGGAAAGAGACTATCATACACATTGATCATCAACCTCTTTAGTATCTACAGAGTCAGAGCAAGATGCATCATGTGAGACATTACAAGTGGTTAGGTTTCATTCAACAGTTTCATTTTTTTATTAAGTACAAGAAAGGAGTCACGAATAGACTAGCATACATGCTCTCTCGACCACCACTGAAGAAGATTGCAGCAATTGGAATGATAATGCAAATCGATCCTTTCACTCATGAACTTTCGAGTGAAGATTATGAGGGAGATGAAGATTTCATGGAAGTCTACAAGCAACTAAAGGAAAGGATATTTGTCATCATGGAAGGAAATAAATACCACATCCAAGATGGGTTATTGTACAAGCTAGGAAAATTATGCATACCCCGAGATAGAAGAGTATAGTTGATGAGAGAAGCACGCACTTCTACAGTTGCTGGGAATTTTGGCATGACAAAAACAATGGAGAATCTGCAACAATATGTGTATTGGCCAAAGATGCAGGAGTAGGTGGCAAAGTTTTTCATAGGATATGTTCTTTGAAGTACTAGTAAGCCAAGAAACCCGAAACTTGGTTTGCACATGCCATTGCCAATACCAAACAGGCCATGGGTAAGCATCTCAATGGATTTTTTTGGAGGTTTACTCATGACTCATAGAGGCCATGACTACTTGTTAGTTCTGGTGGACTGTTTCAACAAAATGTTTGTGCTCATTCCTTGTAAGAATACAATCTAGGGATGAGAAGCAACTGAACTATTCTTCAACCATGTTTGGGTACATTCTGGATTGCCAACCTCCATCATATCTGATAGGGACAACAGGTTCTTGGGTAGATTTTGGATAGTGCTTTGGGAGAGAATGGATACCAAGTTGAAGTACTTCGTTGCCTTTCATCCTCGGACTAAGGTCGTAAACAGGATGTTGGTGCAATTGTTGAGAGGATACAACAACAAACATCCAAAGACTTGGGACAAGTAGACATTCTACATTCAACACTCTTACAATAGAGCACTTCATTCTTCCACCAATAAGTCCCCTTTCGAGACTTGTTTTGGTTATTTACCTCCACCATTGGACATAACTTATGGACAACAAAAGGAATAAGCAAAATTACAAGGACAAGAATAGAAGGAAAGCACATTTGTGGATAAGATGAGGCAGATACATCTAAGGGTTCAGGAGCGGCTCAAGAAGAGACAACAATTGTGCAAATCCATGCATGATCAACACAGGGATGATCATAAGTTATGTGTTGGAGACAAGGTGTGGCTCTACCTCAGTAGGGAACGACTGCAAGGAGCAACGAAAAAACTCAAGCCCTTTATATATGGACCATTTGAGATTATGGAGCAAGTGAATGAGAACGCCTTCAAACTAAAACTTCCACCTTATATGTAGATCAGCCCAGTGGTGAACATGGAATACTTGAAGTTGTTTGAACCCTCCATGTTGGATGAGGAGGAAGAACATTAGGTCCTTCCCACCGTGGAAGACTTTGCACCTCATGGTCTTTAGGAGTTGAAGGAAGACATAGTTCTGCAGCACAAGGAGCGGATGACTCATAGAGGGCAACAAGAAATGTGGTAGATTGGTCTCAAGGGACAGACTGCAAGGAAATCAAAGTGGTATGAGAGGAACCATTTTTCAAGCAAGTTCCCTCATCTATCCTTGGCAGCTTTTGGGGACTAAAAGCCTCCCATTGGGGAGGTGTGATCTGAATCAGATCCGAAAAGAAAAATTGGCTATTGGCACAGGACTCAAAGATGAACAACACAGGACTTGGTAAAGCTATGGGCGATGAAGAATATCCACTTGTTAACATGAAGGGCCCCATATCATCATGATTGATGTCCAATTTTGTAAAGTCAGGAAGTACATGATTGTATGAAAAGGAATAAAGAGATGATCATAATACCTTTCCCATGTGGGATAAAAGACAAATAAATAAAGAAATGGAGGAGAGACAAACTGGAGAGAAGTTAAAGCATTGGGGATGCCTGACCTTCCATCTATCCTCTCAGTCGACTCAATATTCTATATAATGTATCCCCACAATGAGAAACGGGTTCTTTGGTTGTGAATGATATAGAGAGGTTTCCCAGATGTCACTGAGGAGAATAGACATGTACCGAAGATCTTGTAACTTGCCCATTGTTGAATAAATAAGAGCCTAGTCAAAGCCAAAAGAATGTTGGTTTTCCCATTTGGGTTTCCAGGGTAAAAATCTGAGTCTATGTGTGATGATTGTCATGGTTTATGTTTGCTTAGGAATGGTTAATGAATGCATTGTAATTTGATGGTCCTCTATGTATATTCTAGAGACGAGGAATTTGTATTGTTATTGTATGAGCTTGTTTTATATTAATCCAGTTCTCAGTGGGTTAATACACTAGAATAATGACTCTTTAATTATAGTCGTGCAATTAATTATGAGGTTGGAAATTGACGACCCTCCTTCCAGATTCGTTGCTTTTCATTCGGGGGTTTCTAATTTTTTTTTAAGTCGTTGTGCTCATAACCGACCTTGTCGGGCGTTTTCCTCCGTCATCGGATGCCAAATTGACTTCTAAGACATTTTTATTTGTCGAGGATATTAAAATCGACTCCCCTACATTTTGATGCGCCGTGGATTACCCAAATTCGTTCCAACCATTTTATGACATAACTAGTGAGTAAATTCGCCCTCAGACATTCCTTCTAGTTATTGGTAATTAAAAATTCGACTTGGTTTCCCTTTTGGTCGAATTTCCTTCCCCATTCGACTGGTATACATCTATTGGTCGACTCGACTTAGAAAAAATCCGACTTGGGCATATTTCAACTTGAGTAATTTTGACTCGAGTAATTTCAACTTGAATAATTATGACTTGGGCAAATTTTGACATGTCTCAACTTGACTCAAATTGCCTCAACTCCCCACTTGCCTCGACTCGGCCCGGTTTGCTTCGACTCGCATTTCCCGACTCGACTTGACTCGTTATTTATTTTTGACTTGACTTGGGACTTGATTGGTCGAGAATATTTATGACCTACACAGCGAGAGTTATAATTATTTTAACAAAGAATTATGTCTTGGTGAGACAGACAGGCTATAGGCCTCTCGTTTACAAATCAAAGCATGAGATTCCAAATGTGTCTATCAAAATCTTTTTGGATTTTAATTGAGTGATCATATAAAGTTCTATGCCATATGTGGTCCTTATATTCCCCTTTTTTCTAAATGATATGTTCTACTTTAATTTATGCTATGATGGGAATGTCATTGTGTGAGATCACTTATTCTCTTGGTTTATAATCTTGTACTATAGTGTGAATATTTATTTTATGGGAGATGCTTGGTCCTTTCTCAGGTATTCTCTACATGTGAATATTTGCTTCAAGAATAAGCATGGCCCTCTCCCAGACACTTTTTGTATTCTTGTATTTTATTAAAACAAAGAGGAGTACCACCTCTCTAAAAATGCAGGGGGATTTATCCTCGTAATGTTATCCTAAATACCTTAAGCAGTCTTTTAGATCAACGGTGTCTATAATGGTATCCATATAGTTCAATAGTGAAATAATATATGTTACAACCATATTCAAATATTTTGACATTTATAAAAACACCTTGATACCAATTGCAAATACAATCAATTTTACAGTACAACCGACGAGGACTACCCACTATGTAGCCCTTGTTACAATTATGTATTTATACCATGTTGAATGGCCTTCCATCCTTTAACAGACTTGAATCTTCATTTCTCTATATCAATAGATTAATTCGCTTTTCTCTAGCTTTTTTTTTTTTAAAGAAACTGAAACTTTGTATTATATAAATAGTTGTGTCGAAGAAAACAACAATATCCAAAGGATATATTACAAAATTTTGGCTTATAGTCAATATTTCTTCGACTACTAATATACTATAAGACATACATATCACCTTGAGAAATTTCCACATTATCTCACAACAACATTTCTTAACAAACTACCCCAACAAAAAAAACAATTTTGAAGCACATCAATTGTCAATTGATTCATATTTTGGGACCTCCCATGCTCCACTTTGGGGTGGATATTCTTCTTCTACGTCCATTGGCGCAACACCAAAACCCCCTTGACCTTCCTATGTGTTTCCCTAGCGAGAATCAACTGACACTCGGTTGATGTAAATTGACTGAGTATGTTGTAGCAAGACCAATGATCTCAGAAACTGACATTTTGTTTCCAAACTTTTGATACTCTTAGTGAAGGAATGTCCTAGATTTCCCACTTTTATTGATAACTAGTGAAGGGTAGAATGATTTACTTCTGAGATTTCCTCATGGTGACAAAGGATGTATTTAATTTCCCTCCAAGAAGGTTCCATTTTGAAACCAAACAAGACACACTTATAACCAATGTAACCAAGCCCCAAGCCACAAATTTCTTTACTGTCATAATTGCTCAAAACAAAGACAAGAAAGCCTTTAATGGCATCATCCCACAAGCATTCCACTTGCCTGGTTCTAGGATTTAAAACAATTGTGCAAGTATGGCTTCCATTATTTCCAAACCCATGAACACACACATTACCATAAAAGCAAACAAAGTTACAAGGTCTCAAAGCAAACCCTCTGCCAGAAGAAAGAAGGCCATAATGAAATTCAATTATCAGAGCAAAACACCAATATCCTCTAGCCACAAATTATCTTTCTCAATACCCAAACTATCCAAACCAAAGAGTAGGAACCAACTCGAATTACAACCCCACCTACCATATTCTAACACACTTCACAAAGTATTAACGAGACAAATTACAAGGCATTCCAGTTTTCCAACCCCCAAATCAAAATCCTAGCCCAAGAAAGAGAACCCGAAGAGGAAAGGGGAGTCTTCATTTGCAAATCTCAAAAACACATATTCCAAATATATGAGCTGAATTTCTCTAGAATTCAAAACAACAACACCATAAGCTCCTAATTATGAATATTTTATACTCTAAAACCTTGAAATGACCAAATCAGAGAGCATAAGATAACAAGAGCTATTGGACCACCCAGAATCAACTAACTCACCTTTCATGTTATAAACATGTGTAATTAAAAATGATCTATAATGTCATTCCTAGAATCAACACCATATCCAAAGACATTAAACCCAGTGAGAAAGGGAGGGTCTGCAAGTTGAGGACTCAAAACAATAAATTCCCAAAATCTAACGAAAGATAAATTTGAGGGAAGGAACTCGAGGATGAGAGAGAATATGGTCAACAAAAAACTATTTCCCAACATCAAACACTAGTCATCCAAAAACCACACCAGATCACTCCACTTTTCCCTCAGCACACCACACCGGGTTCCAATACTACGCAAAGGAATGAACCCATGGCAGCAGTTGAATTTCAAAAATGCCAATGCCCATACAAGCCAACTTGAATGACAACATTAATTATGTCTTGATGAGAATGTACTAGGTGTCCAATCACATGGACTAACAAGCTCATGCAATGCCACCCATCCCTTCTATTGAATGACCCCAACATGAATGATGGGATACGAAAAAACTCCCTCTCACCATTTATAAGAATTTCACCTTCTCCTAAACTAGAACCATGCTTTTCCCAATGGTCTGCTTCATTATTATATTAACGTATGATATGGAAAGCATTGTAATCTTCAAACTGAATAACAAGGCTATGGGAACGAGATATTGCCCCTAGAAATACATTGTTTTCGATGTCATAATGTTTGATAAGAGCCATGATCACAAGCATAAAGTCACACAGGATAGTGATCGTCTGAATTCCTCTTTTTTGTGTGAGCCTAATGCCATGCCAGAGGGAATATACCTCTATAGAGTTGTTTGAAACATTATCTAATGCCCAAGTGTAATGGACAACAATATTCCCTCCAGGATCACATATTATCCCCCCCGCAGCTACTGTCCTTTTTTCAAAATTTGAAGGACATGGGGGTGGGCTTTGATCGACTTATGTGTGCACGGGTCACGAGACCATTTAATAAAATCTCTTTGGGTCTCACCACATGTTCAACCACTACCTCAAGGTGTCCCCATGGCTCTAGTAAATCCCTCACGAGAATTGAACCTTTCCGACTTGAGAAAAACTCCTCGCTCCTCACCAATGGATCCAACCCCTTTGGAATCTTTTCTCTAGTTTCTCTACCGAGTAATATTCAGGTATTCCTACAGTAGCTAATAGTGCAAGAGGGAGTAATTGGGATTCAAGCTTATTGCTAATATTTCTAAAAATATACAAGGCTAGATGTTTTGATATTAATTCTTAAACCAAATATCCCTACTAAAAACATTTATGCAAGTGCTTCCAATTTTCATATTCTCGGCTGTAACTACTTTGAAAAAGATCATTAAGCAAATGGGAAAAAATCCAAAAAAATTCCTATGGGTTGGATGGCAATTGGGGAAAAATAATGTATCGAAAATTCATTTGTACACCAAAAGGTAGTGGAGGCTTGAACCTTTTCAAAATGCAGAGTTTTGACTTAGGATTATCAAGAAAATTAATATGGAGATGACATAATGAACACTTGACATTATGGGCTTGGATTTGGAAAGCCAAGTATGCACCTAACATTCTTTCACGGGATATCCTAAGAACCTTTGTTTCTCCTAACAAATCCACATACTAGAATAGTGCAACATAGACAACATAGGGGGCAATATAATCTCCACAAATATATTTTAGGAGATTTGAGATGGAAGATCAACCCTCTCATAGGAGGACCCATGAATCAACTTCGTCCACTCAAAAATTATTGAATATTCAAGCAAGAAATGGAAGACAATTTATGAGGCTAATATGTGAACTAATTACAAGATACACGAGAGAAACATTTTACAACACAATATCCAATTGCTTTCAAGAAATGTAGAATTGTGGACCATGTGAATGGACAAAAAAATATCAACTTTGAACAAAATAAAGATATTAAATAGCATCAAATTGACCAAATATAGAGACAAAGAATTTTTAATCAAGTAGGCTTGCAATTTATTAATGGAGGACCAACACAAGGGAAATCAAAACTAAAGTTGTATAAAATTTGGAACCTTGATCAATGAACCAAGATCTCCACCTTTCTATGTGAGTTGGCATGGAGATTAGTTTTATCATGTGATAACATTTGCAAATGAGGATTTATGGGACCTTCCTAGTGCGTAATGTGTTATAGAAGTGTCGAATAACTAGATTGCTTGTCCATACAAAACCCCTATGCTCAATTAATGCGGGCATGGATTCGAGATGTCAAAACTCATAGAAGTGAGGGTATTTGAGTTATGTGAAAATGAAATTCACCATCCAAACAATTGGAAATTAATTCGCTTTCTCATAGTAATATCACACCTTATGACATCATTCTTAGAATAATATCACAACTTATGACATCATTTTCAAATAATCAAATTCAACATACACATATGAATAGGAATGACATAATTAATTAACGGGTAGATTTCGGATGAGTACAAGAAAAAATGATCGTTAGGTGATAACCAAAATATAACTTATATAATTTATAGAGATCCAAATTCAAATGGAACAATAATATAAGGGAGTATAAGTAGTCCTACCAATGCCTGAATCAATAAGATAAGGGAGTATAAGTAGTCCCACCAGTGCCAAGATCATAGGTAACACAAGCAAATGTAAAGAACAAACAATGAACAATTAACATAATTAATGCATAAAGTTATTTAGTTGCGGATGAAGAAAGAATATGAAGACTCTTCTTGATAAATTGCACATCCTCAGTCAGTCAATGAAGCTTCTAATAATAATGATTATGTACAGAGCCTAATCTAGTTGATCACAAGAGTTCATGTTTTTCTTATCACCTAATTATGAATGTCAATGTCAAAACTTTTATAGATCTTGACCAATCCAGTTGATCATAAGAGTTCATGTTTTTCTTATCACCTAATTAGGAATGTCAATGTCAAAACTTCTATAGATCTTGACCATTTCATTAGATAACCAAGTCACACTTAACATGTTGCTCATTGGTATGTGATAGTTATATATATGTCATGTTCTTATGTTTTTAGTAAACAAAAATTGTTTTTATTATTCAATGCTACCCATATGGTCACACTTAAGGTCACACTTAACATGTTGCTCACTGGTATGTGATAGTTATATATATGTCATGTTCTTAGTAGACATAAATGGATTTTTGTTCAATGCTACCCATATGGAATCCATGAACAAAGTTAAAAGCATGGATTATCACTATCCATATGGCATCCATGAACAAAGTTAAAAGCATGGATTATCACAATTTATTGATGTAAATATTTTGTGGGAGTAAAGATGTTCATATTTCCTTATAAAGGAAATAAAAAATTGTCTTATTATGCCATGTCACATGAAAGGTGTAATAACGTTTGTTGCAATTTTGACTCCCTATTACCATAATACTTTTCAGCCAATGATGTTGAAGTATTTAAATTGATCATTGTTTCAAACTTATATTGATCTATAATACATTTATTTATGAAAAATTAATTATCATAAATTGTTAAATAAAATAAGTTAATTCAATTTTTTTAATCAATATGAATGGATGTCATTTAATGATAGGACTAATTATGTTTTATGATGGATGTTTAAAAGAAAATTCAAATATCAAAATATAATGTGGAAACACATTTACACAATTTTAAATTCATCTTATTTATGGATTTATTAAGCACCGAGAAAGATAAAAAAACAATTGACGTGCAAATCTCAATCATGAGTTAAGATGGATCTATATTACAGTTTGAGAAATGAAGGTAGTATACTTCTACTTGAAGACTTTAATGCTAGTACTGCAACTAATCAAGCTACTTTTTCAAGCAATGATTCTAACCCTAATCCTCTATGGCTAGATGAGGATCTTGTTTTAGCTAATAGATACAAAAGAAACTCTGAAGATCTGATCAAGAATTTGTTTGGTACCAAGCTAATCAAGCTCCACAATTCTCGAGATTTAATAATTTGTAATGTTCTAATGAAGTGACTATGATCCAACCAAATGACTTGTATTCATGGGCTAGGCAACAATGTCATGGATTATGTGATATCCAATATCCATGTATACAACCAAATAGTAAATTTTGACCTTTTAAATGACCATGAGTTTGACTTTGATCATCCCCCTTTAACCCTAACTCTAAACTTTGTCATGCACAAAAGCACCATTAAAGAAAATTATGATAACCAAAGACACTTACTTTTTGACAAAAATAAAACTGATATTTTCTTAAAAGGTTTAAATAGTGAATTAAATATCCTATCATACAAGAAACAATATTGAATACCTCTATCATAATTTTGTGACAACCCTTTCTACTTCCATTAACAAGTTCTCTACCGACGTGTTATGTAAAAAGAAAAATAGAGCAACCAACCCTTGGTATGATAATGAGTGTAAAGTTGCTAGAAAAGCGTTTAAGGATGCTTCTAAGGAATCCTTAAAATATGATAAGATAAATAGGTACAAAGCTCTAATTAAAAGGAAAAAAATTGTGTTATGTAAATACAAAGCAAGAGAAGCTTTTGCACCTATCTAAGCTAGATCCTAATAAATCATGGATGCAAATTCTGACTCATAAAACTAAAGAAAACAATATGATTCCCTTGAGGGATTGGAATTCCTAGCTTAAAAATATTTACAAATCCCCTAATGTCGTAGACAACATTGCAAACATTTCTACATAGGATGAAATTTTTTCTACATAAGACATAGATTTTGGGGTTAAGTCGCAAAAGGAAAGCTAAGGACATCGAAGGATACCAAGTTGAAATCCTAAAAATCAGAGGGCCTATCCTCATCCCTCACATACACGAGCTCTTCAATTTAGCAGTCAAGTAGGGATTTTCTAAACCTTGGACTCAAAGCCTCATTGTACCTATTTTTAAAAGCGGGGTTAAAAATAATCCCTCTAATTATAGGAACATTATGATTAGCCCCATTTTAGCTAAGTTATACATAATTATTTTGGAAAACGTGATAAGCATATGGCTAGAAAGCCATGGAAAAAAAAGCAAAAGGCCACGTCGGATTTAGGAGCTATCATTCAACCATGGACCACCTTGTTACAATAATCTGTAAATTGTCATGGATATTCCACTGGAACAGTTCATCACAACAAATCTGATAAATAAAACTGAAATCTACACTATGAAGGTTAAATTCCTTTAGATTCCAGAGTATTTAGTTATTGATTCTCTGCTTATGCATGAAATAGATAAAATGCGGAAAATAGAGAACAATAAAATACGATCACACACCATCCAGAAGATTACACAAAGATTTGCTCTGGGAAATCCTTACGAGAGAAAACCCAGCTAGAAGGTGAGGTTATTGTGCTCTCTTTTCTCTGGTATGGAAATAATGCAAATACAAATGAGAAGGTACTCTCTATGGTGTTACCTGAGACTTGTATCATGTTAGGCTGCTACAAAACATTAACCCCCTCTGTTATGCTCTATATTTTTCCACTCCCAGTTGTTTTGCTCTACTATGGAATAAAAAACAATAACATAGAATGGAACCCCTTCTCCTCCTAGTGGTCTGGTATTTAACATAGCCTGATAGCCATCTAGGGGTAGGTTTTTGACTTCCTCAACCCTCAATTGTGATAGGGTTTTGGACCTTCTAGAATCTTCTTGAAATTACATATGTGGCTAGCCCCATATGCATCAGTAGTGGGGGCTAACGTGGAATCCTCTCGTACCATGGTGGTCAACACGATAGGCCAACTTGTGGGAGGCATAAATTTTGCATACGAACTTCGACTAACGCACAATTTGCATCATTGGAAAGATCTCAAAGTGTAGAACATCATCAATGGGGTGGGTACAAGTTTTGGACACCAAAACCCCAAAAAACGTCCTATAATGCCTCAAAATGGCTTCGGACCCCAATTTTCCAAACTGGGACCTGCCACGAAAATGGCCTTTCAAGTTGAATCCTCCAATTTTTTCCACTATGAAAGGATTGAGATAGATGAAAAACAATATAATAATCCAATCGGGATCATTAAATTAGTATCATTGCAGAGGAATTTTGCAATAATAAAACCAAACTCCTTTGTTGTTTCATTGAATTTAGAAAAGCTTTTGACACAATGCACAGGACGAACCTTTAGAATAGGTTAGAAGAGATAAAATTTCCTTTCGAGTTGAGAGTTGTTGTAGTAAGGTTGTATGAGATCGTTATTACCATGTTTAGGAACATTGAGGGCAAATCATAATAAATTAACTGTAATATAGGAGCTAAGCAAGGTTGTCCCCTGTCCCTTAGCCTTTTTGGTGTATACATTGACAATTTAGAATATTGTTTGGAAGAAGCAGGTTGTGTCTGCCTGACTCTCGCTAGTATAGTCATCATCCTTCTTCTTTAAGTCGGTGATATTGTTCTTATGGCAAGAAGTCCATATGATCTTGACAAGCGACTAAAAATCCTCAAGGATTTTTGCTCTAGTACAGGTATGACTATTAACATTGACAAAATGAAGGTTATGATAATTAAATCCAAAAATATCACTTATGATACTTTTGTATATGAAAACAACAACTTGGAGGAAGTGCCTTCATACAAATACCTCAAAATGAATATTTACCACAAGCTCAACTAGAACTATAGCACTGAGAAAAGGATAAATGGAGGGTGGAAAACTTATCGTAGGCCTGAAAATAATTGTAAATCAGTAGACCTTTGGCTATAGGATAAGAAAAAACTTATCTTTGAGACTCTTGTCACTCCAGTTATCCTATATGGATGTGAAGTTTGGGGATGCAACATCTGTAGAGAATCATGGAGAAATATAGAGCAGATCCAAAATAATTTTATAACTTGTAATCTCAAAATTAAAGGCAATACACCCTATCCTATCCTCCTCATAGAAGCGAGCATTTCCCCCATTGAGAGCACGGTTATTACTATGTACCTAATGTACAAGAACAAGATAAACAACATGGAAGAATAGAGGTGTTGGGCTCTTTTGGTCACTTGGGTGAACAAAAAGAGTCTCTTCAGTTGACTTGTTAGACTAGCAAGACAACACGTGAAGTGGTTAGTTGATTAGTGAATCAACAAGAAAGTAAATAACAAAACAAATAACCAAGAAATGGAAGTCAACTAAGCATGCAAAAACTAAAATGGATGTATAAAATTGACACAATAAATAACTACCCAAATGGAAAGTGATCCTTGAATTGAGAACACCAAAGGAGAAAAGTGGGACTTATGAATCCCCTATTCCTCCTTGGGAGGGTCCTTGAGTCCCAAAAAAGTAGAGCTTTACTCTCCTATCTATGACTAACAATGGTGAAGAACTTCTTGGTCATGTTTCTCAGGAGGTGAGAAGCTTACCAACTGCTATGTTTACTCAAATAGATCTCAAGAGAATAGATGACTTCTCCAAGAACAAATGGGCAGCATAACAATACAATGAATTCCTTCTTTTTAAGCATACCATGGCCATGTATTTATAAGACCATAGCAAGATATTACATAACATGTTCCAAGTGTGAATGGGAGACCTTTGGAGGTACTTACCATCCTTTTAGTAACCCCAAGGCAATATTTTGGGCCGATATTGAGGTCTTGTCTTGGTACACTTCAACCTGGAAGTGGTTGAGGTCCGACCAATTTCATAAATGCGCCCTTTCTGCATCAACACGGGTTTCTTCGGGGACAAGCACGCAAGACGGGCAGAGTGCGCATCCAACGCTTGGTTGATCTGCGCAGATGTGAGTGCGCTGACTTTGGTGGAAGTGCACACAAATTCATGGGTATTTTTATATAGTTTTGGCATCTTGATGAAATAGATTTTGTAAATATTGGAAGTATGTTAATTGTTGTGTTTATGCTGATCTTTTCGTTGACCATTGTTTGTATCGTTATGAGTGATTTTTCGGTGATAACAAGAGGCTTCCCAAAATCGCTTAAAACTCCAACCTATACCACCTATGACTCAAGTGGGGATGGCATAAAGATGCCAAGTCTTGGCTAAATCATTGGGGAATAAAGGAAGAGATCATTATGCATAATAATGATAATATAAAAATATGATTACATCTAAATTCAAGTAGAAATTGTGGGGCAATAAAGAATTAGAGGATAAACGTAAATTAAAATACTATAAGGAGGTGATCAACCCTAATCTAGAAGATCAAAAGTATCTCTCTGTTTTGACTAGTGTAAACAAAAAAATCAACATTGTTAAAATAAGAACAAATTCTCACAAGCTCCATTATGAAATTGGGCATTGGACAATCCCCAAAACGTCGTGGGTCGAAAGAATCTGTCATTTTCTTAAGAGGCTAAAAGTTTGTATTATATAAGAGTTGTTGCGTCGGGGCAATACAACATTTTGAGAATTACAAAAATGGGCTCAGATTTGATTGGGGCCTCTGCTACTGATTTTTCTTCAAAAAAAACTATAGTATTCCTTATACAAACTAGTTGTTCTGTAGCTATAGACTCTTACATACTGTCCAAGCAAACAAATACATTGAACATGCATATTTAAACTTTTGTTTCATTGTCAGGAGTTGCCAGATTTTCCTCATGGTTGTGCTCATCATCTTGGATCTCCATAGGGGTGAGTTCTTGGTTTCCTTGACTTCCTTCCACTATTGTTGCTTGTTCTTATGAAATAAACTGATTGTTTGACTCTGAATTTGAGTCTGATGGTGATGTTTAGCCTCAATATTATTAATCTCTTTGTTCCAGGACATCCACTCACTATGACAGAATCCTTATTGATTTCTCCAGTTCGTTGTTGTGTCATCTTTCCTACATATTTTCTTGCTCTAACATTTCTATTTTTTGGAGTAGGGTTGCGTTTAGTTGATTTTGATTGGCTATACATTTCGACAACTGGGAAAAAAATTGTTGGTTGCCTTCTGCCATGTCTTTGCATCTCAAAGAATGCATTTGATGTCGCTCATCGAGGGATCCATTACTTTTAATACTCTCCTTGGGGGGTGATACTGTACCAGCTACTCTTAAACCATAATTTTACCTTGAACCACCCGTTCCTATGAGAAATTCCTTTGTTTCAATGGTAGAATCCCAAATTTCCCAATTTCATGTCAAGGTTCTTGTTTCCAATTTGGGTTTGACTGTGTTATGATTTGAGAATTGTTGAGGGGATGTCACCTCCAAGAGCATGGGAAACATTCTTGGGCTTTAGGCTCTTGTGTCCAAGAGGTTGGGCCGAGTTCAAATAAGGCGATTTTTCACAACTTTGCCAGAAAAGGGATGAGGGAAAGATTGCAAGAGTCCAATGTGTCTTAGAATGTCTCAATAGGTTGAAGAACAATGAAACCAGATGAAACATAATCCTTTCAAGTGTCCAAACCATGATTCTTCAGATTGGGAGCTTTCGAATAACCTTCTAGGCATACCTAAACTCATATAGCTACCATACTTTGGAGGGGTAGACAAAGGGTAGGGTTGATGCCAGAGTTTGAAATCCTCTACAAACTGATAAGAATCTAGTTGCAATTCGCCCCCAAGCCCCCACCTAAAGACTAAATACTCAGATTGAACTCAAACCAAATGTTGTCAGAGTTATTTCTTAACATAAAATAGGCGTAAACATAATAGTAAGGTAGTAATTAAAACAGTTATGCAGAGATGACCTGACCTGAAGTCGCGCGGATGGCGTCTATCGTCCTGGATCTGAACTGTTGATATATCCTTCCCCAAATGTCTTAGCTAGGAGTCCATCTTGCCGAGGGCTATATGGAAAAGTTTGCACACACCAAAGTAAATGGAGAGCATTCAATGATATTCTTGAAATTGGGAAATGCTTAGCACACTTATTTCCTTGCGTCGTCGGTATTTCAACCTTGATGTGGCCCTCTTCATTAGAATCATGGTATATGGTGGAGCATGGTGTTCCCATTAACCTTTATTACACCCATTCGAAGGTTAGCTCCTTCTTTGGCCTCACAGTCTGTATCAGAGTTGAGCTCCCTTTTTATATGAAAGAGGGAATAAGCCTCAAATTTCTTGAGAAGGGTGTTGATTCTTGATAGGATTCCCATGAAGAGATTTCCTCCCGATATATTTTGGTTGACTAAATCTTGGATAACTAGCATGGATTCCATGTAAATGATGATCTCCCTTATGCCATTTGAAAGGGATAAATTGATTCCTTTGAGGAGGGCGTAAAATTCAGCCTCATTGTTTGTCATAGTGCCTAGACCCTATGCAAATCTTATTACTGCTTTTCCATCGGGATTGTGGATAGTCGAAAGAATTTGTCAGATTTGTGACACTAAGAGGGTTGAAGATGAAGAACACTTTATCTTAGAATGTCCTGCATATACCCAAATTAGATCTCAATTTCAAAAGATTTGTCACAATACTAACCTTCCTAACCTTCTAACTCATCAAAAGTATGGTGCTCTTGGAATGCCTCTCTTAATGCTTTTCAAGAAATCCAAGCAATCAGTTACCTTTCTTAAGGTCTGACAAACCAAATTTGGTTTGAGTAGACGTTAACTATCATCATAATATATTACATGTTTGATATCATGCAACTCACCATTGACAAAACAAAACCAATCACGAAGGGTGCCAAACAAAAAGTCCTCTTTTTCCGATAGTTGATATGATTTAGTTTTTATAGTGTTATTTTTATGTATATACACATTTGTGAATGAGTATTATTTAACCCGCATTAGATTTATTATTATTATATTTTTTGTTTGTATAATATTTTATATTGGGTTGAAATGTGTTGATGTGAGTGTTATAGACATGGGAAGTTACAATCTCTTCAATATTGGGTTGTAGAATGCACCTCTCTTCTCTTGGTGCAATCACACATGCCTGATTTCAAAGGTTAATATAAATACTATGAATTTTAGAGCATATCATTAGGTTCTTTATGGGCATATGCTAAGACATGCAACTTATGAAAATATTGTCGCGTTTGAAATTGCAGAGCATGCTTACCGTCGATTCAACATATGGAGTTTGCTTGGAAAAAGTGCAAATAATACAAATTGCATGTCTCTCATTGTTTTAAATGTCGTTGGTTCCAAAAGAACAACACTTGGCATGGTTTGGATAACCTAACTATATATGCCATTATTTGTCATTAGTTGTAGGCATTGTTATTGATGTGTAGCAATTGTTTTTACTACCATCAATAAAATCTCTCCCAATTTAATTAAAATGCAACATAAATTGTGGTCCATGGGCCTGATCACGATACACTCCACAAAGTTAGTTTCACACTCCATGAAACTTGCATGTCATACACTCACCATATCTATCCACATCCTTGCAAATCCTTATACTTCCAACCAATGAAAAAACCCCTTCCACTTAAAATCTGTAGTGTCCCCAAGGCCGAGCCTCGATGTAAACCATGCTCTGAAAGAGATTGTAAATATGTGTTATAGGCTGGTGAGCCAATTTTTGTATAAGTTGTAGGCTTATGAGTTTTGTTAGGCCAGGGAGCCTAAGTGTTGAAGGCCAGGAGCCTGTGATATACTTGTATGTATGCAGGTCAATTAATAAAATATAAATATCGCCGGTGCAGACCGACCACGATGAAAGAGTGATGGGGGACTGAGCGTCCACAGAGTGGGCAAGGGATTAAGGGCTGGAAGGTGGGAAAAAGGGGCTGGGTGTTGAACCTAGGGGCTAAGCCTAGGGGGCTTAGGCCTAGAATAATATTTTAATATTATTTCCAAAAAGAGCCATGTGCATATTATTTTACCCTAAGTTCTTTGGAAGGACGAGTGACTTCCAAATGTGAAGGAACGAGCTTCATGGGTGACAAGTGTCAACCCATGTGCATGCAGTTAAAACTGTTGAAGCAAGCCGTGTTGGGGGTTCCGCTCCCATTTCCGTTAGCTGCTGCGTAGGTTCCTCCTCGATTCGACCGGGACTGTCTGAGCGTGAATGGGTCGAACCTTTGCAGAGATACCCTCGTGCATCTTCTGAACCGTACACCCCTTGAACCGGAAGCCTGTGTAGACTTTGGGAAAAAGTTTGTG
>ML782079.1:729143-778632 GCA_009831015.1 Picea engelmannii | reverse complement strand
TGTGGGGAATGAGGGTCTAGTAGTAGTGGGCGTAAGATGGCATCTTTGGGAAGAATCCTTCTAGATATTTCTGTGATGTCTTCCCTGTAATCTCAGCCTAGCCTAGGATTCCTTGCCTTGGGGTGGAGCTCGATCCCAGCTCGAGGGTGACCCACTGTTGAGCTGATGAACAGTGTGGTCTAAGGCTGGGAGGTTCGTGGAAGGCCTGCACTCGGTTGGTGTTTTCTACAGCTGTTAAAAGATAAGTATTTGAATTATGCTTTGATCATATTATGCGTGACTGGCTGTTTATGTATCATGTTTTCTGCTGTGTAAATGAATTAATGATGAATGCTATGGCTTGTTTAATTATAGCAGTACCCATATATTTTACTCTGAGTTTTAAGTGTGTTTAATTGTGTTAAATGCATTTGCTTATAAAACCCAGTATGAATTCTGTAAATTCCATGTACAGAACGATAACTGAGAGGTTTGGAAACCTGGGTGAGTGAAAGGGTACACTACAAATTGGTATCAGAGCAATTGGTACACTACAAAATCAATTTGAAGCCTCGAGTGAGGAAGAGCAAAGTGTTGAGAAGGAAGATAGGGAAATCTAGAGCACTAAAGAGGATCAAAGTGGGTAGATCGAACATGAGGAAGTGAAGGATTTAGATATGGGATAGGAGAGACATAAACAAATTGTACCAGGGGAGCCCATTAGTGAGGATGCCCCTTTGACTAAGGAAAATCGACATTGACAATTAAGAACAAGGGTGAAGCCAACAAATCATATGTTCAAGTTGTAAGAACCGCCCCCTCTCTCAATGCCCTGTGACTCAAAAGAGGTAGGAAATCTAGGGCCGCCCTTTATGAGAAAGAGACATAGATCGAAATAAAGCAATGGGATCTCAATCCTTGGTTTCCATTTCAAATATATTTAGGGAGTTCTAGATGAAGCTTAGGTATGTTTTCTAGATGCACCATACATTGCAAGTAGTTTGTAAAGCAATGCACAAGTTCTCAAAATAACAAGTGTAAGGAGCTAGGAAAGAAAGCACTAGCCCCCCTTTCCAATCTCTAGATTTGAGGACATGAGAAGGCACAATCTAGAGACAAACTAAAACCCTTGTTTTTGCAATACAATGTATGGATATGGCCTCAACCCCCCTTCTTTGCATTGAGAGGCATGTTTTGCAACCTAGTTTGGGGTAGAATGTCACAAGTGAGTGAGTGTAACATAGATGCCATGTCAACATTTAACATATACAAAAACACAAAAGAATAATATTCATTAATATTATTATTATTAAGTTGATTGTTTTAACGAGCTTAGATATATCTTAACTCAAAATCTATCAACAACAAACGAAATCAAACCCTTGGATGTGTAAATCTTTTTAATGATGTAAAAACTCTATCAAGTGATGCATGTACTTTTTGCATTGTTAAAAAGGTTTACATCTCCATGGATTTGATCCCCCTTTGCTTGATAGATTTGGGGTTGAGATGAGTTTACAATTTCAATACAAATCCTAATTGTCCATGTGAAAAAAAATAGTTTTGACTTGCCATTTACTTGGGCCACACACTTCTTCCATTGCATTGTTGTGATTGTTTTTAATGATACACTCTATGAAGTTATTCTCACACTTTATGAAGCTTGCACATCATATATTTACCATATCCATCCATATCTTTGTAAATACATGTACTTCTAACCAACAAAAAGCCCCTTCCACTTCAAATCAATTCAAAACCTTGAGCAAAGAAGAGTGAAGCATTGAGAAGGAATATGGGGAAATCTTGAGGGTTAGATAGGAGGAAAATGGGAAAATTGAGCACGAGGAAGTGAAGGATTTCAAGATGGGGGAGGAGGGACATAACCAAGCTGGAATAGAGGAGCCCATTAGTGAGGATGCCCCTTTGAAAAAAATAAATCAACATCAATAATGAAGAACAAAAGGTGAAGACAACAAATCATATATTCAAATTGTTAGAACCACCCGCTCTCCCAGTGCCCCATGACTCACAAGAGGTAGGAAATCCAAGACCCCCTTTCTAGGAAATAGACATGGACCAAAACAAAGTAATGGGATATCAATCATTGCTTGCCAAATATTAATATATTTAGGGAGTTTTGGAAGAAGCTTATGTATGTTTTTTAGATGCATCCTACATTGCAAGCAGTGATAAAGCAATGCACAAATTCTCAAAATAACAAGTGTAAGAAACTAGAAAAGAAAGCACTCGCTCCCTTTCCAATCTCTATATTTGGGGATGGGAGAAGGAAAGATCAATGGACAAGATAAAACCCTTATTTTTGTAATATATTGTACATGTTTGGCCACAACCCCCCTTCTTTGCATCGAGATGCATATTCTACAACCTAGTTTGGGGTAGAATGTCACAGGCAAGTGATTGTAACATTGATGTCATGTCAACTTTTAACCTATAAAAAACACAAAAGGTAATATTCTCTAACAATAATTTCATTAAGTCGACCATTTTAACGAGCTTAGATATATGTTAACCCCAAATCTATTGAGTGATAGAGGGAATCAAAACCTTGGAGGTGTAAACCTTTTCAACAATGCAAAAACTCTATCAAGTAGTGAGGGTAGAATTTGCACCATTAAAAAGGTTTATGCCTCCAAGGATTTGATCCTTCTTTCTGTTTGATAGATTCGAGGTTAAGATGGATTTACGTTTTCAATACAAATCAGAAATATCTCCATGAAAGCAAATAGTTTTGACTTGACATTTACTTAGGCCACCCACTTCTTCGATCACATCATTATGACCATTTAATTCATAACAATATATTTGTGTAGCAAACATCCGTCTCCCCCTCTTATAAGTAATTCAACAAAGTTCAACAATGAAAAATGATGTTTTTGATAATGAAATTATGCAATTTAGCAAATTCTAACATCGTTAATGGATTTCTCATTGGAACAACTCTGTACTTTAATTCCAACGACTAGAACCTATAATTCTCGCACTCTATACAAAAATCCTACTAGCTTTGTAAAGAACACACACCAAAAAATAAAATATGTTTGTTACATAGAAATTGAAATGCATTACCTCTAACAACACCTTACCATCCACCCATGTGTTATACTCTTGCAAGGCTCTTCACTAGAGCTCTAAATAACTCTAGTAAATTATGTTATAAATGAATGGACATTCAATGTGAAAATTTTTCCTTTGCAAAAATTCAGATTCTGTTTCAGATTTCTATTGTAATCAAAATTTTCTATTTGTTTATCTTTACTACGTAAATTTTTAAGCAATTGCAATTTCAATTTCAAGATAAAACCATAATAAAATTTCAATTTACAGTTTCACAATTAAACAAATTAACAATTCTACTTATGTTAAGTAGAATATATTATCACCCAAAAATTGTTCACCTAAACCAAAATGCTAGGTGTACCAAAATGCACCATTCATAGTATGGATGTCATGTCTCTAAACCCACTTTTATACTATTTCCATCATTATAACTTAAGGAACCACTTTTCCTAAAGTTATTTTCACTTTATAAAGTCAAAAAAAACCCTTTTATGACTTTTTCCAAGTAAAATAAAAAAAATTAAAACCAAAACTTTCCTTATAAAACCAAGAGGCCTCTTCAATTTCTCACACATTCCATCCACTGTAAGTAAATGATGTTGGATTTGCACGAGAGCACAATAACCCTAGTCTCTTAAGAGCATTTCTAGCAACAACCATTGTTATTTACAAGCACAAGGAAGAGAGAGTAGCCACACACTTGGGAGCAGAAAAGAACCCTCCCAAGGAGGAGGCCAAGGAGTCCATTTCTCGAAGAAATTTTCCACAAGTGCATGTAAAGAGCTTTTCCATCGAGGTAATGAAGCCTTTGTTCATTGTTTTTAAACTTGTTGTTATGTTTTTTCTCTATTTTTAGTAGTTGTTTCTTTCTTTGATGAATAACAAGGGTTTAAGAGTGAGTAATTTAATTTGGAGCCAATGTTTTTAGTTTCATTTCCCACATTTGTCTATAATCTAGATACAACCATTGGATTTGTATGACTTGCTAACCCATGTTGCAGATTTTGCACAACAAAATGCCTCTAATTCTACTTGATTGAGACTATTGGTGTAGATTAGTTGCTCCTTGTAGAGTTGCCTCCTCTTATGAATTTGGTTGCTTGAAATTGAAATTTGCCTCCCATGAAACCAACAATAGTCTCACCGACTCCCTAGTTCTAGGAAACCTTGAGGGGTTTCCTAGCCCTCCGTGCCCAAAACTCCAGAACCACATCACACTAGTATGTCAAAGTCCTAATATCTCTTCCATACTGCAAAGTTTGAAGTTCCAAGTTCACAGTTTGTCCATTTCCACTTTCGAGGGGTTTCCTCCACTCCAACCCCCAAGATTTTTGCCTCCCAAAATTATCCAACCCCTATCTCCTTTCCCTAAGTCCCCCTCATATGCTTTTACTCCCACTGTCTTACTATCTCCCCAAGAAGGTCTTGGGGATGCCAACAATAATAAATTACTCATTTCCCCACCTATCTCATTTTTTGTTTTTTACATGCAATCCACATTATTAATAAGAAAAATAAGTTGGATAGCTCTTGTAAATCAAATCACACTAAGTCCAATTTAATTCGCATGAAAATAGACTTTCCAATACCAAAACAATATATTAAATCTTCAATTAAATCAAATAATTTAATAAATAACATTAAATATTTTAATTTCAATTATATTAAAACTTTACACACACCCACGATAAACAATAATACAAATTTAACTAGTATTCATTCTGATAATACTAGCATACACATACAAGGTAAGGTATGCATACATAACTGGCGAATAGATAGGTTATGCATGTACTAATGATAACAACTATCACATTTAATGCATAATTCTTGTATGCTTACAAAATCCCATAATGCCTCAATCAATAATCTAAATTAACAAAATAACAATAATTCACCAATCAAAACAATTTAATATGAATTAAACACTACACCCATATCATCATAACTAAATTAAGCCAACATTTATTACAGAAATAGGGAATAAATCAGACACTAAGTTTACATTACTAATTCTCAACTACACCAAATCACCTTTTTTCTCTAACCTACTTCCATCTTCCACATTCAATCTTTTCTTTGCTGGACTATGCTGGAGTGTCAACTATATTGACCTAACTCTAGATAGACCTCGTAAGTGGAAATGTTAACTATCTTGACCAAGCTTCCCTAGTAGGCAATTGACAATCGTCATCACATGTCCATGGGAGCGTGGCTTAACATAACTCTCCCACAAATCTAGGCTTCAAAGGATAAACAATGAACAATACCTCCACCCCTCCTAATAGAACCAGGGTCAACACCCTATCATTTACGATACTATGACACTATTGGTGTTCTAAGAGCTTTGTCATCAAATATCTAATTTGGGCAGCCATGCTACCTGAAAAACCCGCACTTGGCCAAATATCATAGCAATGCATTTGAACCAAGGTATAAATAACAAAATAATACTTCTTAGCATACCATTTCTCATTTGATGTCCACGACATCTACCACTTTAGTATCACAATTATCTGGGTATCACATAACGCATTCAACTTGTAGGTTAATTTACAACACAAGATCATACAGAACCATAAAATTATCGACATGTAATTGCCACATTACTCATTGATGAACAATGTAAACCAACTAATTATTCATCAAATGCATGATCCAAATTGATTCATTAAAACATATCATTCAAACTTGTATCAAGTACCAAAATCTTTCATTTAAAACTGACATGCTAGAAGTAAATCACACAACATCCATCATTAATTAAATAAACAATAATTATTCATAATATTCACATAAATGTAAGTCCACATATATATACATTAACATGCTATATATACATTGAAATGCCATTGTTCTAACAAAATTCCAAAAAAAAAAAAAATACATAAACCATGATACAATTTAGCTACTCAAATAAAAAAAATCAATACGACATATTACAACTCTCATCTTTGCATCACTATACCCTAATTGCACACTCTAATAATCAATAAGTACCACTCTCTACAATGTTACACATTAGGGTAAAAAGCCCCATGTTGCAACCACACTCTAATAATCATTGAGTACCACTCTCTACAATGTTACACATTAGGGTAAAAAACCCCGTGTTGCAACCACATTTCAAATATTTCATAGTACACTTAATTTTGCAAGTACACTGAATTTGACAACACCAAAGGAGAGGGACTAACCACTACTTACAGAAAACCACTTTCCGTGCTCGAGAAATTTAAATCAATCATTTTCCTTTTCTTTTTCACTTACATTTCAAAAAAAAGCGTCCACCACAACCGAGTCAGATCCAAAAGGCGTCCGACAAAACGGGTCTATATATACAGATTTTTCTCTACTGGTGGTGCCCACCTTGCCCTTCCTCAGCGGGAACCTCTTCCCACTACAGCAATTAAATCTTTAATCATTCATGCACATACACGCAAATCCCGCACACAGAAGATATACAGCTATCCGGCCATGGCGGCTGCGGCGTCTTACAGTTCCATGCAATCCAATTTCTATTTTTTTTGAATTCGTTTAATCATACAGTTCACACTGTCAGCCTTTCGCTGCGGGGCTGCCACCTCACTGCAAATCGAAGATTCCCAGCGGAGTTAGCTCTGCGAAAAACAGCGATCTTTAACATGAAGTATTTGAAAGTCTGAGCTGCCAGAGCAGAAACCCTAGGTTTGCACAGAAACATATTGTGTGATTCGAAGGGTAATAAGCTTTGAGATCAGTGCCGAAAAAAATCCAGTATTTGTGAGGGTCAAGAGTTCGATTCTCGTGGCTTTCGGTCTCTGTTAGGATAATTCATTCTTTATGTAAGTGCCTGCTCTTTTGTCATTCAGAATCATGATCTTTCGCATGCTTTGCAATATATTACGCTTCCTGTTCTGTACGACGAGCTTTTAGTGGAATTTAAATGTTCTTTTCTGATTTCATTTTGAACTCGAAGGCTTAGGGTTCGATCTGTTTCTCGAGCTTCGCGGTGATAAATATTTGAGCGATTTTGTGACGGGAAACGGCGCATTGGACGAGCTTCTGCGGGAGCGTTAACTCGTAACTTGTAAGTCTAGGTTATAGAACCGTAATGTACTTTACGTTGAAGCTCGAGAGCAGAGCACTGGGAAAATTTTAATAAATGGAGATTTAATACTCTGGATTTGCTTCAACTGGTGCTGAATTTAAAAAAAATAGCTACATAAATTTAGGTTTCAGGCCACCGCATTTGGAGTCGATTTTGGAATAGATTAATATCACGATGAAAAAATAGGCAGTAACTGTTTTCTGAAAAAAAAATTACAAGTTGCAACATTTCTTAAAAGGAAAAACAATGGAGGACATAGGTATTTGCCGCTTATTTGTCTTGGTGGACTTACTGTTCTCTTTAAAGGATTCTGTGATTAAGATTCCTCAGAACAAATCGTCCTCTGCACCTGAAGCTAACTTGTTCAGTAAATCTTTACACACCGTTGCTTCGTTAAACATTACTTATATGTTTTTGTGTTTAAAGGAGTTCGCTTGCTTCTTAAATGTTGATAATCAGCATGCATTCCTCTTTCTGGTTGTTGCGATTTGCATATCAACCACATTTTTTCTTTGTACAGCTAATTTCTGCCATTAGAAGCTTCCTTCTACATGATATGCTTGTTTCACAGTTCAAATACTATCATCAAGCTTTAAATTGATCTAATAGTAACATGCATAAATGGATCCGAATATTGAAGATGAATACTTTAAAAGTTTTTGATAGTATAGATAGTTTCTCTTTGAATTATAAACGTGAAGATTAGTGTACAGATACAGTATTGAATAAAATGACGTTTACTCTTAGATTAACCTTCCATTGAATCCGCTCACCTGAATAACAAACTATGAGTTCTAGTACATAGAATCTTTCAGCCCTTGCGAATGAATATGAGTTGCTGTTACTGAATACACTTCCGCTAGATGGTAGATTTACTGTTCCTTTTTCTTTTTGTAGGGCACACGCATACAACTTTTTTTTGTAAATAGGCTTTATGTATTGCTTACTCTCCGGGGATTCCCCATCCCTTTCTTCTTATTCATTGATCTTAATCTGTACAAGCACTGTCCAGGAACTGGACTATCTCATTTCCTAGAGCCATTCTTCTCATCTTTCTTGGTTTTCTTTGGGTAATAGCTGCTAGCATAATGGTCTCAAGTTTGCCAATTGCATGAAGGATCCAACTGTCTACAAAAGTAAGAAGATATTTATTGTTGCTGAAGCCATGATGCAACACTTTCCTTGTATTTAAGAAGTCCGATGCCTGATTCTTGGAATGAATTTTAGAGATCACAGAGATTACAATCCACATGTGTCGTAATCCAAATTCTTTTTTTGATATTAACTATGAATCTATAATCCACCTGGCTGGTAGCTTCCTATTAAATATTGCTATTCATGAAGCCCTCAATAAAGTAGTAGGTAAGAACACTTCATTACTTGTACTTGATTATTTATCTGGCTAATACAAAGGCCTTAATTGGAGCTCATTTAAAACTTCTTGCTGATTCGAATCTTGTAGCCTATTCAATAAGGTGCTTCTTCTGGTTGAAGTTTGAGAAAATGCCATCCAAAGCAGGTATTCATCCAATAGCTATCTACATGCATAACACTAAGCCGGGACTAACACGTTTGCATCACCTCTGCTTACTGCCATGCTAGCTTTGTGTCTGTGGACCTTTTCAATTTGTATTTAATGCACATGCTCATCACGAGTGCTTGAATGGCAAAAACATAAAGGATGCATCTCGAGTCATTTAAGATGCGAACGTTATTGTCTATAAACTGGTTGCCTTTTAAGATGCATCTTGAATATTGTTTAGAAAATGTTATGGCACTCCTTGATTAAATGATTGCGAGGAAAGCAATTGAAGCAATCATTAAGTAAGTTGAGATAGATTGTCTTCTGAATATGGAACTGTCCAGGCAGTTGCAGACAAATTTTGGAGGATATAATCTGTGTGAAATCAACTTCAACACATGTGGGAGTTTGGCCTCATTGATCTCGCTTTTCTTTTGTTGCCTACCAATGATCAACTGAATGTCTCCATGATTTGAATGATATGTGTATGACATTGCTCCAGCATCCTGGGAAACTCAATGCAAAGGGGATACCATCATACCAGTGTAGAAATGCATACCCAAAATCATCCTGTCAAGATTGCACATAAGCTGTGGGCCTTGCAATCATCCAGGTTCCATTCAGCAGCACATCCCAAGCTGCATCCTTGGAGCCAAAAAACACACAAATGTAGTCTTTCTTGGCATCATTTAATTTTCATGTAAAGTTCTAATGCGCTGTAATAATTTGGTTCACACAGAATAATTTGGATCACATATCAAACAACATCTGCCTTTTGAACTTTAATCTGCAAAAAATTAAGCTGATTGCCATATACCTTTAATGAGTGCTCAGTGCAGGTCAGATGTTCAAGGAAACTTTAATCTGCAAAAAAATTAAGCTGATTGCCATATATCTTTAGTGACTGCTCAGTGCAGATGTGTCATTTAATAATTATTACACGATGAAGTGTATACATGTTTTGTTGTCAGACATATATTTATAGAACTTGAGCATTGATAAAAACGCTTTGACAACTTGTATGCTGAATAGTCCTCCAAAAGGATGTTATTTGGATTGTCTTGTACAGTGATTTCATCACCACATCATGGATTTGCTATCTCATTCTTCTCTTGAAAATAACTTTGAATATACCAAAGTTTTTTTTGGACGCAAGTCACACTCCTGGATATATGTCTTGGCAAATATTTTATCCCTTACCTTACCTGAAGAACTTTTTCCGAATTCTAATCTGACGTCAGTTGAAAGAATTTTTTGCCTTAAGGAGTGAAATTCCTCATCCAAAGGACTTTTGGCACCTAAGATTTTCCAGAGGCTGTGCGTCAATTTTCAAACTTCTTGCTTAGTTACTTAAAAAGCCAGAGAACATATATAGTGTTATGTCTTGAATCTTCAGAACACGTGTCATGCATGGTCAGAAGGTTACTAAAAAATTCTCAATTCTTCACAGAGTTCTTGTGGGTCAGGAAGAAGTGCAGCTTGAGATCTCTCTTGAATGCATTTTCAGTAAAATCACAATGCTGGTTCTGATGTTTTATGTGAAGCTCTTTTGACTGAACTATTTAGGTAATATATCTTGGGATATACTATATAGAAATAAAGCTCTACAAGACTGTTTATCATTTTATGTGCCCAAGATAAAGGACACTGTGCTTATTACTTTGCTGCCATATCAATACTATCTGAAAAGAACTGAGATCTGTTGTAATGATATCGTATTTAGGCCAGTTCAGAGTGTGCTTTCACCAGCTTGTGGATTAAGACAGATCAGTACATCCTGTTGTCAGAGAGGATTTTCCGGTTGTGTCACTGCAGGAGGTTGAGTCGGAGGAGCACCTCATCTTCAGATGTCCCATTTACTATGAGATCAGAGGGAGGTTCACTGCTTTTACCGGGACTTTGGGGGTTCTCTCACTACTTCCTTCCTCTATCAAGACCAGAGATGCCTAGCTCTTTTTATGAGCGATGTGTAAGGACACAAGTCTCAGTGCTTACAAGGTGCTCCTCAAATAGACTCCATTAGGTGGATCTCTTTTTTTTTTTTCTGTCCTGTCCGCTGGTGGCAGGCTGTCCAAGATACTTTGGAGTCTGGACACTAGATCAGTGAGACCACAGGCATCTTCTTTATCTTTGGTTAGCAAACCCACTCCCACAAGCCTTTTGAGAAATTCCAGTTCTTGATCTCAGCAGAGGTCTTACCTCAGCTCTTGTCACATGCCAGTCGCTGCCTTCCCCTTCGGGACTCCAGTTTACCATCATCAGGTTCTCTCCCAGGGCCTTGAGTGTTAGGAGAGTCTTGACTCTTACCAGACTGCTGTCAACTTCCTCCCAGGGCTTCACAGTCCAACCCTCTCAGATCTGGTCTCTCCTCTAAGGATATTGTTGGACAATGTATTGGCTCCTTCTCTGTGGTCAATAGTTCAGCAGGGATGTTCTCTTCCCTTCCCTCCTTTCCTCCCACCTCCACCTCTTGTTGTTGGTGTAGGGGCTTCCTCCTCCCCTGCCTATTCTGCATTTTTTTCTGAGGTTGTGTTGCCTTTTATCCTGTTGTATCTAGGGTTATGATTTTGATTTTGGTTACTTTTCTCATACAGTAGTTTAGCTTCTTTCATTTTATGCTTTACCTTTTAGGTTATAGGAGATGCTTTGGCATTCCTTCTGCATGTCTCTACTAGATTCTACATTTGAGTCCCATTGGCCTACTTTTGGTCATTCATGGACATTAACAAAATGATCTTATTTTAAAGTTATTATCTAGGTTTTAATTTATTATTCATAATTTTTTACAAGTGCTGAATCATATCAGCACAATGCTGATCTCAATCAACCGTAAGAGAAACGCCTGAAATTATCATATTTATCTGTATCGTGCAAGTTTTATCCAATTCTGAACAGAATTGGCTGAGATTAAGCACATAAAGTAATATTAAGAAAACGGTTCATGATTATGCATCATGATCAGATTCAATCCTTAGATGAAGATCCTAGCTTTTAGTCTGTGTGTGCCAGCAGCATGTTACCAATGACAATTTTTTGAGCAAAAACAAGTTTTGCTTGTAACAGTGTGAACTTTAAAACAGAGAAAATAAACTAACAATGTAATATAAATGGAAAAAACATCTGTAGTTTAAGCAATGCAAGAGATAATTTGACACAAGGAAGCAGTTTCAACAATGAGATAGAATAATCACTTTGAAATTCCATTTTCTCACATGATTTGTATGCTCAGCGTGGTGAAAGTTATTGTTTTTACACTGTGGACTGACTTGATATGTCAAAGTGGATAAAAGTGAATTGAGTCATGCAGTGTCTGTGTGTTCCCATGTAAGAAGTGATGTATGTGCATTAGCTTTTGAAATTTAGCAAAGTTTAGTATCATATGACACACATCCTAAAGAAATAGTCGTGCATGAATATATATATATTATTTTTTTTTTTGGTTTTTTTTTCTCAGGTAACATATCCCGGTGAAAACCCCCGGGCACTTTCCTTCATTCCTAGAATGGTACCCAGGGTAAACCCTAGATTCTTCAGGGCACAAGGCCAGGTCAACAACGGGCTCAAACCGGTTACAACAATATACTCATTATGAGCTCAGCATGTTGCTTATGGGAATAGAACTGGGTGGGTAGATAACACTCCATCCCACGACCACTTGGGCTAGACCCAATTGACTGTTGTGCATGAATATATGCATCATCATATGGTGAAAGTTGAAATTGAGCTTGTGCATTGTGATCACCTTCAAAATGTTTATACCTATCATATGCTTAGGATATGAGTTTTAAGATAATATTGCTCAAACAAATTTCTCTATTTTGACTTTTTACGCAACACCTCTGTGACAATAGCTGTTGGTTGTGGATGCAGGCTCTATGTCTAGACAAGCATATAAGTTCTTCTAAAGCTCTTTTGGGGATTATCAAAGAATTTTTGGTAATGTTGTGGCTTTTTCATCTTCTTCATTGGTGAGGCATGGATAAAAATCATCTCGACTGTCCATATCCAGGGTGTTTCTTTTGTGTTATGAAAGAGGCAAATCCAAACAAGCGTCGGACAAGTATTATGAAGTTTTTTAAAGACCTACCCTCTCAAGATGATGAAGGCCAGGTTCTTGCCATCAGTGGCCTGTGGAACACTGCCATGGCACATCCGAATGATCCGGAGTTCATTGATCTAGGTATTTTTGAGTGCATGTCAGCTCTCATATTAAAAGGTTTAAAGAATCGGCGCTGGCTTTCACATGACCAAAACATATACATCCCATACTATGCAGCTCATATTATTGGATCATATACCATGAACATGGAGGAATTTGCAGAAAGGGCTGTGCAGGCTGGGGTCATTCCTCCATTGGTGGAGCTTTTAAGAGGACGATTGACCTGGGTGGAACAAAGAGTAGCAGTGCGAGCATTAGGTCATTTGGCAACATATGATAGTACATTTCCTGCGGTGGCAAATCACGGAGAAGTCCTTGAACTTTCCATGCAGTTGGCACTAAGTTCCCTTGAGATTGTATACACACATTTTTACCAATTTGTAGATAGGCGGCTTAGCTACCATTGTGACCTCCTTACACGTGGCATGGGAGGTTTGGAAATGGAGTCGCGAAAGGCTGAAGAATGGGCTAGCCAGCTCCAGTGCTGGTCACTTCAACTTATAAATTGTTTTGCATTCAAATCAGAGTTTCTTTCAATTGTTTGCAAACCTGATTTTCTTGTCAAATTACCTGGCATGTGGGGTGGTCTTGTAAATGAGAATTCACCGGCTGGTATTGGGCTGTTACGAACTGTTTGCCATCATAAACTTGGTCGGCCGTCTGTTGCAAACTGCCCTAGTGTTATCGAAGCACTTTGTAATATTGCACGTTCCTCAGATGACTGGCAGTATATGGCAGTGGACTGTCTCTTGTGGTTGCTTCAGGATCCAAATACTCGTCATAAGGCATGATCTTCTATCTTCCTTTATCATTGCTTTCTATTTTCCTGAATGGAAAATTTCCAGTTTGAGTGTTTTCTCACAGCTACCTGTTTTGCATTTCCATGTGTTAGAGCCATAAAATAGCTCATTTTATTGATGGTTATGCATTTTCTTTGCATGGATGCTTATTCTATTCAGAAGTATAAATGTGTGAAAAATCATTATTGGGAGATCTGAGGGTTCCCAAGATCAGCTAATAGCACTTCACTTTTATGAGATAGGGATTCAGCATACAGTTACACACAATTGAAATACAATTTTTTTCCTCAAAAGTGATGCTGTGTCAAGCTAGACAGGCGGAATTACATACATCCTGTGTGGGCAAACACAAAGAGGCCTGCTTGTGCAGGCAAACCGGCCCACAAGTGGTCAACCACAAAGTGCCCAGAAGGGGCTGAGCTAATGCATATGTTGTTGGGGAGATTTGAATCTTGGTGTGGGGCTTGAAAGCCACTGGACTCACCGTTGAACCCGAACCCCATTGGTGATAAAAGAAACTTTGAAATTTTAGGATAGAAGACTGCCGCCATTGATGATGTCTGAAAGTACTTGAAGGATATTTAGTCCTTTTGTCATCAAGCCATTTTGCTCCCTAACATACCTGAATAACATAACTTAATAATTTTTTTGTATGCAAATAATTTTTGTAAGTATATTTATTTAAAAATGCACAATACTAGGCTTCTCATATATGCCATGATTGACTGAGAATTCCAGAATTGACCTTATGCCAGAACAAAATCAGGACCTTGTAAATTGACCCAGCTATTCTCTCATTAATGCCCTTTTTCATCTGTTAAAGTGTAGCTAGAACCAGATTAGAGTGCCAAAACCATTCATATTGTATCTAAAGTTTAGATTCTAAACATACACAGTTACACACCACTGTATAGTAAAAAACAAAAGAAAACAAGGAGGCCTTCTGCTTGAGCTAGCCAAATGCCTTCAACCCAATCTCTAATTGAAGCTCATAATAATCAGAATCGACATTGCAAAAGGCATTCAGCTGCTCTAACTTATTCTCAATGTCATTGAGTTTCCGGTCCAGTTTTTATAATTTATTTAAATTTTTTTGCTCTCTTGTTCCATCTGGTTGTTGCTTTCACCTATATGATGTCAATGTACAAACTGTAGAACCTTTTCTAGCAAACTGCTCCTTGAAGTTTTATAATTCCCCTTTCATTCCTTTCAATAGGTCTTTAATTTCTTCTTCTCTTTGGCAAGAGTGAAAGCATTCCTGCATTTTCTCGAGGTTTCATTCTGAGGGTCCTCAACTGCTTTGAAGCTGCAAGACACCTCTTGACAACTCTCTTTTGTCTGTGGATAATATCCTGGTCAAAATTCTCCCTGTTCGGCTTCTCTTTCATCACCATTGTAAGTTCACCCACATGAGGCTTTTGCCTTCTGACAACACCATCATTACCCTCGGGCCTTCAGTAAAATTAACTCCTGTCATTGCTCATAACACTGAAACCAAGTTTGGGTTAGGGCTTCTTCCATGTGAGAATTTATGGTACACAGTCACAAAGACAACAGTGGAGAGAGAAAATAAATAAGTATTTTATCTTTATTATTAGTGCTGCAATGAGACATCTCTCACACACCCTTACATCATGTCTTATTACAATTTATAGCATCCCTAAGTGGTTAAGGTGATTTAACCACCTAACCCCTAGCCATGACAATTAACTTTACATTAGTCATAAGTACCTCACACATAAAGTGAAACAAACAGTAATGTATTCTGACATAAATACTATTGGAGTATTAATACTCCAACCCCCTTAACCCCTTCTCAATGCAAAAGTTAAAAAATTTACAACTCAAGAATGTTCAAGAAGTGCAAGACTACAAAATTTATTGATGTGAATACTACATCTGATTCTACCACCATCCAGTGAGACACTTGGGTCATAATGCTTGCTGGTTCTCTACGTTGGTAACCTGGTTACATGCCTTGTCTTTAGTTTCTATCCATATCTGGACTTGAGTCTTCATTGGAGCTCATCAGACTCTGTTGTCTCCCTCATTCTGAAGTCAGAATTCCACCAAACCTAGCTAGACAATCTTCCAACTTTGTTAGATTGCCATCACTCTCAAGTATCCTTACCTTGAAGGCAATATCTAATTGGATTCACCTTGACAATCTATCAAGCTAAGCATAACAACTTCTGTGACCTTTACCTGGAGACTTACCTGAGTTGCTAATCAAAACAGGTAGTTTTTATTGGTTTCAACAGCATCGGTAACGTTCCTCCTCCAATTTTCCTTCTATGTATTACTTCCTTTGGACAAAACAAACTATGAGAGTAAACGGAACAATATTTCTTACATGCCTTTTTTGAAGAAAGTGTTTAAGTTTTGAGATAAATACTTTTTTTTTACGTAGTAATCGTGACCAATACAACATTTTGATATTTTATTGTTTCAACTTTCATGTATTAAAAATTTCGATACCCCTGCTTATGCTGCCCTTCACTGCTTAGAAATATCAACATCTTCCTTGTACAAAAGGCAAAAAAACTGATCTTGTGGTTAACTGTGGCCTGGTGCTGTGCCCTATTCTGGGTCTTCAATTTATCTACTGCTTTTTACGTTCTATCACTTATAATATCGGAATATGACATCATGCACGGCCTCTGGTCTGCACTTTCTTGGTCTGCAACAGATTCAAATCTGGGCATCTGCCTTTCATGTCTCTGTACCTTGACAGTCTGTCCAGCTAAGCATACCAACTTCTGTACCCTTTGCCTGGAGACTTACCTGAGTTGCTAATCAAAACAAGTTGTCTTTATTGGTTCAACATCATCGGTAACATTCCACCTCCTATTGTCCTTCTCCGTCTTACTTTGCTTCGATAAAACATACTACAGGGGTAAACTGAAACATGTTTCTTATATCTCTTTTGGGAAGAGCGTGTTTAAGATTTGGGTTAAATACTCTGTTTTACCTTAGTAATTGTGACCAATACAACATTCCAATAGTTTAATATTCATGTGTCAAAATTTTTAATGCCCCTGCTCAGAAAGATAAACGATTTCCTTGTACAAAAAGAAAAACATGGCCCAGGAATATATCCTTTTTAATTGTTACCAACATCTCAATAATATCTCGATGTTGGCGATATTATCTTCAAAATTAGGGTCGGCGATATTTTCTGATATTTTCATTCTTACAACATTGTTTTTCATTCTTACGACATTTTCCGGCATTTTCCCCGATGTTGCCGATATTTTCGTTTTCAGACCCTCGGCGATATTTTGCCGATGCCGATGTTTGCAACACTAGAATTTTAATTTGTCTACAACTGGTCACATTCCGTCCCTTATATCTAAATATGACACTGCTCAGGACAGTTACTGTGGCTAGGTTCTGTGTCCAATTCTGGGTCTTTGAGGAGGCATGACATTGGTCTTCGAAAGTCTATTGCTGCTTCGTAGATTTTCGGAAGGCTTTCGACTCCGTCCCGAGAGAAGCCTTGTTCCAGAGGCTCAGAGACATTGGTATCTTCCATACCCTACTGACTGCCATCATGCGCCTCTATGAGTCGGTTTTTGGTCGTCTCTGCACAGTTCACGGGATGTCAGATTTCATTAGGAGTACCATCGGAGTTAAACAGGGTTGCCCCCTGCCCCCCACATTGTTTGGGATTTATATTGATGAGCTAGAGGCCTTTCTCCACAAGCATATCTAGGACAATGACGAATGTTTCCTCCACCAGGTTTTGATATCCATCTTGCTTTTCGCTGATGATGTGGTCCTCCTAGCCTAGTCTCCAGAGGGATTATAGAGACAGTTGGATGCCCTAGCTCTCTTTTGTGACCTTCGACAGTTGACGGTCAACCTAGGTAAAACCAAGGTTATGATCTTCAAGGTCAAAGAATTTTGTGGACCTTCATTTCTTCTTCAGAGGGGAGGAGATCAAGATCACCAGTGCCTACACGTATCTAGGAGTACAATTTTCGGGGCCTCGTTTCAGTTTGCGACCAACCCTCCAGCCTCAGATTCCCAAGGGCTATGGGTCCTTAGCCCTTCTCGAGAGACAGTGTTTCTGCCACCATTTTTAGGACATCTCATCCAAGATGTCTCTCATGGAATCCCTTATCCGGCCCATTGTTCTCCATGGCTTAGAGATTTGGGGGCCTTCCTTACTGGAGTTAGATTGGGCCTTGATTGAGAGAGTCCAGACCCTTCTCCTCCGTCGCATCATTAGATGCAAGCAGACAGTTCCTCATCACATCATCCTAGTAGAGTTTGGGGCTCGACCCTTTCGACTTGAGACAATGTTTGGATTGGTTTCTTTTTTGCATTGCATTTGAGGCTTAGTTGACTTGGCGAAGGGGAGGAGCGAACATCATGAACCAACTGCGACAGGTCTATGCCCGCTAGTAGCTGAATCTCCCTCTCGATCCGCCCACCACTACAACTGAGATAGCACCCTTGTTGATGTGCATACACACTGAGTCTTTCCAACTAACAAGGAAAGAGACTCGAAGTAAGGGATCGGTACCCGTACTTGGCATATTGCTCTTCGGAGACTATTTCCCTCTCTAGCCCATTGGGCCGGGATCAAGGTTGGTTCACATGGGTTCCAGAGATTTTAGAGTCCGTGGGCATTCAGATGGATCTCCTCCCTCCATTTCGGTATTCCTTAGATACACCTGGCCATCTCCTACTGACCAGACAGGTGTTGAACAAGATCATCATAGATGACATTGATAGGCGATTTATCTAGATCACTTGGGTTAACCCTCCTGGTGGGTTACGCCCAAAGATGGCCTTTTATGCTAAGTATTTTCTGGAGCTTAGGGATGGACTCATCGCTCAACCATAGTATACATTCCGCCACTGGGTACATGCTCTTTGCATTCCTCTAGGCCAATTCAGAGTGGGCTCTCATAGACTTCAGGTAGAGACAAGCCACCAGATCGATTGACTAGGCAAGCTTAGTTAGGTCTGCCACCTTTAGAAGGTCGAGATTGAGGAGCACTTCATCTTCCATTGCCCCATTATTATGAGATAAGTGGTGCTTAGCCTTATACATACAGGAGGCCTTCAGGCTCCAGGCCCATACTCTTCAGCCTTCTACTAGACCAGACCCTATTCGGCGGATCACCTCCTTCATGGTGCTACCCTTTGGAAGGGGCACTAAGAGACAAACCGACACCAGCGCAGCCCTGGACTCTAGATCAATGCGAATCCGTGAGACCTTCCCTTGTCCCACGAGATTTCAACGACATGACCAGACTAGATCCCTTCACAGGAGATGGAGGAGATCTCCCAGACCTCGTCAGTGCATTACCTCGACCAGCCAACAACCCAACGGATGATCCGGGCAGCCTACTAGCTCCCCCTCAGGACACCCTTCCTTCAGTTAGCCTTGGATGGTAGGAAAAATGGGTCCACTCCAGGACATATCCATTTCCTTTCTTCTAGCTTCTCTTGTCCTTAGATCATCACCTATGCGACATTTCATCATCAGAGCAGGTATTTGAGCTCCTGGTCGAGGGTTCCTCATACCTCGAAGTTGATCTCACTCTCTACTACCCTACCTTGTTGCACTTTACTTTCCGCATTTTGCCTTTTATAGGAGACCTTTTGGTACTCCTTCATTGTATTGACATCAGTGTACTCAACAGTTGGTTTGACCCTATGTTACCGAATCCGTGGGGCCTGGGGGCTTGATCCGTGGATCCCCGGATCTGATATGGATTCGGATTCCGATCCGCTGGGATCCGCAGTGCACTGTATTTTAGTATTTTACCTATCCGCAGGTGCGAGTTCAATTATTTTCTTTATCACAGAGAATGGGTTGGCGCTGGTGCCGATGCGAGTTCAGGTATTCTCGCTATTGATGAGGACGAGATTTCTTTCCGTCCAACCTAACGAGAGTTCTTTCCGACTAACCCAAGTCTACTTTAATATTAAATCGTCGGGGAAATAGGTGCCTGAACCTTTCTCTCACAATATGGTTACACTGTCGGGCCATACCCTATTTTCTTCCCTCAAAATGATCGTTATCCCGCCTGTCCAACAACACCTTTTTGGCCTCGCCTCGACCGGCCTCCTCCATATTTTATGTAGTAATACTAATAATTATCAATATATAATGTTATAATTTTTAATAGTTAATATTATAATTTTTAATAGTTTATGTTATAATTTTTAGTAGTTAATAGTTAATGTTATAATGTTATAATAGTTGGTTATAATTTTTATAATGGTTAATGTTATAATTTATATATAATACTTTAATTTTAATTTTATTTATATTTTGTTTATCTAATATATATATATAAGTTATATATTATATAATCTTTTTAAATTATAAAAAATGTATATATTAGTTATTTTATATAAGTTATATATTATATAATTTATAATTCTTATATATATATATTTTAAATTATAAAAAATATATTTATATTGTTTGTACTTGCCGTTTCCCTGCCGTATCCGGATCCTGGCTTTTCAAAAAACTGGTGGATCTGTATCCGTATCCGAATCCTGGTAACTTAGGTTTGACCTACTTTTGTTGTCATTAGTCGGACATTAATAAAATTATCTTATCTTATCTACAACTGTTCATGTTGTGTCCCTTATATCTAAATTTGACATGGTGTGTGGTCTGCAATCTGCACTTTCTTAGTCTGCATCAAATTCAAATTTGGGAATCTGTCTTTCACGTTTTTTCAATTTATGGTTGCTAGGGATGCCAAATTGGGTGAGCAAATTCAACATTTTGTTCCCTTATTCTGCTTGAATCAGTGGAATAATATCTGACATTGTTTTTTGTTCTGTCGAGCATTTTGTCTGGGCATACTTATTTGAACAAGATGTACCCTAAATGGATTCTTTCCTCTGAACAATTGCAATGACTGATTGGAAAGTAACTTTGTGTTTCTGGGCGTGCATTAGCATTTGTGTAGGCAATCACTTCATGTGAGCATCCCATGTGTTGTTCTTATAGTCTGCAAACTGATTTTTGTTTTGCAATGATCTCTTTTTGTACTCACAGGAAATTTACCCATCTTTGACATCATGGGTCAATTGTAATCTCACTTCTGCATGTGATCCTGCTAGTTCGATGTATGTATCTGTCTGCCTTTCAAAACTGCATAGATTTATCTTTTCATATATTGCCTTCGAATGTGGCTGTGTGAAGCATTGCAATTTGACTGTCGTTTTTGAGTTGTCTTGTCACCTTCAACCTCAACATCGGTCTACATCTCTCATTATATCTGCAATACAAAATTGTCTGTTACATCTCTGGTTATATCTGCAACACAAAATTATCTGTCAATTTGGTTAAGGCATGTCTGTCACAATGCCCTACTACTGTCTGATCTGCCTCTGGTGCCCCGCACATGGCTTGCTGTCCCCATGGTTCTATCTGCTATGGGGTATAGAAAACTGTCTGCAAGGGTTTGCGGCGTTTTGTGCAGCATCAATGAGTTTTCTAGGTAATTATTCATATGCCTATTCAAGCCTACTTTGATTGGAAGCATTTTGTGCAGTGTTGAGGGGATTTCGCCAAAACATTTATGCTGCTTCATTGTCTGGCGTGTGGCATGTCGGCTGGCATCTTCTAATTTTCAGTCTTTTGTTGTCTAGTTCTGTTGTTTTCACCTTGGGCTTGCCATTTTTTTCTTTGAACCTTACAGATTCTCTTGCATTATTACAGATCATGTTTTAAAAAAAAACTTTAAATTCTTACATAAATGCCTTTTATTCCTCTCCATTGTCTCTTGTTTTTTTTGAATAAGACCCACACGGTCTCTTAAATATTTGATCACATGCTTTCGAGCACTGGGTTGGGTATTGCTTTGATATGCTATAAGAATTTAAGGTGCACATCCTCACACATTGGTGGAGAGAGAAAATAATTAATAGTTTTTATTACTAATGTTGCAATGATACATCTTTCACACACCCTGACATCATGTCTAATTTCATTTTACAACATCCCTAAGTGGTTAAGTTGGTTTAACCACCTAGCCCCCAACCACAACAATTGACTGTATATTGGTCATGTGCTACTAACATATAAAGTGACATAAATATTAATGTCTTCTAACATAAATACTATCAGAGTGTTATTACTCGTACTCTAGTGCTAAATCATGAAGAGCTTCTAGCATTTGCTCTTCCCCGAGATTAGTGCCACCCCTGCCTTGCTACTTTTCAGTATAATGCGATGTTAGCAAGTCTATCTGATATTTGATTACCCATACTCGAAGTCACCTGGTTTGAGTTTGTGTTTGAGTTCGACGACCTTGAAGTTCAATAAAAAATCGACAATGAAAAATTTGGTAATAAAATTTGACATTAAGTTCGAGAAACTACAAAATTAAAAAATAAAAAATATATGCAAGAAAGTTCAATATACTCATTAAACAGATGAGAAAAATAGATAAAAATACACTTGTCCACTTGTTCAAAATTTAAAATGTTATGTCATGTTTTGAATGTGTGGGCTTTTTCTATATTCAATACACATTTTGAAATTTTAAATTTAAATCAAAATTTAATTCTATATGGTTTAAATTTTGAACAAGATGTTGACTTACAACCTGTAGCCTCCACCTTCATTCCTGTAGCTGTCGTGTTGAAGTATGTAGCCTCCATGGCCCTACCTTCATTCTTGTAGCTGTTATCGTTGAAGTATGTAGCCTCCACGTTTACCCCTGTACAACACAGTCAAACCCTAGAGCCTGTACGTTGTAAATCGATGTCAGGTCTGTGAAAGAGGGGAATCGGAAGGGGTTGGCATCGTGTCCATGAGAGGAATGTTCACAATCAGGTTTGTGAGAGCTCGGAGAGAGGAGGAATGCAATGTGACAGGAGGAAATGCAACACTGGGGAAGAAAGAATGAACCGGAGGGTTTATTTTTAATTTTTTTAACTTTTGACCTTTCAAGAACTGAACCTCAACGAGCTTTAATGCAACACATTGAATACCAGGTGAATTTAATGGCGAACTTCAACGAATTAATTCGAAATCACTTGAAGTTCAGTGGATTTTGAACTTGAAGGTTCAAATTTGTCGAACCTGGTAACGTAGCCTATACTTCTTGTGCTACTATAAAAGCTGGTTGCTAGATATTTTAGCAAATCTAAAGTTGTTTAAAAACATGATCGTAACTTCCAATAACTGGGAAGAACTCCCCTATTAATCATGTCAATTACAATCCTTGAATCAAGAACTCCCCTTGAAGGGTACTGTATGAAGAGGTATTTCCTGTAGGAGGGTACCTTTCTTATGCTGCATTTATGTTATTTTCAGACCTGTTTTATGCCCAATTTACTCAACAGAAGGGCGCTGCCATTATGGCTATTTTCAGACCTGTCATAGCTGTTGTCATTTTCAGACTTGTTAGACCTGCTATATCAGCTGTCATTTTCAGACCTATCAGAATGCTATTTTGGGCAGCAGGAGGACGCTTTATATAGGTCTATATGAGCTGATTTTAATGCCAATACTGGGTGCCTTCCTTGGAGTTACATTCAGCCCACTTGCTGGGTATTATTAGCAAATAGGTGGGTGCCAACCTGAGGAGTTATACTTGCCTTTTGATGGAAGCACATTCCTAGCTATTGTTGGACCTGTCAACACTTTCATGGCAACATGAAGAGTTACTCGTTTCTATTAATGCAGGAGTTACATTCTCTATCCTTATCTAATGAAGGGTGTCCTACCTAGTATGAAGAGATGCTCTTGCTATTCTTTTATCCTCATTACTATTCTGAAAGACATTAATATAACTCTCCCTTGCTCGTTCTATAAGAGTGGGAGAGGTGAGTGAGGAATTTTTTATTAGTTGTTCTTCAGTTTTCTCTGTTCCATTCTTTCTCTCTTTTCTTGTCACTGTCGAAATATTACAGCAGCAGGAGTTACATTATCTATCCTTATCTAATGAAGGGTGTCTCACCTAGTATGAAGAGATGCTCTTGCTATTCTTTTATCCTCATTACTATTCTGAAAGACATTAATGTAACTCTCCCTTGCTCATTCTATAAGAGTGGGAGAGGTGAGTGAGGAATTTTTTACTGGTTGTTCTTCAGTTTTCTCTGTTCCATTCTTTCTCTCTTTTCTTGTCACCGTCAAATATTACAGCAGCATAGGAGGTTGATTCCAGTGTGCTTGAAGGAACTTGTCAATTGTACTTTCCAGGTTGGTAATAAGATCTCTTTGAATTGTTGGAGTTATTTTTTTTATGTGGAATGTTTGATTGACCAGTTGGATTTCTCGCTCGTTAATGTTTCATTGTGACAATTTCTTAATCTTTAGGATGGGATTAACTGATATGTCTTTCATATTTTCTCTTCTTTTTCTGACTCCATTCAGCAAACAATCTTAACTACCAATCACTTTTATTTAAAGTTAAGTCTTAGTTTCTTAGGGGTACTCCCTTGGAGCTAGCATGAACCAACCCGAAGAGAGAGAAAGCTGTGGTGACAGTGGGCTAGCTTTGTGCCTGTTGTAATTTTTTTTTATTTTTTAATGCAGGAGTTACATTCTCTATCCTTATCTAATGAAGGGTGTCTCACCTAGTATGAAGAGATGTTCTTGCTATTCTTTTATCCTCATTACTATTCTGAAAACATTAATGTAACTCTCCCTTGCTCATTCTATAAGAGTGGGAGAGGTGAGTGAGGAATTTTTTATTGGTTGTTCTTCAGTTTTCTCTGTTCCATTCTTTCTCTCTTTTCTTGTCACTGTTGAAATATTAGAGCAGCATAGGAGGTTGATTCCAGTGTGCTTGAAGGAACTTGTCAATTGTATTTTCAGGGTTGGTAATAAGATCTCTTTCAATCATTGGAGTTGTGTTTTTATGTGTAATGTTTGATTGACCAGATGGCTTTCTCGCTTGGTATTGTTTCATTGTGACGATTTCTTAATCTTTAGGATAGGATTAACTGATATGTCTTTCATATTTTCTCTTCTTTTTCTGACTCCATTCAGCAAACAAACTTAAGTACCAATCACTTTTATTTAAAGTTAAGTCTTAGTTTCTTAGGGATACTCCCTTGGAGCTAGCATGAACCAACCCGAAGAGAGAGAAAGCTGTGGTGACAGTGGGCTAGCTTTGTGCCTGTTGCATTCAAATAATCCTTGCTGATTTGGTGGCAAGGCATGTGGACAATTTTGAGTGCGAACATCAACAAGAAGAATAGTACATGTGAGTCAGAGTCAACACTTTAGTGTAGATTCAGAACTTTGCTACCAAGGATATTTTTTTCCCACTCTATGTGCAACAACCTCCTAGAGGTCGAGGCAAAGCTTGTGAGGCAAAACAGATGCCCAAAAACTTAAAAATTTGGTTCGACTGAATCTAGGACCAGTTTTATTAGGTTATCTAGTTTGGCATAGGATGTTGCCTTTGTTTGTAAGATGGCGTCTTGGCCCATCGAATGCTTGACCCCAAGGCCACACAAAAAGTGTTCAGACATTCCATGGTGTGAACCCAAGAAATCTTGTCCTCGAGAATTGCCAATAAGGAATCATTAGCATAATTGCTGTTAACGAATTGACTGACATTAGGTGTTGCGAGAGGAATCCCTTGAATCAGGCCTAGGTCGACTTTATAACACAATAGATAGCCGAGGACATCAATGACAAAGACATACTAGAGCCAGGGGGAAACCTTGTCCGATTGATTGAAAAAGCTCCACTTGCTCAAACTTACCTCTATTTATGGGAAGACAGGTCAATGGGTTTGCAAAAAGGGTCTCAACATTGTTGATGAAGCCGGGACTGAACCATAGGGCTTTGAACATCACAAGGATGGAAGGCCATTCCCTTCAACTGTAGGTATTTTCAAAATCAATTTTGATAAACAAAGTGTCGGGGTCAGAAGATTGGGTCCATTCCATGCCCTTCTAGTTTACAAGAACATTATCCAAGATCTACCACCCCTGAATAAAACTTGTTTGCTTAGGGAAGATGATTTTGGGAAGAATATACTTGATGTGTAAGGCAAGCACCTTGGTTAGAATTTTGTAGGATGAGTTAAGAAGAGTGACGAGCCTCTAAATGGTAATGAAGTTGATGAAACCATGATTATTCTTTGCTCCTGAGTCCTAAAGAGTGGTTTTTTACACTTGTAACAGGTTCAACCCAACAAAATCCCATGTGGCTTGGTAGAACTCACAAGGGATTCCATTGAGGCTAGGTGCCTTATCATATGCCATTTTTTGGAGTGTTGTTGAGAGCTAGTCAAGAGGAAGAGTTATGCCATAGGCCCTCCTTTGCTTTTGAGAGATCAAGCATAGGATTAAGTCTAGACACTTTTGCATGGCTACCTACCACTCTTTAGTAAGGCCCTAAGTTTGAAACACTAGTTTGTAATGCCCGACGAACTCTTTCTCAATATATTCTTGAATGGTAATCTGACTCAATGCAATTTTCAAGATAGAGATACACTCACCGTCCTCCTTAGTGGCAAGCACTTTAAAGAAGGCTTTGGTGGGCTTATCCCTTGTTTTGAGCCAGTGAAGCAATGCTCTTAGTTGAGCGCCTTTAGGAGTGTAGGTGGGTGCCTCAATTGATGGGCTGGGGATTGTTCCCTAAATTGTAGGTGGTTGGTGATCCCCCCTATATATAAAGGGCTTGCTTGATGGATCTTGTCCATCTGAAGCAGATGATGCAGTCTGGTTGCGTGGGCTTGTCTTTCTTCATTGTAGTGGGTCCATTGTAGGCATTGCATGACTTCCTTGTGTTCATCATAGACTGTTTTGTTGTAGTCGCATTGGATCTTGGCAATTTGTCTACCATAGCCCCTTGAAAAGGTAATAGTTCTTGAAATTACATCTTTCTACTAGACTAGCTAGCTAGAATCCTTGGCTAATTTAGGGATTAGGTTGCACACAATTCAGTAGCTCGAATTTTGGAGGTGAGAAACATTTAGGATATATCGACTTCTTGGAAAATGCATCTTTTGATCCCCTTAAGAGATTGAAAACTAGATAGGTTATTGGTTTGATAGGGTGGGTTCTACTATTGACATGCATAGGTTGACCTCCATTGGAGTCGAAGTAGAACGAGTTTTTCTATGACAGTAAATCTTTATTGAACCGCTAGTAGATCCTTTCTAGCCCTTTTATGAAATTTGTCCAAGTGAACCAAACTTCAGTAGAAGCATGTCAACAGCTTTGGTTAGGGTTGTAGAGCCCACGATGAGCCTTCAAAGAAAACAAGCCTCTTTTTCCTTGATTGTTAGGTGTGCAGGAAATGCCCTTTCTTTATCTTCTTGACACTCTACCATGTTCAAATCCCCACAAACGAGCTGCTAGGCATCAAGGAGCTCATCAACTAGCCACTGCCAAAAGGTTGCATGCTTGGCCAAATCATTGGAGGCATAGATGTTGGCCAGGCCTAAGATGTGACCGTCAAGATTAAGTAACACTTTCTCTTTCTCGATATCTTCTTGATTGGTAATTTGACTCAATGTAGTTTTCAAGATAAAGATACTCTCATTGGCCTCCTTGGTGGCAAGCAACTTAAAGAAGGCTTTGGTGGGCCTATCCCTTGTTTTGAGCTAGTGAAGGAATGCTCTTAGCTGAGCGCCTTTAGGAGTGTAGGTGGGTGCCTCAATTGATGGGTCGAGGATCGTTCCCTAAATTGTAGGTGGTTGGTGACCCCCTATATATAAAGGGATTGCTTGATGGATCTTGTCCATCCGAAGTAGATGATGCATTTTGGTTGTGTGGGCTTGTCTTTCTTCATTGTAGTGGGTCCATTGTAGGCATTGCATGACTTCCTTTTGTTCATCATAGACTGTTTTGCTGTAGTCGCATTGGATCTTAGCAATTTGTCTACCATAGCCCCTTGAAAAGGCAATAGTTCATGAAATTACATCTTCCTACTAGACTAGCTAGCTAGAATCCTAGATTAAGCAACACCCAGAGTAATATTTGCAAGGTGCCAGTCACCTGGTTAACAACAACGCTAACTAATTGAGGGGAGACTAGTACAACAACACCACTTTTTCTTTCAGCACGAGTAGAGCAAATATGTCTAGGTCTTGGCCATATGATGCCCAGGGCCATACAGTAGAAAGCTTGTGATTTTGACTTCTTGTAAACAAAGAATATTTGTCTGACCAATATTCTTTGTTTAGGGTCACTTAAGCCCCAGACCAAACCAAGCCATATGATGACCATGGCCATTCATTTTCATTCCAAACCAATAACACCATGCATCTCTGCCTCATTATCCTTGAGGGTCTTGGAGAGTGCAAAAGGGTTATTTGCAGTGGTAGAGGATTGTAGCAACCAATCAAAAGGGTAATCTATCTTGACCATTTCATTTGGTCATCGCCATTATCTGTACCTCATTGTCCTTGAGGTCTTGGAGAGTGCAAAAGGCGTTATTTGCAGTGTTAGAGGATTGTAGCAACCAATCCCAAGGGTAATCTATCTTGACCATTTCATTTGGTCATCGCCATTAGTGATTGCTTGCTTGTTGTCTGCATGCAGGAGTAGTAGAGAAGAGTGAGCTCTACGACTAACACATCTATGCTGGATGGAGCTAATAGGAGGCATACTGGTTGTTGTAGTCGACCACCTACTAGGTCCAACCACAACTAGAGCTTTAGAGGCTGAGGTCTTAAGGGCTTGGGTTCCGCCTCAATATTGTTGTTCTTCTTTAACACCAAAGGCCAACCATCTTCACTCGCATTTGTTACCTGGAAAGATTTAGGAGACGGTAGGGGTTTGTGTGGGTTGGGTCGTAATATCGACCCGCAGCATGAGTAGAGAGTCATGGATATGGTGGTCCTGGATTTGACATTGAAAGCAAGTGTTAGGAAGATTGAGTTAGCATATTGGTTGTTGTAGAACCCTATCTTCTACCTAGATGGGCACAAATTCCTTAAGGTCCTTTGGAAGGTTCACGTTAATGCAACCTTTATGCTGGGGTCTAGGGTTGAAAAATGGTTCAATTTCATCACAGATGAAACTCCCTAATGGGGTAGAGATACGCTCTAGGGCTAGCTATAATTGCATCAGGAGGTTGGGAAATTTGACCCAGACTAGGCAAGACAGTTTAGTAGCTTTATTAGTTCGAAAAGTCATGAGACCGAGCAAAAAAAACCAAGGTACTCTTGCATACCCAAGGGCCTTGACCCAAGATTTTCATCACATGGGTCGATTCATCAAACATAAATAAAAAGAATCCCTTGGCTAGATTGTGGGCATGGGTGCAATGATAGCCTTGTGGCTCACACACATCATTGATCCATCCTTGGCATAGCCTTAGGGGGCACCCTATAGACAAAGTAACTGAGAATGGATCCTGCATGAAATTGATTACATAATTTATCATATTCAGACTTAGAAATCAATATTAGGAGGAGGGTCATTATCTTGTAATACACCTTTGGAACAAAGTTCTTGGGAGTCTTGGGTGACATGACCACTTTCTAGACCAATTGCAACTCCAAGCAAAACAATGGCTATTTTGGGAGATGAGGAACCCATCGTGGTCCCATCCGCCTTGTGATTGAAAGGCCATGACCTGATAGGCCAACTAGGCTGATTCAATGCAAAAAGACTTGTTAATAACTTTCAACAATCTTGAAAGATCATAGCCATTCAGGCCATGGAAAACCTAGTTGAACCTATTACCACCTAAACTAGCATCTAAGTGGAAAAAGCCCAATCCACGGATGCAACCTTGGGGTAATAGATAGGAGTTGTATCACTGTCACCTCAATACAACCTCCTCTTCACTTTTGGTCGGCTCTCTAGAGGCCAAAGGGGGTATCCCTCAATTATACAATGATTATTGTAAGAGCCTAAGTATGTAAATCTAAATATGATTAACCAAAGTGCCAAGATTTACTTTAATGATAAAATAGATGAATCCCACAAAGATATAACATGTAAAATATAAAGGATTCAATGCCTTAGTGATGTAATGCTTACACAAGTTGATTTAGCCTTAATAGAACAAGCTTATATCACATAATTTCACTTAGATGCTAAAGTAATTAAGCAATGAGTGGATTAGACTCAAAATCTGGTTTGTAATGCTTAGTGAAGGCAAATTTCCAGATTTGAGCCTTAGTGGTGAATACCACTTGCTCAAACTCTCTAATGATGTAAAATTAAGCTTGAAGAGTCAGAATACATACCTACTTTATGATATATAAGATACAATTCCAGATTTGTAAAAGATTAGTAACAACCCAAGTAAAAGATGAGTGCTTGAAGAAATGAACTTGGGTTAAGCAAGAATTTGGTTAAAAGATGCGTGAAGCTTCAAATATCCCGAAATTATGCTTCATGAAACAAGATAACCTCAAGTAAAAGATGAATCTTATGAATGTAAAACTTAAGGTAACTTACAATTCATTGTAGACAATGAAATATAAGCCTTGAAGAATAATTCCAAATTGTAAGTTTTAAACATAAGTCTAGGAAATAACTGTGAAAAAAGTACCAGACTTAGTGAAATCCCAAATCTGATTTAGGTTATGCAAAAGTATATTTCAGATTTGATTTAATGTGTTAGAATTTGGGTAAAATGAAAAACCAAAATGCTTTAAAAATTTTCTGTTCACTAGATCAGCATAAAGAAGAAGAAATATAAACAGATCTGGAAACAACAAGATTTCTGAAAAATGAAAAACCAAAATGCTTTAAAATTTTTCTGTTCACTAGATCAGCATAAAGAAGAAGAGATATAAACAGATCTGGAAACAACAAGATTTCTGTGTATAAAAATAAACTTTTAGCTTACCTCCTGATTCAATGATATATGTACCTGTCACATGTGTGGATGTATGCCTCTGTAAATATGCTCAGAATTTAGTTTAGGTTCATGGATCAAACCTCTAGGGTTTGATCTCTGTCAAAGTGGACTGTGGGACAGTTCTGCCAAAGATAGAGACCCCCAAAAGAAAACAGCAATAAACCGCAGACTTCCAAGTAGATAACAGTAATACCCCAGCAGAAAGAACCCTTCACAAAACAGTGATATAGCACAGGAATGAACTAGACAGCAATTAGAAACAACAGATCCTTCACAAGCAAAACCCTCCACAAGCAAACCCTCCACACAGAAGAGTCTGGACAGCAAGATAGCAGACCCTCCTTCAATACAGAAAATCTGAACAGCAATTAGAAAACCTTCAGCTCAACATGCGGCGGCTAAAGGAGAGGCCATGGCTGCTGGCAATCAAAGAGAGGTAGGGCCACGGCTCTCAGAACAGACCTGGCTAACAAGGAAGATGGGCTGCGGCTTCTTAGAACAGACCTGGCAACACAAGGGAGGCCTCACGGCTCAGGCAGATCCGGCAGCTGTAGGAAGAGGGGCCGCATGCACCCTATACACCAGCAGATAGCAAGGAGGAGCTTCCAGCCATGACCAAAACTCTCAGATCTGAAAACTGATAACCAGAAGAGAGGCCGCACCAACAAAGGAAACTCAGATCTCAACTGATAACAAAAGAGAGGCCGCACCAACAAAGGAGAGTAGTCACTGAGGTAGCCACAGCAAGGAGAGAGAGGAGAGAGTGTGAGTATAATAGAATGCTAGAGGGTAGGGTATTATTTATAGTTAGGTAGAGGGGTTAGGGCAATTAAATTAATAATTAAATATCGACATTTAATTAATATAAATATTAATTAAAATGTTAATTAATATTAATATTAATTATAAAAACCCAAAACACATATAAAACCTCAATCACATAAAGTAAAACCCCAATCACACAAAACAAGAGGGAAATCAAAACAAGAAGGGGGTACCTGTTAGGACAAAGTCAAGGGGGGTCCATAATGGCAAAACATGTCCACATGAGTCTCATAATGACCTATAAACTTAATCATCACTGCATAAGAGGGTACATCAACAATGTGGTCATGTCCATCTTGATAGGTACTCCTAGGTCTCATGGACCATCTCGGGAGAGAGGAAGAGGATCACACATCAACACATCTTGGTATTTCACCAAGATCTACCTGGTCAAAGACCAGGTTGCCCCAGAACACATTTGGGGGCCCTAGAACACATCTAGGGTCTTATCCACCAAGGAACAAGACCAAGGATCAACCCATAGGGTTCCCTGGAACACATCCAGGGGCCCTAGACACATCTACAGACTTATATCAACCACCAAGGAACATATCCAAGGATCAATCCAAGCACTGAGCAAGGATTCCCTGGAACACATTTAGGGGCCCTAGACACATCTAGGCACTTATATCAACCGCCACGGAACATATCCAAGGATCAATCCAAGCATCGAGCAAGGATTCCCTGGAACACATCCAGGGGCCCTAGACACATCTATGGACTTATGGCTTGGTCCAAGACCAAGAACCCCAGTCATATACTGGGGGCCCTCACTAGGGTCTTTTGCCATGGCTCTCACTGCTTGGTCTCATACCAAGAAACCCCAGGAGTGGGCTGGGGGCCCTAGTCCATAGTTGGGGGCCCTCACTAGGGTCTTTTGCCATGGTTCTCACTGCTTGGTCTCATACCAAGAAACCCCAGGAATGTGCTGGGGGCCCTAGTACATAGCTAGGGTCTGTTCCATTCTCCGGAGAATGGCTCTTGCAGCTGCAATAATTTCAACATAATGAATCCTCAAGTGAAAGATTAATCTTGTAAATATAAAACTTGAGGTAAATCACCACTGGATCCTTAATATGTAAAACTTGAAAGTAAATTCAAAGTTGTGATTATGAAGAGACAAGTCTAAAGTGTGACTAGACTTGTCCAATCACAAAATCTGGTTTATAGATTAGATTATTAAATTCCAGATTTGCAATAACAAATGACAGTAACCCAAGAAGAGATATATGCTTGGAATATACAACTTAGGGTAGATCACAATTGGAGTCTGAAAGATTAACCATAAAACACATCCAAAGTGTGATTTAAAATAAGTCTAGAAGTGCGATTTTATCAATGTAAAAGTGACTAGACTTGATTCGATTGCAAGTCCAACTTATGCTATGAGCAATTAATTTCAGATTTTCTTAAATTAACCTTAAGTAAAAGATAAACAAATTCAAGCACTAAACTTAAGGTGAAATCACAATTAGAGCTTTAAATATAACCTTGAAATTAACTCTAAATTGTAATAATGAATCAAGTCTAAGATATAAATTGTATCAATGTAACGAAAATAAGACTTGATAATATTTGCAAATTTGATTTTATATTTAGAGATCAATTTTCGGATTTTCTTAAACACATTCAATAACCCAAAACAAGAAGAGAACTTGAAATGCAAGATTATGGAAAAACTTCAATTAGGGTTTGATATAAGCAACTTTAAGATGATTCCTATTTGAAATAATCAAATAAACAAGTCTAGGAAATAAATATATCAATGTTAGAAACTACTTGATTAATGAAATCTAACTAAAGATATTCAATAACTTAACCTTAGATTTCAATTAAACAAAAAGGGAAAATGAAATTTTTGGATTTTGAAATATTTGGTGGTTGATGGAAAAGACTAGTGCTAATGGGGTGAAGAAGAAGAATTCTTCTAAATGGCTTATTTCTTGAAGGATTAGAGAAATGAGGTAAGGCTATGAAAGACTCAATAACCTCCTCTCTAATATGGTTGAAAATAAAGCCAAGAGCCTACAATGAAGGGGTCGAAAATGGATCCACCTTCAAGTAGCAAAACCAACTATTACCTAGAAATTGAAACTAATAATATTGCTAGAATTCCTAGAGGATATATAAAGCAAGATATCGATTAACAATTACTAAAGCAACAAAGGAGAAAAGAGGAGTTACCTCACATGTAATACCCCTTCCAAGTGGTAGAGTTTACCCTTCAAATAGATTGATTTTGCTCATCTTGCCTATCTAGGAGACTTGACATCCACATCCGAATTGGAAGCACAAAATAATTTTCCAAGAGAGAAGACCTTAAAACTTAAAAGTTAAACCAACACCAATTGCCTCAATGCTAGATATACAATAAGAGTGCTCTCAAACATACCAATCAACAACAACAAATGTTCTGAGGGGAGCCTCTTATATAGTGATGAGGATTAACAACCCTCCTATTACATTATTATTTTCTCCCTTAGATCTAGCCTAGGAGATCATACAAAACTCTTATCCTCTAACTAAATACGAGAACAAGGTAAAAAATACATAAACAAGTGATGTAGTTATACCACATGTACAAGCATCTCTTAGGAGAAAGGATGTCCCACTAAAAATAGGAAGATGGGTCAAAGGGGTCCAATGTTCCTCTTCAAAGACCTCAACCACCTCCTCAAAGAAAGCTTGACCCTCAAAATGAGCAAATGGATAGCAAGGATGGTCCTCTAGGCCACATATGTGGCACATATGAGCTCCCAAAAGTGGATGGCTCTTCAAAAATGGCATCCAATGGTCGTGTGTGAGTCCTCCAAGGTGTAATTACCTTGATAATCCATGCTAACAACCTCCCTCATGTTAAAGAAGGTCCAAACCACTCCGACGTGCTACAACAATATGATCGAAGCTACAACAGTATGGTATACCAGTGCAACCTCCCTCAAGTCAATGAAGGTCCAAGCTACGACAGTACAACTTGCCCTTTTCCCACATGTTTTGAACAACATATTGCTCTTCCCTCCTTCTCAACACCGAAGTACACTAGAGCAATCATAGAAGATAAAGTACGACCTGGAAATTTGAAGGTGTATGGCTTGTGCATGGAAAAGAGTGCTACAATAGTGTATTGTCTGTTGTACTTGCTAGTCACTTCAGCAATATGCTCTTCTTCTCCTTGAATGCACTCTACCCTTCTCCTTCTCTCTCTTGCTCTCTTTTCATGTATGAGAGACCTCTCCTATCTTGTCCTATTTATGCTTCGAGAGAAACTAACTAATCTCCTTAATCCTAGCAACTAATCTCCTTAGTCCTAGTTGCCACCTATCTCAATCATGAGATGTATTACTAAAATTAAATCCTAATCTAAGTCACTAATGTTCTAGAATTTCCAAAACATTTCATTTAGATTCCTAAGAATAGTTGACTTCAAAACATTAGAATTTCACTTTTCTTTTATTTTAAAGTGAAATTATAAGATATAATTATTTCCCACTTTTCCTAAGTGGTCACTAATAAAATGTCTTGAACCACTTCTTGCATGTTCATATTGAACTTGTGCAAGAAGTTCTTGCTCGAGCTACATTTCTTAACAAATCCCCTATCCCTATACTATATGAAGTATAACCCCAGTCTAAGTGCCGAATTGGGAGTTTGTGAAGGGCTTGCGGGCTGCTTGGGGTTGTGAGAGGTAGCTATGGGTTTAGGGAGTGAGGAGGAGATTGCGGGAGTGAGGGGTGAAGTGGGGGGAGAGGTGGGAGTGAAGGACATAGGAGAATGGAGTGATGGCCAGCGGAGCAGAGAAGGTGGAGAAAGGAGAGTTGGAGGAGAGGGTTGTGGGTAGAGTAGAAGGGGATAGGCCTATAGACATCCTCTATTAGGTTGCAAGTGCAACGAGATAGAGGACACGAAGGGAAGTAAGATGGGATAGATGGGATGAGCTGCTACAGGCAATAGGTGCTCGGGAGTTGCGACCACAAGCCATAGGAGGCACTTGGAAGCTGCGACCATGAGCTAGGGGTCAGGGGTTGTGTGAGTGATGAAGGTCGTGGGCTACAAGAGGGCAAGGGGCCACGAGTTCTAGTCGTAGAGGTCACGAGTCTCAGACGAGGTCATGGGTTGTAGAGATGGTAGAGATAAAAGTGGAAGGGGGAATGCTTTGAAGGAGGGTTACTTTTGTGGACTTGCCTATTGTTGCATGAGTCGTTCTTCTCAAGAAGGAAATGAGCTTTACTTTGGCATGTGGTGAATTTATTCCCTATTTAAAGCTATGATATTTTTGTTAACCTATATGCCTATTCTATAAAGGAAAAGAGGTGGTGAGGAGAAGGGTTGGATCTTACTGTTGATGATTGTTTTTTCTTGAGTTGTCTTGTCTTCACACTCCCCTTTTTAGTTGGAGTAAGTGTGAGAGTTCATAGTTTTCAACTAAGTTACTTGGTTCATGTTCGAATTCGACATCGATGAAATTCAAAAAAAATTTGCCCCATAAAAAAATGGATAAAGTTTGCCATTAAATTTGTTCCTCCTAAGAGATCACAAGTTCAAATCCAGTGGGGGCTAGGGTATGTATACCTTCGTAGACGTTACCAGTCAAATCACTGGCCGGAGGGGGTCTCATACACCAATTTGGTGTTTGGCTTGGCTGTGACCTTAAAAATAGATTATATATATATATTCGAAGTTGTACTCCCTGGGGAAAACCCTTGCGTACTTCCCCTCATTTCATATATATATATATTCCAAGTTATAGTCCTTGGGGAAAACCCTCGACTACTTCCCCTCATTTCAAGGACCCAGGGTAAACCCTAGAATCTTTAGGGCACAAGGTCGATCAACAACAAGGCTCAAAGCCATTGCAACAATATACTCATTATAAGCTCAACATGTCACTTGTAGGAATTGAACTTGGGTGGGGAGGATAACAATCATTCCTCCCAACCACCCGAGATAAACCCAATTGACACACACACACACACACACACACACATATATATATATATATATATTTAAGAGGCAATATAATAAATTATAATATATTATATAACCTATACTATATATAACTTTATAAGTAAAAAAAAATAAAAAATTGAGAATTAACAAAAAGAAATCTCTATAAATAACTTTAAAGAAATTTATGGAATATTTCCTTAACATAAAAAGATTATGCATAACTTTCATAATAAGTCGTATGCCATAATATACCGAACCGTAGATGTAGAATCTAGATTATCAATAATCCTAGATCAACAAGTCATGTTGAATCTTGATGGTCGAGTAGTGGTGGTAATTGTTATCCATGCTAAGCGATAGCAATGGTTAAGTGGTGGCCTCTTTGTATTGTAGGACAGAGCAATAGTTGTGCTAAGGTGGCTTGAACAGGGGTGGAACAACAAAGAAATTGACACTTGCCATTTCTTTTGCATTGAAAACCCCATGCCAAATTTATATAAAAGCTTGGCGAATTTGATCGAGCACTTTAAATTCACCCAAATTCGAACTCCATCCTTCAAGTCCGCCGAACATAGTGACTTAGGTTTTCAGTGAGAAGTAGAGGTTGCTCACACTTGATTCATGTGAATTCATTCTTGAGCAAAAGTGTGAGAAGGTGCTTCAAAAGTGTTTTGACACCCTTGGGAGGTCTTGTAGTTAGAGCTAATATTCCTCAAACTTTGTACTTCAACTTTGGAAATAAAGGTAACATCTATTTGGCATTTGTTCAATCTATGAATTGGTTAACATCCGAAATCACTCCTTAATCAATTTTCCAACTCCATAAGCCATATGATTCAAGATACTGCAATCATAATTCGTAATTTACATCTTTAAACTTGCTGTTTCTCACATTTTCACATGCAATTCTGTACTTTTAAAGTCATATTTTCTTGTCCTAACAACAGATTTACACATTTCGCAAGGCAAAATTCATCCTTAGGTGTAAATCTGTGTTCTTGCTTGCTGTTGTGAGTGTTTTAATGCAGATTACAGGTCTGGTATTTCATATTATGATGATCATTTAACACGGTTTGGCAGCTTTCCTTGGTTCGTAAGGTTCATATTTCACTTATGGATTCATAGGGATTCCACCTAGTAGTTAGCGAGCACTAAACCGAAGTGCAGAGAGATTATACGAGGTGATAGTGTACATTATCTAGTTACCTTGGAACCCTTCTAGTTTCAAGCATTAACAGAGCCCTTGCGTCTTGTTCATGGCCTGTTCTTTGCAGAAGATTGGCTTGGCCTTGATCGCTTTGTGGTTCTCTTGTTCTTCATTTGCGAGGTTTGACTTTGTTTTTTATTTGGACCTTGTTCAAGTTTCTATGGCCTTGTTTCTTGGTTTGTTACGTTTTGTGGCTCTAGCCACACCCTTCTTCTTTGTGCGATCTACCTCGGCCCAAGTTCCTATCGGCTCCTTCGTTTGTGCTTGTTGGAGTCTTCTTGATGTTCTTTATCTTGATGCCAACACCTGTGGACAGCTCAACCTTGGCCCCTCCACCCTCATCCAATAGGCCTTGTTGTTATCCTCCTTGGGCCCCTCACCTTTGAAACGACTCGTTGTTAGTGTGTGGCCCCATGCCATGTCATTGGTAGTACCCACAGTCATACCGACTGATCAAGAGCATGCCCCTCCTTTGGGGACCATGCTTTGGTCAAAGGTATTACGAACTTGATTGCCACCTACATGGAGATATCATTGCCACCTTAATAAAGAACCCTGTCAATGGAAAACATCCATGTCGGCTCGACCCCTTGAATGAAGATTGTCATGTAGAGGTTGCGTGGCACTTAAATGCCATGTGGAAACTGTTTAGATTGTCATGTTGATGCCATGTCACAAGAGTGCCACATAGATGCCATGCAGATTGCCAATTGGAGTTGTTATCCCCCACTTTAGGGATAACTAAGGAGATTATGTCTTGAGGCCCACAGGTCCTAGACATGGAGTATCGAGAACCAGATCGACTTGAGTATGGCCCTGAAGGGCCCATCTTTTCTTTTCTTCAGCTCCTCCACCTTTTCAGCAACAACAACATCCATCACCTCGGCTTGGTCTTGTAGCAGAGATGGATCTTGCTCCATGGGGTAATGAGTCAGTGTATCATGGTATGTGTTACTCTGATCCTCAAAACCTTTGAATATGTGCATTTAATTCTTTTTGTTTCTAACGGGTGCTTGGATCTTATACTTATCCACTTGACCATGTCTGGGGGAAATGACAGGATGCCCTAGTAAGCTTGTGCCCATAGGTTTTGAGTTGCCACTGGGGGGGTTCATGAAAAGTCATCGTCCGCTCCCATCATACTTACCACTTTCCATCTTCCTCCTGCTCATCCATCCCATTACATTGGTCCGGGCATTGGGTTGGCCAATTATTTAAGGGTTCCACCTTACCTTTTTGGAAGAAGGGGCCAAAGGCCCAGAGGGTAAAAGCAGCTAGAAAAAGATAAAAGCCTAAAAAATAAAACCTCTAGATGCTTCGCCCAGGGATCCCCGAGAAAGCAGTAAAAGGCTTCTTAGGAAGAAACAAAGGGACCCATAAAAAATAATAAAACAAGACCTAGTCAGAGGATAGGCGGTCTCATCACGAGCCAGCCTATTAGGTCCACGGGCATCTAGCGGTATGACACTACTAGCAGCTGGTTACCACGCCAGGGTAGTGGCTCTTGGTGGCATAGCCAAGAGAAAGGGGGTCTCATCACGAGCCAACCTTCTCATTTTCGTGAAAGTGCTTGTGGGTAACATTGCCACCACTGGTCACCACACCAGGGCAGTGTCCCCTGATTAGCTTCTTGAAAGAAAAAGCAAATAAAGAATAAAGATAAAAGGCATGAATGGGCTTGGAAACATTTGCATCCAGGACAGGTGCAGCTCACCCTCTACAGAGGCACCCACAGGTAAGCCATTGCATTTCCTTGCTATCACTGCACCCCTTGCCCAGACATCCCTTATCCACCTCATCCACTAACATGACTTGGATTTGATTTCTCCCGAGAACATCCCACATCCAGTGAACACTAGCCCAATAGGACGCCCTGTCACTTTCTCCAAACATGGCTTGCAGATTGTATACTGTCTTTGAGCACTTGAGTGGGTAAAAGGGGTTTTATGCACATGTTTAATAAAATTGATGATTAGATGTGATTGACATCGTTATGATCCCTGTGACTTATGAGCCCATGGAGGGCGTATCTGTTGATGTGCAGGATCATACCTGACGGACAGGTACCATATTGTACATGTACACATGGGGAGATGATTAGTTCGGACCTCCATGGGGCCGAGAGCCCACCAGATGGATGCTGAGACACCAGCAGGGGGCAGAGACAGGTCAGAGGGTTTGCACCGGGGAAGAGGAGGACGTTCCACTAGAGGCAACTGAGCAGACCTGTACCCAGTGGGGTTGTGCCCTCTCCACTGGACGTTGGCCTTGGAAGGCCCATGACGTCACCCAGGACATCTTATGACGTCATCCAACGATATGGGAGTTTTTGGGAGTCAGTTGTGGCATATTTGGCACGTGTGGCAGCTTCCAGAGGCCCAAGGAGGGCTAACGTTTTGCTCCAGGAGGCCCATGTTGCCCTAAAAAGGGCTAACGTCACCCAAAGGGGCATGCCGTCACCTTTATTTGCTTGATTAGGGTTTTAATTATGACATTAAATGTAAAACAATATTATTATGTATTTTGGCCTTGTCGGCCTTTTGGTGACCTAAAATTTAATTAAGGTCATTGCTATTGTATAAGTAAGAGAGCTAAACTCTCTTTTATTCATCATCTTTCACTCACCACTTGGTGAGGTCTGAAATTTTCAGCCCTTCTAGGGTTCTTGGATGAAATTGTGGAGCACTTGTTGAAGGAGGCTTCTCTTTGGTGATTTTTGGCATTTTTCTTTGTGGAAGGTTTATAACTAGGGTTTGGTTTAATGAATGATTGGTGAATGTAAGTGAAATTCTGCAATCCTTCCCTTATTTGAATGGTTATAGTGTTTTACTTACATTTTGTTAATGAATTTGCTGGAATAAACCCTAGGAAACAAGCACATGTTGGTGTCCTTGTTTTAATTCCCTGCTAAGATTATGCCAAGGAGTTTTTACCTATTGAAGACATTGTTAGGGCCTTGCCTTTGCAACACCCTACCTGTGCTCTTCAATCCTAGCTGTTTTTATTCTTGTCATTGAGCTAAAGGAGGAAAACGCACTAAGGCCTAGGGTTTCTACACCTTAGTGAGCCGTTTTCCCCTAGGGTTTGATTGTTGAAGCCTTGGCTCGACAACAGTTCACCATCAAACTCTCTTGTCTTTAGCCCTTCCATTGTTCTTCAATCCTAGCCGTTTTTGTTCATGTCATTGAGCTAAAGAAGGAGGAAAACGCACTAAGGCCTAGGGTTTCTACACCTTAGTGGGCCGTTTTCCCCTAGGGTTTGATTGTGAAGCTTTGGCTCAACAACACTTCACCATCAAACTCTCGTCTTTAGCCCTTCCATTATCATTGTGCTTTCTCAACATTTGCCGCTACCTTTGACTCCATTTTCCCTATGAATGCACTGATCTAAGACCTTTATGCTTGAGTGCCTTGATCACAAACTTCAAACAACCAACACCTTTGAACAATTGTTAACATCTTCTAACCCTAGCCTAGACTAACCTACTTACCCTATTGCTGCCATTATCCATTTGAGTTATATTTATACTTTGCAGCATTTAATCCTTTTATGAGCAATTGAAAGATTGGCTAGTCGTTGCTTCTGATGAATGTTGGTATTTGACATTGATTATAAATCATTATTGCTCATTGTGAAGCTTCTTTAGCATTTATTGTCAAGTGATATATTGTAATCATTGCTATTGTACATCATTGATTTACTTCATCAATATTATTGGTCAATTGCTTTATATCAGAAAGTCCTTGATTATATGAAGTACTAACCAACAAGTGATCTTGCATACATATAGTTTTCTTGTTGCTTTGTCTCGGGAAGGTACACTTCTGGTTATCTTCATCTTTATTGGCTGTTTAGCCGGATCTTTTGATCGGTGGTGACTTGTGAGGGGGAAAATTTTACTTAGCCATAAGCCTTTGTCTTCTCAAAACCCCAGTTCACCGGGGACGTCTCCCCTGGGCCTACCACCCTAAACAAAAAGATTTATCCTATCGAGGTGATAGTGGTAGGATAGTCTCCAGTTTCGCCAATTTGCCTTTCTTTCACCTTTCCTTTACTTCCAAGTACAAACTGTGCGATAACATGAGTGATATGTCAACACCTTACCACATCAACGTTGTAGTGTGTCACCACCATGTTAGTGCCTTGTCACCCCTGTCATGTGTCATCTTGCCAAGTTTCCATGTCATCAGATTTCCCATGACAACTTCCCACATGGATTGTGATGTCAATATGTCGTGGCAACATTTGCACAACCAATTGTCACATCACCTTTTCTAGTTGGAATGCCATGTCAACATTTGGCAGACCCCTTTTTGTTGGCATTTTGATTTTCAAACAAGCATAACTTTCTCATTTTGAGTTCTTTTTTTAGTGTTTTTCCTATTTCTTTTGTACTGTGTATTTTTTTGTGCTCCATGCAATTGTGTAATTGGATATTGAAGATTTCATTGTTTGATGCTTGTCGTGTCTCAAGGTTCTTAGAAACTCCCCTCAAATCTTCTTGTTTGTATATTTTGAAGGGTATATCTTATTCTTTCAAGCACCTTTTTGAGTCGCATTTTTTTGAAGTGTGTTATTTTTTGTTAGCTTTACATTTATGTGATTAGTTTCTATTTTTATGGCCATTTGATTTTTGATCTTCATTATGGCTAATCTGAATGAAATCCGTCTAACCAATACTAACTATTACTCATGGAAGACCCGGTGAGATGTAAGGGATTGTTTTGGAATACTTTGGGAATATTAATTGCACCTTTGGATGCCTGAAAGAAATTCAAGTCAGATAACACAAATGACTAGGCTTGTGAACTCAATGGCATGCCACTTTCTAAATCTTCAAAATGTTGATTCTCCATTTGGCGCAGGGTGCACTTGGTCACGATTTACTCTTGTTGATTGATCATTATTTACTCTCTTTATTTGACAACTTAAGAGGGAAACCATTCTTTATTCAAAGCACTCATGTTGATCTTTAACACTGAGCTTAGTTAGATGACTCTCCACTTGACCAGGATTCTTTGGTTTGCATGACTAGAGCAATTACGTTGATCTTGGCAGATTTACCATTTTGTGCATCAAAGTTAGATCTTCTTTCCCTTAAAAATGCTCCTTGTCATCTTCTATGCCATCTTTTGTAGGTTGTTCCTTAACAAACTTATAGGTATTCACTCCCATTCCTGATTGCTTGTTTCTATTCTCACCGATGGAAACTCTTGTCCACTTCATTGATTTGTGGGAACTATTTTTTGGTTTCTTGGAGCTTATGATTTTGGAGGAATCCACTGCAAGCATTGGTTATAATCATGCTCATAAATCAAAGGGGCCATCTATAAATAATCCAAGAGAGATCAATTTGCAAGCACCCATACCAAAGTAGGCAAATAATAGAGAAAAATCCATAGAGGTAGCTACATCATGGGTGATTAAAAAATTCAGAGGAAGAAACGTTCCACTCTCAAAATTTAGGCATCTGGTATATCTTCTTGTAATTGCACCTATTCATCTATCTCTATTCTAGATAGATAACCTATACTTTCAGTAATTTCTATGCTTCAAAAAATCTCAAGCTCATATTCCTCAAATAGCTTGGTATCTATGTTGTCCTGACATAATAGGCTTGTCAGCAATATATCTTAGAGCTTGATGGTCCACATAGAAATAAAACTTAGAAGTCAATAAGAAATGACAACTTTTGCGAGGCATGTGCCATGTACCATGTCCAAGGCTTCTCTTTAGTTGTATAATTCCTTTTTTTAACTTTTGATAGCATCTGACAAGAAAAATACATTTGGTGATCCATATTCCAGACTGCCCTCTCTAGATTACCCTAATAGCAATAGATGATTTTTCCACTTTCACCATAAAAGGACCTGCTCTAACAGGAGAATTTTAGAATAAGTATTGCTGCATTTTCTTTTTGAACAAGGTGAAAGCTTGTTCACATGGCCCTCTCCATCCCAAAGTGACATCTTTTCCCAGTAGCCTCTCCACAGGATAGTTTATTTGCACACAGTGTGGAAAGAATTTGTAGCAATACAGTCTATGGCATATACACTCTGGCCCAAGAAGAATTGACTAGTGGCTTAGGTCAAAAGTTGTCTTTAACTTAGCTAGATCCACCTTTTACCATAGTGTAGTAATAATATGACCATGTATTTTTTGAATTTTCCCAAAGGCTCATAAGATGCACCTTTTTTGGGTTGAAGCATTCACCTCAAATGTTGAATATGATCTTCAAGTATGCATATAAAATCCAATCATCCAAATAAGTTCTCCAGGAATTTCTAGATGAAGTATCTGAAAATATTGGTCACATTTCAACTGAAAGCTACAAGACGTCAATCCATCTAAATGGCATAAAAAATGCTCCTCATTTGGTCACAAAGATCATTCTGCATTTATCAACTTTAGTAATTTTAACCTAATTATAGAAAGAAAAACCATCTCCTAAAGAGGAATCTTCTTGCAAACTACATGCTCCAAGGATTCTCTAAAGGCAGTAGAAAAAGGGTCTCTAACTGTAACTTTGTTCAACTCCCTATAGTCAATTGCAGATTCCAAGTTTCCTATTCTTATTTTAGAAGACAAGAATCAGACTTGTCAATTCATTGATCTCTAGGGGTATGATGTACACAATTCCCAACTATCAATCTCAACTTTCACCTACCCTTTCCAATGATATGGTAAACATTTGGGTATATGACCTATTGATTTTGCATCAAGTAGGAGATCAAAATGTAACTCACCCATTTTTTGAGGAATTTCCTTGATATCTCTGTATGACTAGGCAAACAAAAATATTCGTACACTCCCAAACTATTTTGTGCATGGGCATGAACATTTGTGCAGGCATTCCACTAATTAGCAACCTCCATGATTTTTCCTTCTGCTTTGCTACCAAGCTGAACAACTATGTAGGCATCCTAGAGTTGACAATCTCCATGGTTTTTTCACGTACTTATATCAAGCTAGAGTCTTCTACATCCTCTTGTTTCTGACCATGTAGAATCTCCCATATTTTCTTTTGTTTCTTTTATCACCATTCAATTCTTTGTTGTATGTATCTAGAAAAACATGACCCTCTCCTACTTCTAAGTAGTCAGATCTTTAAGAATATGTATTCAGGATTCACAGTTACGTTAAAATAATTCTTTATTTGCGTTGCAGGTCTATAATGTGTCCATCCATTCTTGAATTTTCTGCAAAACTGCCTGCAGTTGCAGACTATAGCATTAACTAGGGTTCCTAGTATTTGTCCCTTCAAACTTTCTATGGATCTATCCAACAAAGTGCCTGCTGCTCTTTCTTATGGTTTAAATGCCATTCCTGAGCAATATCTTCAAGGTATTCTGAGATATTTTGAACATATATGAGGTGTATATTAAAGAGTTACCCCTTAAGTGCAATGCACGATCTTTCATCATTTGGTGCAATGCTTCGTAAAGACAATTGATGAGTTTTTGCTCTAGTAGACACCTTTGTTAAACTGGAATAGGTATTGAAAGGAAGCTTTGATGACAGACCGAGTGTGATTGAAGTCTACAAAATAGTTAGAGAACCATGTGTACTTCAATTAACTAAGAGATGTCGAAAAACAAACAACAATCCTCTTCCAATAGGGTCCCGAATATATTTTTTAAAATCTATGCATGTGGACTATTGGATCATCTCCTTCTTTGAATGGCTTTGTAGAGAATCAAGTTGGAATAGATACAGTCCTAGTTATAAGACAATTCTGGCACGGAGCTTGTAGAACCCATTTTTTGACTCACTTAGAATAGTGTATGATTCAGCATCTATGTTAATTATCCAAAATTCATAGCTACACCTTTCAGTGCATTGTCTTTGTTAACTTTATAGACATGAAAAACAATACTAGCCTTTTGGGCTTGTAATAGTCGAGTTTAACATTTGAAGCCTAAAGAAAGCAAAAGAGAGGGGTGGTCACATGCCAAAAAGATTTTAGAGATTATTAACTCGGTTGCCAAAGTTGACTTCTCTATAAAGTAATTTTACCATGTGAATCTTAGATGATACACTGGATCTTCAAAGACATTGACCTATTACGCTATTTTTGTTGAACTCTGTTCTTCCTAAGAATTATTTAATTCATACAAAGCACTAAGGATTTCAATCAACTTTCTAAAGACAACCATGTCTAAGGATATCTTTTTCATAGCTTTAACTAATTGGTAGAGCATCTCATAAATAGACTTTTTTTTGGTTCAAAATTTTAGGAATACTGAATTGGCCCCACATCAGAACTTTGTGTCTCCATTTTTGGCTTGGGCCCTCTAATTTCTTTGATTTTCTCTACCCTCTCCTTTTCCACAAGGTCCTATCACAAGAAATTTTCTTTCCTCTAAGCATTTATTTTGAACAACTTATTTACATCAGAATGGAACAAGCGTGCCCTTTCCCACTCTAGGAGTATTACAATGAAGTGTCATTCCCTTACAACATTCAATGAAGAATCCTTCGACTAAGAAGCCACAGGTGGAGGGTATTTATTTCACCCAAGTTGCTATGGACTTGCCCTAGCCCCCACAAGATGGAACAACCCACTTGCAGGGGCAAGACTGCCCACAAGGGGCAAAACATGTCTTTGCAGGATTTGGACCTTGGTGAGAGGGAAGATCACCACCTTTGCTTAACCATCAAACGAAGATATGTTCACTTTGTAAGCAAAGTTGAAGATGATCCTATTGTATTTCTGTGCTTTCCTATTCAAAAGAACTAGATTCTAAACTATCATTGGGGAAGCTTGGGATGTGCAAATTTCACAATTGGCTTGTTGTAGTTAGAGAGTGTACTTTCCCATTCTATTTGGGTGGGGTTAAAGTGTTAGAGATAGTGATAATATTTAGAACTTAGATGTATTAAGACTTAAACATATAATTAAGTTTCACTAATAAAGTGATGTAATAATGAAGCATTTAATATGGTAATTAATGCAATGGTTAATAGTTAAGTATTTGGGAGTTACATATATACTCTTCTCCTACTATGTAACAAGACATCGCATCATCTAATGATATGAATGAATCCTCTCTTTCTCATTCTAATGTGGATCATGTTCATGTTTGTGTGTGTAAAACCAACATGGTATCAGAAACACGGTAAGGAGAGGCCAAGGAAGCAGGTAAAGGAGCAGAGAGATTACTATGTTCAAAGAAGGCACCAAGAGACTGCAATCACACACATTGGACAGAAGAATTGCATGATACATTACATGTGTTGTTGAGTAGTTCTAATTAGAGAAGGGAAGCCCACTAAGTGGTGGGTCCATGAGAAGTGATTGTAGCCATTAAAAAATTTAATGAAGCATGCCATTATAGAGCCGATCTTTCCGAAGGAAATTGGTAGCCCCCGAATAGGAGCCGTCACTGAATAGAATCATCTGTCAAGTGATTAAATCATCCTGATGATTGGATTAATGTGTTCTCTAGTATACACACGAAGAAGCCATCGAGAGATGGTGCTAGCTCCAAGGAGTTATATTTTTTTTAAAGTGAAGTCGCCATGAAGCCTAAACCTGTCGAGCCAACATGCCTCTAGAGAGGTGGAGTCAATGCAAGAGAAGTGGGGCTGCATACATAGGGGACCCATAAGGAATTGACAAATTGATACGCTGTGTGAGCCATGTGAACTGTCGTCAGGGAAAGGGTGTCTGCAAGTCAAGAAATAAAAGAAATCGTCATCATATGGTGGGGAATAGAACATTTCAATGTGTGCACAAAGATATAGGGGCCGACTTAACAAAGAGAAAGGCATGCAAAACAATGTCACAGGGCACATATTGCAAGTAAGTCTGAAATTCTTTGTCGAGGTAGAACCGATTTTTTTTATCGTCACAGAATTGATTGTAGTGTTGAACGTGAGATTCACAAATTACGTACACAAAGACTTTGTTTTAGAACAATAGGAGGGCTATAGTTGATTGTTTGTGGAGTGTGTCACTGTTTGGGACAGCAGTATAGCTGAGTTGTAGCAATATATTCAGATTTGTTTAGTGTATTTAAATCCCAGAAAGATGGCCAGTTTATCCCATATAATGTTGGATGGAAACGAAAGGTTAAAAGATCAGAATTTTAGATCATGGAAACAGAAGATGCTTTGACTACAGATGTTTGGAAAATCTTGTAATGGAAAAAAAAGTGCAGAGTAAGATCGATGTGGATGCCCAACTGGAGTATGATGTGAAGAATCAAGAAGTTGCGATGCTGATCGAGTTCTCGGTAATGAATGAGATGTTTCCCTAAGATCAAAATGGTAACGATGCATTTGTCACGTGGGGGAATCCACAAGACGTGCATGAAACCTCAAACAAAGGTAGAGCTTTCTTCCTTAAAAATATTTTATGGAGGAGTTTGACTTGCAAGATCATTTGCTAAAAATCAAGGATATTAGAGATCAATTGAAATCAATTGAAAGGAACATGGAAGAAGAAGATAGATGGTTATAAATTTGAAAAGTTTGCATCCTTCCTATGCAAATTTTATTGAGACCTTGCACATTACTAGTATTGATAAAAATCTGACATTTGAGCAGTTGATCACTAAGTTGTAGCAGCAAGACAGATGGAAAAAGCAGTATGATTGTGTATTCTGAAATGGCACTTGCAGTGAAGTTTAAGAGCAAGGGCAGCAAATGGAGAGAAGAGAATGATGACAATAAATATTTCAAGTTAGATAAATGTATAGAAGCTATCAAATGTTTTTGTTGTGGCAAGTTAGGGCATATAAGCAGAGTTTGCAGGAAACGGTCGTGGTATGAAAAACACAACCAAGAGCACTCTTCTGATGATCAATCCAAAGAGAAACAAGGTAATGTGGATAAACACAAAGAGGAGATCCAAAAAGTGGTAGGGAAGATTTGTACATTGATTCAAGAACATTTAGACATTTTATTAATAGTATTGATCGGTATACTGATTTTGTAGAGGGTAAATTTCCATCAGATTCTGTTGCATTGAGTGGTGAAAAAGAATATAGGAATAGGGGAAAGGGAAATGTCCTACTTCAGCTAAGAGGTAACAAGGTAATGATTAAAGATGTCTATTATGTTCCTTGTTTGGAGAAAAATATACTTTCGATTAGTATAATGAAGCATAGCCCACACTTGGACATAAATTTCAACAACAGTAGGTATTTTATTGTTGATAAGAATAGCAAGAAGATCATTACTATAGGTGTGAAAAAACAAGGTTTATCCAGTTGATAGGAGTTGAGAATGCAGGATTGCTTCAGCAAAGAGATGGTTGTAAATTCACTGAAAACTTAGCCATGATGCCTAGGCCAGAAATGTGTCGGGTGAGACAAAGCTCAAGAAATGAAGCCTCAGATGATGTTGCTGCTAAAACAAGACAAAATCAGCAAAGAAGAGAAGGCAAACAGCAGGTATATTGTGCATTAACTGTTGTAATTCATAAGAAAACCCTAAGGGAGGGTGCAGATGAAGTGGTAAAACAACATAGTGCTTCCTCGAAGAAGCAAACACAAAATTTTGATATGTTGAACTGCCAAGATGTGGAGGAGGTGAGTTCAGTGAACAAGCCAAGTTCCATGTCAATGATGAAAAGGCTGACTATTCAACCAACATTGGCTCTCATCTAGCTGGTGAGTCAATGATCAGATTGTTAGATTTAGGGTAAAATTGAAAAACAGCAGTCTCTTTTTAATTTCAAAGCTAAAACAACTTAGATCAGGAACATAAACTGAGATAACAGAGTATAGAAATATTGATCTATAACAGACAGCAACTGTAGCAGAAGAGAACTCAGATTATATGCAATAAAACTCAGATCTCAAACATTGATAAAAAGCTCCTCTAAAAGTAACAGCAGATCTATATAACTTAGTTCTGAAACAAACAGTAATGCAAAGCTCTTCTAAGTGTAACAACAGATCTATATAACTATGCTCAAACAGTAAACAAAGAACATAACTTATAGATCCATGCAATGCTTATTCTATAAAGCAATTCTATAGCAAACTCAGATCTGAACTTTAGAAGAAACAATTAGGAAACATACCTGGTACCTGCCTTACCTCTGAGAGTAGCACAAACCACAATAGGTGGAGGTCCTTGTAGTTATGC
>ML782079.1:664699-728151 GCA_009831015.1 Picea engelmannii | reverse complement strand
ACCCAATGCCCCAGGCATGGGTACCCTGGACCCAATCCAGGGGCCCTAGACATATCTAGGGTCTTCAACATCTTGGTCCCAGACCAAGAAACCCAATGCCCCAGGCATGGGTACCCTGGACCCAGTCCAGGGGCCCTAGACATTGTTTAGGGTCTTCATTAATTTTGGTCCCAGACCACATACCCCAGGAGTGCACTGGGGGCCCTAGATCTCGTCTAGGGTCTTAGCCATCCTCCAGGAGAATGGCTCTTGCAGCTGCTTATAAAATTAACACAGATAAAAGGATGGTGACGTACATTTTACTTCATCAACCTTGTTGGATACAATTCCCTTCCAGTCACTATTTTGAAGATCTTATCTTGTGGACTGCAAACATCTTGCTTGTCCAAAACTTTGACTTTTTGTATTTTGAACAAGCATGTAAAATGACCATTATGGGAGGGTGTTAGAGATACTAGTCATATTTAGAACTTAGATATGTAATAAAGTCTCACTAGTAAAGTGATGTAATGATGAGGCATTTCATGTAGTAATTAATGTAGTTGTGATTATAAATTTATATAGAGATGGCTCCGCTAGGGTTTCTGCAGGGGGTTTCTAGGGTTTCTACAGAATGACTTGGCTTTCTCATCATCCCACGTGGTATTCCTTGCATCCTACGTGCCCTCATTGTTAATTTTCCAATCCCAGCCCTAGATAAATTTTTTCCTAGTGATTTCCTTGCTGAAAAATTAAATTGCAACTCACCGAATAATTTACACTTGCTGAAATAATTAATTGAAACAAATAGCGGAAGCAAGATGAAAACCAATCTCACAATGACACATGCATAACAAACTTCTGCACTTCAAATCAACTTTTCATTAAAATAGTATCCAAGCTTACAAGTGCTCCCTAACTGGGAAAAAATCTGCCCAGAGAAAAGACAAAATTTACAGCAAAAACCTGGTTGCCCGAACTGTTGATGTTTTGTAGCATCAAGAGGTATTCCCACATTGGCCTTGGTATCGGGCATGTGGGAATCTTTGTTGGCACTCACATTGCATTAAGAAAACCCTTTTTGTATGGAGTTGGGGTTTGGAATTGTTGTTGGTGGGGCTTCAAACCCACGTGGAGGAATAAACAATTCTAATTTAATGTTGAGTTTAGAAGGGGTTCCTAAACTCACACATTAGGCTCCTATAAAAGGAGAGGCAATGTGAGGAGACATCATCACGTCTCATTGTGACATTATGGAGTTGGCATAAGTGAGTTGGCACTTGTGCCAAGGAGATTGGGGTGACAATTTCAACAAAGGAAATTCTTCACTTTGTCAAATCTGGCCTAGGGTTTTTGGCTTAGGGTTTTTCTGTTCTTCTTTTCTGAAATTTTCAGCCAAGAGAGAGAAGTTGCACGTGTGAGAGGAAGACGGAAGACAGACCAGACGTATGATTCATACAGTTCGTACCACACGTGCAGACCGTACGACAAGAAGAAACAACCACACATGTGGAGTTGTACAGTCCGTACAATAGTCTGTACCACATGTGTGGACTGTACATGTGACATCAACAACCATACATGTGACGTAAGTAGGTCATACAACAGGTTTGCAAGTTGGAAGGGTTTTTCCCGGATTTTGCTGAATTTTTAATTTTATCGAGAGGATTGTTTTTGTCCTCAAAATTTCTCAATCCGAAAATTTTACAGAACAAAAAATTGTCTCATGTGCATGGATGATTTCTCTTTGATCTTTGTGTTTCTGCTGTAATGTTCTGTCATAATTTCAAAGTAAAATTATTCAGTGATAACAACCCTATTTCACTGTTTGAGGTCACTTGGAAGTAATTTTCAGATCTGAAATTGAATGCATTCAATGCTTAAAAATTGACATGGTATCAAAGTATAGGCATTAGAGAGAGAGGGTGTCATCTCTTGAGACACAATTGCAACAGATTTTTTTTGGTTGCTGCAGATTTGTGTGGCTGCAGATTTTTGTTGTTGTAGATTTTGTTGTTCTAGGCAGGTCACAATGGTGAGCACTTTTACAGTGGAGGATAGGTTGGATGGGGCCACTAATTTTCGAGCTTGGAAGGCTAAGCTCCTTTTTCTCTTGGAAGAGACTGATCTCAAAGATTATGTTGGGATGGTGATTCCAGATCCCAACGAGCCACAGGAATTGGTAGACCATAAGAAGAGGGAACTGAAGGCCAAGCAGGTGTTGTTGGATCCTATGAAGTATCACTTGATTCCTCATATTTCCGAGAAGAAGACAACAAAGGATATGTATGATGCTTTGGTGGGTTTGTACCAAAGCAGAAATGTAAGCCGAAAGTTGATTTTGAGACACCAGCTTCGATCTGTTGAGATGTCCAAATGAAATACAGTTGCTAGCTACCACAGGAGGATCACTTAGATTCGTGATCAGCTTGTATTCATTGGTGAGGCAGTTGATGACACAGAGTTTGTGAATGTGCAATTGAATGGTTTTCTCGGGTCTTCGGAACCATTTCTACAGGGGATTTGTGCACGTGGGAAGTTGCCACCATTTGACAAACTATTGATTGATTGCATCCAGGAGGAGGCTCGAATAGAATCCAAGAATGGCAGGCAGAGAGGTATTGATGATAAGAACTTGGCCCTAGCTGCACATGCTAGGAAGGGCAGAAGAAACGGTTCTCCAAGGAGAGAGGCATCTCCAGAACAGAGGAAGAAGAAGGATCTTAGCAAGGTCAAATGTTTTGTTTGTCATACACTAGGACACTATGCTTCACAGTGTCCACATCGGAAGAAAGGGAAAGGTAAGTAACAAGCATCATCAACTAAGGTGGATGAGGTTGCAGACAGGCTTCAGAGGGAGTTCTTATTGGTCTTTGCCTTTTCTGGAACAATTTCTGGTAGTGGAACTTGGTTGGTGGATAGTAGAGCCACATGTCATATGACAAAAGCACAGGATTTGTTCGAGAGCTTCACAGAGTCTGACTCAGATTTGTATGTGGAACTTGGTATGGGCACCAAGCATGCAGTGCAAGTATCCGGAACAATGTCATTCTGGATGGAGTTAGGAGATGTGTTGAGAGTGACAAATGTGCTATGGGTGCCAAAACCCAGGAAGAGTGTGCTCTCAATTTCAGTGATTGAGAAGAAGGGATTTGATGTAGTGTTCCAGGATGGACGGGTGTTGATCAAGCCTAGAGGATCTAGCTCAGACACAACAATGGTTCTAGGAGTTAGAGAGAGCAACTTGTACATGCTAAAGGACCAACCTATGCAAGCTATGGCAAGTAGCAAAGTGGCAGTGAACAAGGCGCAGGTAGCTCCAAAGGTTGTGCAGACTCAGAGGGAGTCAGACTTCAGAGGGAGAGTCAATAGTCTAGCGGAAGTCCACCTTCAAGTTAAGGTGGGAGAGAGGAGTCTTCCAAGATTGTCAAGAAGGTGTCATGGGTTGAGATGGCTAGGCAGGAAGCTTAGAAGCGGGAGGCTTCTACGAGCAGGCTGTCTTCCAAGAAGGGTCCATGTTATTCAACGAGAATTGCTTCTGTCAGAGGGAACAATTGTGGTAGTAGATCCAGTGTGGGAGGCAAAGCCACTTCCAGTGTGGGAGACAGAGCTACTTCCAGGTAATGGTGGATGGAATACCTCCCTCGCTAAGAGGGAGTGTTGATGTTTTGTAGCATTGGGAGGTATTCCCACATTGGCCTTGGTGTTGAGCATTTGGGAATCTTTGTTGGAACTCACACTGCATTGAGAAAACCCTTTTTGGATGGAGCTGGGGTTTGGAATTGTTCTTGGTAGGGCTTCACACCCACATGGAGGAATAAACAATTCTAATTTAATGTTGAGTTTAGAAGGGGTTCATAAACTCACTCATTAGACTCCTATAAAATGAGAGGCAATGTGAGGAGACATCATCACATATCATTGTGGACTTGGCATAAGTGAGTGAGCACTTGTTCCAAGGAGATTGGGGTGGCAATTTCAACAAAGGAAATTCTTCACTTTGGCAAATTTGGCCTAGGGTTTCTGGCTTAGGGTTTTTTTGTTCTTCTTTTTTGAAATTTTCAGCCAAGAGAGAGAAGCTACACGTGTGAGAGGAAGAGGGAAGACATGCCGCACATGTGATCCGTACAGTCTGTACCACACGTGCGGACCATATAGCAGGCAGAAACATGCGCACATCTGTAGCCGTACAATCTGTACAACAACGTGTACCACATGTGCAGACCGTACATGTGACGTCAGTAGTCGTACAGGTGACGTCAGCAGGTTTGCAAGTTGGAAGGGTTTTTTTCGAGATTTTGTTGAATTTCTAATTTTGCTGGGAGGACTATTTTTGTCCTCAGAATTTCTCAATCATAAAATTTTATAGAACATGAATTTGTGTCTCATGTGCATGGATGATTTCTTTTTGAACTTTGTGTTTCCACTGTATTTTTTTGCCATAATTTCGGTGTAAAATTATTCAGTGATAACAACTCTAGTTTAATGTTTGAGGTCACTTGGAAGTAATTTTCAGATCTAAAATTGAATGCATTCAATGCTTAAAAATGGACACAAACTGCCCAACAAACTTCCCGGACTGCCCAACAACCTTGTTAAATTTCCTTGAACCTCAGTCATGACAATTAATTCCTAGTAAATCCTTTCTGAAATAAAATGCAGGTCTACAGAATAAAAACACACTAAGATTCTTAACCAAAATTGCAATGGAATAAAAAGTGGAAACCAAACACATTTGCACACATATTTTCTGGGTAAACACCCTGAGAAAACCCCCTAAGGGAAAGCCATTACTGTGATGATGGACTCCCGTCCTGGGTGTTATCACTCTGTAATTTCCAGAGGTTGTCAAAGGGGTAGAAAAAATTGACAGAGGTAACTATCAAAACCCCACTTTTGAAGCTGGGATCTAGCCCTGCCAACTTTAGAGAGGGATCTCTCTATAAGATTTAGATTTGTTTAAGTTGTTAAATGTTAGGCTAGTTATGACAGTTCGAATTTGTTTGTTTGTTTGTAATAGTTGGCTGAAAGCATGCTTAATTTTCCATTGGGCTATGGTGTCTGCATTATAGATAAGGATCAAATTCAGATTTTTATGAGGTTTTCTTCACAGGGCAGGGTAGTAAAACTGTTGGATCTATTGAGATTAAATGAGACAAATAAGATAGAACAAGAGGGGAAAGTCCACTAAGCAGAGGAGCAATTAAGAATTCCTTTACTCAATTTCAGATGAAAACATATGGACCATTAAAAGACCAGATATAGAGTATACAAGATAAATTCTGTTCTATTGACTTCCTTTTAATGATTAGAATTTGAAATACATAAATGATCACAGAGAATAAGAAAACATTCAACAAAGAGAGAGAGACATCACCAACAATATGACACAAGAATCCTGTGAATAAGCATGTTTTATTACTGGTCCATACTTTGAAAAAATTACACAATAGCTCCTGGGTGCAAAATTCAACCCACAATACTTCGAAGGAGAAGTATTTATACAATAATTTACATCAGATCCTGTCATAAATGACTAGGATATTATGGAGGAAAAATCTAACTAATTAGATCTCAAATTACAAAATATAGGAATTCTGTTGATCTGTTCGGATCCTTGGTGCTGATTTTGTGGAAGTAGTTGGTGACTCGTATCTTTGACTTGGCTGACTGCTCCATGCTGACTCGAACTTCAAAATTATCTTTACTCAAGTAAAGAACATAGATCTTCCCATCTATTTTTACCTGGGATGGAAACCTTGAGTAACTTTCTGTATATCTCATCCATTTCAGTATACTTGGCAAAAGTGGGATTGGTGATGAAGATATGTTTTATCTCATGCTGGATACTTAGGTCTAGCTGTAGTGTCTCTAGGAAAGCTTTACCAGTAATGCTTCCCTGTATCCCTGCAAACTTGGAACTGTCCTTTGCCACCGCATTGATCTTTTGTTTGTAATCTGACAAAGTGATTAGCTTGTCATTGAGTACTAATAGTCCATGGAGACCTTTCTTGTGTAGTACTTCAATCTTACTGAAAAATCCTTGCACTCCAATGCCCATCACCCGAGCCTTCTCTTCTAGCTGCAACATCAATCCTTTCTTGGTTAGGACCTTCTAGATCTCAAGGATGGTCTATGTCCTGTCTTCAATCTCCATTTCTTTTAACTCCTGCTTGTTTTTGGAGTTTAAGAATTTGATGAATTAAGTGGCCCCTGTAGGTCTTTCTCCTAGCTCTTCTCTTATTTTTCCAATTGCTTCTCCGGCCTTCTGTACCAATTCATGTTGTTTAAAGATGATCTGTATGGATGGCCAGATTTCAGCCATAGACTTGCTGATATCCACCCAGATGTTTTCCTTAGCTTGGGCTAAGGTCTGTGCCATGACAGTCTCTTTCTGTAGCTGCTGTAGTTGTTGACTAAGCCTTTGAGATTTATGCATTTCTGCATGGTAACTAGCTAGGAACATAGACTTAAGCTCTTGGAGGTTTTTTACTTCTTGCAGTTTTCTGATCTCCTCCCCTTGGAGGGACATGTTTTCCATAGACTTCACAAGTTTCTCAGATGCATTTGAAACTTGCACTAGGATGGATGATGGAATCTCCACTGATGTAGCTGCTTTTGCTGTTCTAATTCCTGTCAGAGGGACTGCCTCCAGTGGTGTAATGGCCATCTGTACACTCTGTTCTTTATCCTTTATCAATTTATCCATTTCTACCACCATCTCTCTTATCTGTGCATTTTGTTCCATGATAAGCTTCAACATTTCTTCTTTGTGGCCTTCAGTTTCAACCACCTCTCTTGCTTGTGAATCTTCAGTAGCTGGAAGCTTTAGTTGCTTTCTCAAGGATGCTATATCAGCATTCTTCTTCTTCAATAATTCCTCAGCTGCCTTGACATTTGATGGGTTGTACCCAATCTTCAACACCAATTCTTCTAGTGATTTGATCTTGTTGTCCTTGGCCAAAGAAGAGATTTTCTCCAGCTTCAATTGGGACTTGATGTTATTCAGAGACACCTGCAATTTTGAAGCAGTCAATGAGGTGTTTGTCAAGGTGGAGAATATCATCTCCCCTATTTGTCTGTGCATGTCCATTTGATCCACTTGATGGATGTCCTTCACATCAAACTCAAAGGAAGTCTTCTTGTAGTCAACAACTGTCTTGGGATGAGGGACTTGTGCTTGCAGGAATGCCATTTGCATTCTTCCTTTCTCTGTGTCAAATACTGACAACAATTTGTGTTGAGCAGTGGAGGTCTGCTTCTAGAACTGAGCATATGTGCTGTTGTTTAGGAGTTCATTCCTTTGCTTGATCTGCTTGTACTTGTCAAAGATATTTGACCCTGTTTGCTCATGAGATGATTCGGCTGACAGAGTAGTGTCTATTTGTTTTTTAGATGAAGATGTGGACACTATGAACTGACTGTCTGAAAAGGTTGAGGAATGTGGTCCCTCCATGACTATGGTGGACTACATTTCTCCTTCTTTGAGCAGGTCTGGTGTGTGACTAGTTTTGGCCCTTTTTCTGTAGACTTGGAAGTCTTCACCTAACACCTCTGTGACTGAAGGGGAAACCTCTTTCCTTGCTCTCTTTTCTGTTTGTATTTGAGGTGTGTTGGTATGTGAAGCAGTGACAGGGGGAGGATGTTCTTCTGTTTCTAGTAATGTGTTCTCTTGCCATTCTGTCTGGTTCATATACTTCTCTGCCTCTGGCTTCTGTATGTGAGCATAAGGAGCACTCCTTTGTTTGACTCTGAACTCTGAGATGACACCAAATGGGTCATAATTCCATGTGAAACTCATCTGTTTCAAGAGGTTGTCTGCCTCTTCTCCTGCAGCTCTGTTGTTGCATATGAAAGGGCCAATTTAGGTCTTGATTCTGAGTTGTTGTTTCTTCTTGACTGAAACAAAATGGATATCATCAGAGTTCACCATCTGCCTGATGTATTCCAGTGCAAAGATTCTTACAGGGAGATATTTTGGCAGTTTGTATGGTGGCAACTCACATCCATACACTCTTATTTCAGTGTGGTTTTGATATAAGTACTAATCTCCTGTTTTGGCTAGATTAGAGAGGTGAAGGATTCTCTGAATTTCTTCATTGATCCTTGGCTCTATTCTGCTGCTCAACATGCAAAACACTGGGTGATAAAAATAGTCAATGAAATCCTTGAAGCTGAATTCAGTTGAGTTTTTCCTCACTAGTGAGGTCCATGAGGTTACTGACTGTGGGTTTCCTTCCTGATCCAATTTCTGAAAAGCACATGGAAACCTGTCTGACTGAAAAAACAAGAACAAATACACCAACATTGAGGAATATCTGAACATTCCTCCTGTTGAAAACTTGAAAAGCTGATCATGTATGTTATTAGCCAGAAACTGACTAAAATCAAATTGAACTATGGCTTTTTCTTCTGTGGAAAAAATGGACAAAAAACCTAAGCTAGGTTCATCAACCCATTCATCTGAGAAGTATCCTAACAGGTAACAAAGAATGGAAATAATCTGGTTTTCCCTGACAGAGAAAATGGAGGATGTGGAGGGAGGATTTTTCTTGGGCAATTGAGCGTCTTCTGGCAGAAAGATCTCGAAAATTTGGGCTCTTTGGGGGAAGGAGAGCTTCTGGTACAGGTCGTTCAGGGCCTCGATGGAAAATGGGATTGCAGGGTCGCTTCTTTGGATCTGTAGCATCTGATTAATGGATTTCGGGGGTAATGGTTAACAGGGTTTCGCCAGAAGAGGAAACTATGGCCCTTTGGTTGAGAAGATAATGGGCTTGGCACTTCAAAGCGAATTCGGGGAAGTGGAAGGTCCGGGGAAACATGTACAGAGGCAAATCAGACTCCTAGAGTCCAATTTCGTCGCTTTGAGCCAGAAGTGTAATTTAAAGAAGTCGAATTCACACTTTGGCTCTGTAATCTTGTAGTCCTTATCTACCAGGGGAATATGATCCATGTCGACGAGAGGGGGAAGAAACAATGGAGGGACTTGATGATGTTCACATTAATCTTATGGGAATAAATGATAATGATTCTATTTTTCTTACCCAAGAAGAACATGATCTTTTCCTCCTTTCACAGAGTGAAGTTGATGAGGAAGAATCAGAACAACAAGCTTTTGAAAATGCAATAATGGAAGTTCACAGGCAATACAACTTGAGAAGTAAGAAGTCCAATGATAATCCAACCAAGAAAGCTTTTGACTTTATGAAGACATCAGATACACTTGCCAAGAAAGTTCCTGAAAAGAAAAACTTAGAGGTCCCAATAAAAAGAACATCTGACTCTATACCAAAGACAGCTCAAACTGATGTTCCCTCCACCAGCCAGCCCAAAGATACTACACAGAAGAATGTTGTTGAGAAGTTAGATCCTCCAAATCAAAATAAAACTCCTACCTCATTCAGTCTGGAAAGTGAAATGGCTAAACTCAAAATACCTATTCCTCTGTCAGAATTAATGAACAAGAATGCTTACAGATCACAAGTGATCAAAGCCCTGAACATAGAACCAGGAGTGGGTATAGACACAATGAACATTGTTGACAATCAACCAGAGTTGTTGTTTGGGCCTGAAGTTGAGGGAAAAGCTGAGAGTGGTTCTGTTCCTCCTTTTTACATCAGCTTAAATATTCATGATAAGACTTTGCACAATGCTATGCTAGATTCTGGCGCTTCTCACAACCTTATGCCTAAGGCTGTGATGGAGAAATTGGGACTTGATATCACCAGGCCTTACAAGGATTTATACTCTTTTGATTCAAGTAAAGTTAAATGCATAGGTCTCATCAAAGATTTGTGTATTACTTTGACACAAATCCCAGCCAAAAGCACGGTAATGGACATTGTTGTTGCAGACATACCTCCAAAGTATGGCGTGTTGTTGTCTCGATCACTGGGAGCCGAATTACAGGCTACCCTACAACTGGACATGTCTTATGCCACCATCCCATTATTTGATCAGAAGAGAAGATTATACAGGGAGACACTGATGAAATACATGGTCGGTAGTCAGGAGAAACCACACAATTACCCTTTATACTCTTTTCATTCTGATCTTGACTCTTTTATTTTATATAATGGTGGAGACATGGAAAGACAAATTGCAAACTTGGAGGATGATGTTTATAACTTGGGGAAAACAAAGCAACCCATGAAGAAGATAAAACAGTGATAATACAATCTGATGAAACAACAAAACCTCTGTGGAGTTTGCTGCTGTCAGTAAGGAAGGATATGGAGCTGGAGTGTGGGTCTCAAATTCAAAAGCAAGATATACAGAAAGCCATTCCTACAAATTGAATTTTCAGTGTACCAACAATATAGCCGAGTATGAAGCATTAATGCCAGGTCTGAAATTGTTAAAAAAGCTTGTTGCCAAGAGAATTTCAATAAGGGGTGATTCTGAACTTATCATAAAACAGATCAAAGGTGAGTACTTTGCCAAACACCCAAGACTAAGGGCTTACAAAAATGTCGTTCTAGATTTCTTGCAATGGTTTACTGAATATGATTTGCAGGTGATTCTCAGAGGCCAAAACATACTTGTTGATGGACTGGCTACCTCAACATCGACTTGTAAGATACCATTTCATCCTAATCGCTAGTATACAGTTGAGGTGAAATGCAGACCTGCTGTCCTAGACAATATCATGTATTGGCAAGTTTTTGGTAATGGTGAACAGATTGATGATTTTCCGCAATCAAAAAATGAGATTGAATGTGCAAATATTGATGTAGATAGTGATGATGAAAAAGAAAGTGTAAATAAGATAGATTTAGAAGGAATAAATGAAAAAGAAGAAAATTCAGATTTTTTGCAATAAAGGATAATATTCTGCCTAGAGGATTAGTCCCATTAGAAGAATTGTTTGATTTTGATGATGTAGTTAAAAAACAAAAAATTGAACCTACTGGAAAGGAAGTTGAGGATTGTAACATAGGAACTGAAAAGGAACCAGAAATGATTAAATTGTCCAAATCTTTACCTCCTACTCAAAAACAAAAATATATAGAACTGTTCAAAGAATTTATAGATGTTTTTGCATGGAGCTATGAAGATCTAAAATCCTATGATACTAGCATTATACAACACAAAATTCCCATAAAAGAAGATCAGAATCCTTTCAAACAAAAATTTAGAAGAATTAATCCAAAGTTGATGCCTCTAATTGAAAAGGAAATAAAGAAAATGTATGATGCCAAAATCATTGTCCCATTAAGGTTTTCTAAATGGGTGTCCAATTTAGTTCCTACCAGAAGTAAGAGTGGAGAAATCAGACTGTGTATTGATTTCAAAAACCTCAATAAACTCTCACTTAAGGACAACTATCCCTTGTCCAAAATGGACCATATTTTGCAGAAGGTAGTTGGATCCAGTAGAATTTCTTTGTTAGATGTCTTTTCTGGTTACAACCAAGTCTTAGTCCACCCTAATGATTGGGAGAAAACAACGTTTACTACACCTTGGGGCACTTTCATGTATGTGAAAATGCCTTGTGGTTTAATGAATGCTGGGGCCACATTTCAAAGAGCAATGGATATTGCTTTTGTGGATCAACTTGGAAGATTCATTGTTATATACCTAGATGACATAATTGTTTTTTCAAAAACAGATGAAGAGCACTTACTCCACCTTAGAAAAGTTTTTGAAAAATGCAGGAGATTCAAAATCTCACTAAATTCCAATAAAACCTTGTTTGGTCTAGAAGAAGGTAAACTGTTAGGACACATCATATCTAAGGATGGAATCAAAATAGATCCTAGCAGAATTGAAGCCATTCAAAAAATAGATCATCCCAGAAACATAAAAGAGTTGCAATTTTTCATAGGAAAAATAAACTTTCTAAGAAGATTTATCCCTAACTTGGCATCACTTCTCAGAAACATAACGAATATGTTGAAAAAGATACAAAAATAAAATGGACCATAGAAGCAAAACATTCCTTTGATCAGGTGAAACAAGCCTTGTCACAAGCCCATGTGCTTATCAGTCCCGATTACACAAAGGATTTCCTCCTATTCTCTTTTTCCTCTGAGCATACCATTGCAACAGTTCTTTTGCAGAAGAACAATGAAGGCCCTGAACAACCTATTGCTTTCTTCAGTAAATCCTTGAGAGATGTTGCATTGAATTATAACATCATGGAAAAGCAAGCTTTTGCTTTGGTAAAAGCAATTAAAGATTTCAGAGTATATATTCTCCACTCACATATTATTGCTTATGTCCCTAATGCTGTGGTGAAAGATATTCTGACTCAAGACAATCCAGATGGCAGAAGGGGTAAATGGATTGTTGTGATCCTTGAGTATGATATTGACATCAAACCAACCAAGCTTATCAAGGGTCAAGGATTAGCCAAACTGATGGCTGAGTCCAACTTTCATGCTTTGGATATTAATTTTCTAGCTGCAATTGATGAACAAGAAGAGCAGGTGACTCCCCAAGTTAAAGAGGTTTTCTCGAACTCCCCAAGTTAAAGAGGATCATGGCACGAGAGACACTTCCCAAATTTGACAGACTATGGGATGATTTCATCTAGGAGGAGATTCAAGAGGAATATCTAGTAGGCCAACAGATAGGTGATGATGAGAATCTGGCTCTTGTTAGTTAGGCAAGGAAGAGAAAGGGGAATACAAGTGGAGAGTTAACTTCACAGGCTGGAAAGAAGATGGATTTGAGCAAAGTGAAATGCTTTGCATGCCACAAGAGTGGTCACTATGCTTCACAGTGTCTGAAACGAAAGAAAGGGAAGGGTAAGTCTCAATAGGTAGCAACATCTGCAGAAACTCAAGTCAAGGAGTTTGATAAGAGGTTCGAGAAGGATTACTTGTTAGTTTCTTGTCTTTCTGGCACAGCTTCCAGTGGTGCTTGGTTTGTGGATAATGGGACGTCTCGTCATATGATGGGGACACATTAGCTGTCCACCAATTGGTCAGAGAAGGACTTGGATCTGCATCAATGCCAAGTGTGGTGTAGAGGGATTTGAGACAGTCAGGTTCCAGCAAGAGTTAGGGGGTGGCAGATGTGTTTTATGTTCCAGAGCCGAAGAAGAATTTGCTCTCAGTCTCAGCGCTGGAGGACGAAGGTTTTGCAGTCTTGTTCCAGAATGGACAAGTGCTCATACATTCAGAGGGAGCTAGCCCTGACACAACGGTGAGCATATCCCCCCTGCCAATTCTTTCCTTCTTGGCCTCTCTAGATTTTCCAGCTCCTACTCAGATCCTTTGATACCTTTGGACCCCCCAAAGGTAGCGAACCCCCTCCTCTCCCCCACCATCTCCTTCGACTCAAAAGGTCCCCGAGAGTCCTTTGTTGCCCCACTCCCTTCCAAATCCCTTAACTCCCAAGTATAATTTGAGATCTCAGGCCTGCCCACCAAAAGCTGAAACAATCGGGATCATGGGGGCCTGGGTCCCCATGACGAATCGAAACCAAAGGAAACCCATCGAGGTCGTAAATATTTTCTTTCATTGGCTCAGAAACATGCAAACTCTGAGGTTAGGTCAGGGAAACAAAAATCTCTCTTAGAGGCTCTTAGAGCATCTGCCTGTGGCCTGGTGACCCAATGATTATCCTCTCTCACAATTGGAGAGGGTTGGCCAACCCTGCAAAAAGATTGCCCATTCGTAGGTTGTTAGACATCAATAAACCCATTATTTTGATGCTTCAGGAAACAATGATGGGGGGCGAATATGCAATTAAGTCTTTCTCTGCGGCGTATCCAGATTGGGATTTTCTGGCCCTAGCTACAAATGGGAAATCTGAAGGGCTCTTAACAGGATGGCGTAAACAATCTTTACACCTCCTTAATTCTTGGCTATGCCTTCAGGTCTAGGCACCCTTTTCTTTTCTGCAGAGCTTAATCTTCATTTCCTTTGTATAAATATCTATGGGCCTTACTCTGATCGTAAGGATATCTGGAATAAAGTTTTTCAATCTTCTCTTGTCACCTCTGGGAATATTATCATTGGGGGCAACTTAAACTTCACCTTAGGAGCGAGAGATTTGGGGCACGAGAACCCTCATGGATCCTCTAGCAGATTTCTTCATTCACTGGTTGGAAGTAGAAAGATTGTTTGATATTCAGCCCACAAAATTTGCCCCTACTTGGAGAAACATGCGCACTGGTGAAGCAAGAGTAGCCAAAAGGCTTGACAGGTTCCTCTTATCAGAGGAATTTCTACAAGAGAATCTTCGTTTTAGACAATGGGTATCCTCCAGGGGGTATTTCAAACCCTAGTCCAATTATTCTGGAGATGGCCCCGTATTCAGAAAAAACAGCCCTTTCAAATTCAACTCCAGCTGGCTTGAAGATCAATCCTACTTAGAAGCAATAAAGGACTCATGGTCCCCTTATAATCCTGACTTGCCAGAATCCCCCCCCATACAATTTCTGTCAAATCTAAAAAGAGTGAAAGAAGTTTTAATTGCTTGGAACAAAGAAAGAAAACTCCAGGAAAACAAAGCCCTTCTTGAAATTGAACAACAGTTAAAGGAGTGGCTAGAAAAGGAACTAGACTCTCCTTTCACAGAGGAACAAAAGTAGTTGCTCAAGCATCTAGAACAAAACAAATGCAAAATCCTCCTAAATTGAGAAAAGGAATGGCGCCTCAAAAACAGAGCACTTTGGTTACAAGCAGGGGATGAAAACACGAAATTTTTCAATCATTTTGCCAAAGGTAGGAAGGTCAAAAACACCATCTGATCTATACAACGAAGGGATCGCTCAGAAGCAACCTCCTTTGAGGAAATTGCAGGAGAGGGAACATCACACTTCAATTCTCGATTCAAAGCGGACCATAGGGCCACCATTGATTCCATTATGCAGGTTGGAAGTATCTTTCCAAGTTTCGTTGATCAGGAGGGAAATGAAAATCTGATGACAGAGGTTACCAAAGAGGAACTGTGGAATGTCCTCCAAAGTTTCCAAAAGGACATGAGTCCAGGACCGGATGGCCTTCCTGCTGAATTCTGCTCAAGATGTTTTAACATTCTGGGGGATGATCTATTGAAAACAGTGGAATATTCAAGAATCTCTGGAAAAATCCTCGCTCCCTTCAATGCTACTTTTATAGCCCTCATACCAAAAACTGATAACCCTCATTCCTTTGATCAATTCAAACCGATCTCTCTTTGCAACAACATTTACAAAATTGTTTACAAGCTCATAGCTCTCATTTTTGTTGAGCAATCTAGTTACCTTCAAGGGAGACACATTCATCAAGCGATAGGGCTTGTGCAAGAAGGGCTCCACTCCATTCACATTGGAAAACAGAAGGCGATCACATATAAGGTGGATCTAGCGAAGGATTTTGATTGAGTAAGTTGGTTATATCTCAGACTTCTTCTCATCCACTTGGGCTTCGTCCACACTTTTTTCACTTGGATTCTCAATTGTATCGGCAACACCTCCTTTGCATTGCTGATAAATGGCTCAGCCTCCCCCTTTTCCAAAGTTGAGTGTGGTCTTAGGCCAGGGCGTCTGCTATCCCCGTTGCTCTTCCTTCTTGTTGTTGAGAGCCTTAGCAAACTTATCAGGAAAACAGCCTCAACAGGTCACTTCAAAGGTATACATATTAGTGCATCCTGCTCTCTTTCATACCTCCTTTTTGTCGATGACATCTTAATCTTATGTGAAAGGAACCTCCTCTATGTTGAACATCTCAAGAGTATATTACACACTTTTTTATTGACGACAGGAATGCAGATCAACTTGGAAAAATCCTCGCTATTTTCCTGGGTCTGAGTGACCAAGAAAATCTCCAAATTGCTCAAACTCTGGAAAATCAAGTGAAGAACTTCAATGACAACATGAAGTACCTGGGATTTTGCATGAAGGCAAATGGATATCGAAAGGGGGACTGGATTTGGTTAATTAGAAAGGTAGAAAAACGCATCCACACCTAGTGCAATCGGTGGCTCTCTAGAGTGGGCAGATTAGTGCTAATAAAATCTGTCATAGAAGCTATTCCAGTCTTTTGGACCTCCCTAGCCTGGGTTCCAAAAGGAATTCTCAGCAAAATCAATCAACTAGCATTCTGATTACTTTGGGCTGGCCATTAGAATTTAGGATAAAAGATCCCTTGTCTTAGCCTCATGGAAACATCTTGTTGTGTCAAAAGCACAAGGAGGATGGGGCTTTAAAAATATTTTTCTATCTGCAAAAGCACTTGCAGCAAACAATGCTTGGAGTCTGATTGATGGATCAGGCCTTTGGCAAAGGATCGTCAAAGAAAAATACTTCCCTTTCGGACTCCCTCACGAACTCGATTCGGTCACTTCAAAAATCGTCACAACACGGCTCTATTGTTTGGAAAGCAACAGTGAAGTCCTTTCCCCTTATTGGAAATTGGCTCATTTGGAAAGTAGGAAATGGAGCTAGTGTTCTTATAGGAAAGGACCCATTGGTGGGATGTATAAAGAACCACATGTTGCCAGCTCCCATTATCCGCAGCCTTCACTAGGGGGGTTTCTATTTCCTCGGTCAAATTGCTCAAAGGGACTTCATTTAAGGACAAACTCGATGGCTCAGGATGGCAGGACGTTGGGCTAGATGAAACTCAAGAACCTTTCTGGACAGCATTTTTGTTGGAATTCGTAGATATTGCACAAGTTTAAAGCACTGATAGGCAGTCGCAGAGATAACTCTGGCATAAAAGAATAAGATGAGAAAAGTTGTTGAAGTTTTAGCTTAGTGTTGAATGACTTTATAACATCAAGGCTAGTGAAAAACTTTGTAGGTGTGTGGCACAAGAGGGTGTCCTTGACATCCTCAGAGAAGTTCATGAAGGCCTAGTTGGTGGCCATGTTGCTAGCAAGGAGACAATTTGTTACATTTTACTAGTAGGATTGTAGTGTACGACCCTCTTCAAAGATGCATATTTTTTGAGGATAGAGGTGCAGAATTTGATAAAGGAGGGGGAAGAAGGATTTCATTCCACTCAATTCCGTTCTTTCCATAGCCCCATTTGAAAAATGGCCATAACTTCATCAGGGGTTTCAAGATTTCTTAGTTCCCCTAGAAACCTTCAAATTGCTATTAGTTGTTTGACAAAATGGATGGACTAAGGCAAGATAATAACCAATTGTCTTTGAGATTCCCATAACATGATTTGGCACATCCCATAGAATCAAGGATCAGGGGAAGTTACAGGCTAAAATTATCTTGAGACGGGGGCCCAATTTTAATGACTGGTAACTCTTTCCTGGTGCATGTTTGTAAATAAAACAACGAACAGATGTAGGGGCATACCTATTGAGCATTCCAGCTGTTACATAAATATGACTATGATACTGCCTACATGGTATGGAGTCTGTTTTTAAAATCAAGTGAAATGCACATGGTATGATTATACAGACTTTTCTATAACATTTCTTTTTAAACTTCGACCTTTTCTACCTTCCAATCCTTTTGGTCTTTTTTTGTGCAATTTTCTCCATTCTACACCACTCAAATTCCTATATATGAATAATGGCTTGAGCAAAAGTCCTATTATATTCTTTGTCTGTGTGCTAATGTCCTTTTATGTGATTATGTTAGGTCATGGACAAGGCAGCACTGGCACTTGTGGATCTAGCAGAATTGTCGAGTTTGGGGGACCATAAAAAGCTTGGTGAATCAATAGCCAATGTTCTTCTTCAGGATTGTGCTTCACCACAGGTATCTCTTCGTACAATGCTTACATCCCGAACAAAAGAACTGCTTGATGAGTTAACTAACATCCGGCAAAGACTGAAGTGGGAAAAAAATATGCCCAAAGAAGATCTTCACATAAAGCAAGCAGCATCTCTTGTGGTAAAGCTTGAGGGGAATTCTCTTTTTTCTTCAGGAGACATTGCAGGTGCAGCCTCAAAGTATACCGAGGCATTAGCCCTATGTCCCGTGAAATCAAAAAAAGAGAGAGTTGTCCTCTGTAGCAATCGGGCACAATGCTATCTGCTCTTGCAAGACCCTTTGGCAGCAATTAGTGACACCACTCGTGCATTGTCTTTACATAATCCTGTTAATCGGCACGCAAAAAGCTTGTGGAGGAGGGCTCAAGCTTATGATATGCTGGGCTTGGCCAAAGAAAGCTTGTTAGATGCAATATTGTTCATTAACGAATGTTCCCAGTCAATAGATCCTGACCTCTGTTTGAAGCAAAACAAGGTTCCTGACTACGCTGAACGTTTGGTAAAGAAACAGATGCATGCTGCGTGGTTGTTTAAAGAAGCAGCATTGAAACATGGGGGTGTACACTATGATGGCAAAAGAGGGGAGGCATATCTAAGAGAAGGTGATGATTCTGAGTGGGAGACAGCAAGTGAAAGTGAAATGGGAAATGAGGAAAAGGAAGAGACAAATGATGATGATAGTGAGTGGCAAAATGATGATGGCAGGAAAATAAAATATGAAAAGCCTCCAGTTTTCAAAGGTATTACACTTCAAGACCTTCTAGGTTCTCATTTTGAAAGCTCTTATTGATTTTATCCTCTATGATGTGTGAAATTGATGTCCCTTTTATTGCCAGAATTGGTTCTCAAATAATAAAAATCTTATTGCAATTAGATTTTCTGTCTAGCAGTTTCAAGTAAATTTTAAATTCATGTTTTCGTGAACTAAGAAATAGGACTTTCTTATGTATATGTCTAGAGAGTTAAGTTTGTAAAATACTTGGACACTAAATACGTTATCTTATTTTTTGTTTTAAGTCACAAACAAAAGTGCCATTATTTTGTTATGCTGTTCTCATATTAGCGATTCTGTTGGTGTTGAGGTTAAGCCTGATTTTATGGAAGATGTCTGTGGATTTCCTTAAAAAATGCTATTGTTTAAGCTCAATGATTTGGTCTCTAAGTCAAAGCAGTTTCTTGAAAAGTAGGAACTATGGCTATGAAGAATGTTGATCCTACATAGTACACATATGTAACTCAGTCTTTTGCCAAAAAATGCAGGTCCTACTTTTCTCTAAAAGAAGTTCCTGCAACAAAATCAACTTCATCTGGTCTCAGATTTGATAGGCTTGTCACTTCACTCTGTTTTATCTATTTATTCTTTAACAATTTCTTACAACATTGAATATATTACGAAGCCCCTTATTTTGGTGCATGAAATAAATTGATGAATTTATAGATTCCCCCTTCCAGATGGACAGAATGCTACCTTATAACTAGTTAGCAATGGCACATATTGAATACTTTTCAAACTGCATGACTAGCTTCCACCCAAGGTTGTATAATCCCAGTTTTTGTTTTGATTGTTACATGTTATATGTGGAGACCTGATGTAATAACTGGTTGCTTTGGGAATGCAAAATATGTTAACGGAGACCAGATGTGGATTATTCCAATTAGTATCCTATGACTTGAAATAAGAGAACTCTATGAACATGCTTAATGATACCCAGGATTTTCTAATAATAGCACTTGGTGCTAGATATTTACACTGCCTTTCTGGTTTTCGATGGTTCTTGATCTGGTTCATATATGCCATGTTGTTATTAAGTAGTATATCCATGTTTCTTCTTAGGCCGAGTTTGTGCCTGCCCATTTTTCTGTTTTTCCATGTGTTTTTAAACACCTAATGGGATTGCAAAAGTAGTCTATTGGAGCTGTCAACATGTTATGCTATGGACGTGATAAGAAAAATATATTGAGCTCAATTCCTTTGTTGGAGTTTGATGAACCAGAACCCTATGTTCTCATTAGCTTTTGTCCTTATTTAAGTATCTCATGCATTACTTATCATAATAGAACTAAAATTTATTGTTTATATTTTATCTATTCTAATGACATAATCTCAAGGCTGATGTGAAGCTTGGATACAGTTTGCCAGCTTGAAGAAGATGGACTTATGCTAAAATAGATGTATTTTATGGATCGGAAGAACATGGTTAATATGAAAAATGCAGAGGTTGACATGGTCTTTGCCTAGCTGCTTAGTGGAAGCACATTAAGGATACTCTTCGTGAGTCTTCTATATCTGGTCAGTCTGACTCACAAAAAGCAAGTGGATTTCTTTGGAAATGTATTATGGATTTTGTATGCTAAGTCTGCTCTCTACGAATGCAGCTCAACTGTAATAGGAGGTTTAGTTGCCCGTGGAAAATTGTATACTACCATTTGCTGGTGCTCTCTCATGACAATAAAATTATATCTCAAGTTTGATGTTTTGGAGTATATTTCAAAGCAGATTTTGGAAGCGGACAATTAATGATATTCAAGATAGTAATGGAGATCTGTAAAATGCAGTCCATGATAATAGCCATCATGAAGAATTTGTTTCAGCTGAATTGATTTATTATTTATCTGATTTGTTCCTGTTTTGAATGATGACTTAATAACCTTCTGGAGATAACACCGATGAAGAGACACAATAATTGGTCATATATATTTTATATGATTCATGCCTTTCTTGCATTACTGAGGAGTGAGTACAATAGACATTGTTTTTTAAGAGAATTGCATGTTTGCTTATTGATGCTCACAGTTATCTCAACCATCTTTACTTGGATCGTTGGTTAATGAACGTGCTGTCAAAGAAGTTAAAAATCATAAGATTTTCAGCTTTAAATTTTTGGTGCACAAATCCCTTCTGATGTAGACAGAATGAAGTGCAAGTTCAGATGAAATGTATTTTAGGTACAATATGCAAACACCTAAGTTTCATTGTGCAAAAATATTGAATATGTAGAGAACCTTTTGTCTGCTTCGTGTTAAAGCTATAGTGCAGCATATTGTTTTCAGTGTATGGCCTCCCCAGTTAGTATGCAATGACAGACAGTCCAGTCATACTAAGAGTCTTCTGTGTAATATGGAGGTTTAGCACCTCCCCTTGCTAACTACCATATGATGTTGAGTCATTGGAAGGCTCCACAACAGGAGATACACGCCCTTTTATGCGGACTGCACCATAGAATTGTTTTATATTAGATGAAGGTGACCGGATTTCCTGTTGATGATGACACCAATGCTTTTGTAGACTATGGTTGATTTTGTCGGCTTGCATTAGAGTTAATACCAAACTAGATATGACACTTTGAAAATTAGTTATAATGATGTTGAATCATATAAATATTAATTTAACAAAGACCTAAACAAATCAAAATCCAACTAAAATGCTATAATCAAGCTCACTTCATAAGTGCATTTCTTAATGTGCAAAGCATACCATTCAATTTGTATCTAAGAATCTTTACATTTGTTGAATATAATTCTACTTTCTTAGCTTAGTATTGGTCATTATGGTCAAACTTCATAGAAAAAGAGACTTTTGTAAATAGTTGTGGATAAAATAGTTATAATAATAGTTCCGGGGAGTTCTTTTCTTCGCTTTGGTGCTTGGATAGGTAAAGTGGGGATTTCATTGTGTACAAAGTTTGCAGTAGTATGGAGTATCTGGTTGGGATAAAATCGCTCTCATCTAATAAAAATTAGTTATAATGACGTTGAATCATATAAATATTAATTTAACAAAGACCTAAACAAATCAAAATCCAACTAAAATGCTCACTTCATAAGTGCATTTCTTAATGTGCAAAGCATACCATTCAATTTGTATCTAAGAATCTTTACATTTGTTGAATATTATTCTACTTTCTTAGCTTAGTATTGGTCATTATGGTCAAACTTCACAGAAAAAGAGACTTTTGTAAATAGTTGTGGATAAAATAGTTATAATAATAGTTCTGGGGAGTTCTTTTCTTCGCTTTGGTGCTTGGATAGGTAAAGTGGGGATTTCATTGTGTACAAAGTTTGCAGTAGTATGGAGTATCTGGTTGGGATAAAATTGCTCTCTTCTAATAAAAAATATCAGTGCTTAGAGGAAGAACCTTAGCTCTCCAAGGATGAATTCAAAACTTGACCAACTTTCTGTTTCTTCTGTCGTCTTCAAACATGAAGTATAATTCATTTGGTATCATGCAATCAAAAGACTAGGACCCACCATAACTATGGAAATCAAAACCAGTTGGGAAGAGACAACAAACATAATACAAAATTGACTGAGGCAAGAGGAAAAGGCCATTTGATTTACCTTCTTAATTCCTTGGATTGCCCTAGAGCTTTGCTTTCGAATCCAGTTTCAGACTATTCCATTATGTATGCTGAGAGCCAACTGAATGGTTTGTGGGGAATCACCCTTGGGAAAATGTAGAAAGGGATTGGTCCTTAGCTTCCTGAGTTTCACCATCTAGTTCTCTAAATTGTCTTGCTGTTGAGGTTTTATTTGCTGTCCCTTTTCATTTCTTTCTTTTCTTGATGATGGTTTGGTTAATCAGAAATATTAATAAATCTCTTCCCTCTTATGGGGTATGCACACTCTGGAAAAACAGAAAGCCTCATACTTATCTCTTGCAGCAGGGTCAACATACGAAAAACTGGGCCTGTGGTAATATGCCCACTTTGAAAAAATACAAAGGGACTTGTAATTTTTCACTACCAGTCAAGAAGAACAACATACAAAAACAAAATTTACCCTTTAAAAAACCATTGTATCAAAAATATACATAAAAAGAGGCTAAGTCCAAAGTCCAAAGTCCAAGAGTCATAGTTCATTAAACAAATCTAAACCCTTCAAGGGAAAACAACTATATTGCAAGGAGCACTAAATATTTGAACAGTGCAGGATTTTCCAGATTGGGTAGTTCTAGTTCCCTACCCTGCCACCAAGTCTTAGCGAGTATTAAAAGCTGCCCTATCACCTTGATTTACTCCCTATATCAGGGAAGCAGGCCAACCATCAACTTTGTGTGGTTCAAGCCTTCTAGTTGTCAATTGTCTGCTTGGTGCAACTTCTCACTTATAAGCATGTTGGGGATCTATGCTATTACAGTCTCTGCTTTTTACCCTCTACCTGCATTGTTGTCTTTTCACTTATAAGATTTGGTTAACTACAATACGGAGCGATGTATTTCTTCAATGACACTTGGATAACATATCATTTGGTTTGATTGAAAGAAGACAATTGGAAGACCACGTTTAAAACTCAACAAGGGTTGTATCAGTGGTTCCAAATGCCATTTAGATACAAGTCTAAACCAACTACATTATAGAGGATGATGAATAGTGTACTCAAACCGTACTTAGGGTAATTTTGTTTTTATTTATCTTGATAATATTTTGATCTACGATTAAGACTTGGACAAAGCATCTAAGACAAGCCTAAGTTGTCTGGATAGAGCTAAGTGAGCATAAGTTTTAGGTGAATTTGAAATTAGTTCATTTATCATGAAAATGATAGCTTATCTAGGTCGATGGGTTGCATATCAATCCAGGGATGATTTCGGTCATAGTTGAGTGGTCATCACCAATTAGTGTAGAGTTATGAAGTTGTCTAGATATGGCCAATTGCCTCTAGAAGTATCTTATATTAATTTGATATCACATTACCTCGAAATGTCTTGGCATGGGGGAATACATAATTATGTTAGACGAATAGATAGTTGTATCCATTTGATGAATTTGAGGTGAATCTACTTGCACTAATGCTAGCACTACCTAACCTTAACTACAATTTGAGGTGGAGATCGTTAAATCAAGATACATCATAGGAATTGTGCTCACTTGACTAGACACATTGATAACATTCCACTCGGAGACATAATCTGATGTGATAATATCCATCCTATGTATGATAAGTAGATGTGACATACAATTGTCAATTGGGTCTAGCTCGAGTGGTTGTGGGATGAAGTGTTATCCTCTCCATCTAGGTTCTATTCTCGTAGGTGACATGTTGAGCTCATAATGAGTATATTGTCATAATGGCTTCGAGCCTTGTTGTTGACTTGGCCTTGTGCTCTAAAGAATCTAGGGTTTATTTTGGGTACCATCCTCATAATGAGGGGAAGTACTCAAGGGTTTTCCCTGGGAGTTGTAACCTGGGAAAAAAAATAGATGTATACAATTATGCAAGTGATCAAGAATTGACAAAATTACTTGCTATGTAAGGAGATAATTTCACATATTGATCATAAGCCAATTGCAAACTCAATTGAAACTATATAACAAATGACATCTTAAATGGGTTACCTATGTTGGGGCAAATTATATGCTAATTTATTGACATTAAATATATCAATTCTGGAGATCGTAAACTAGGAGATGCCAATACTGCTTGTGTGAAGACTAGAACATGGAGGGATACCTAATCTATGCGAAACACTACTTTACTCATAGCAAATCACAATAAACTCGTTCATTGGGCAACAAAACAAGAAGATGCCTTGCTGACTCATGCTACAATCTTTCACAATGAGTTAACAAAGTGTTCATGTATGCATTTCTTAGGGCACATTTCATTCCCACCTTCAAGTGACACTGTTCTTGTAATTTGAGCAAACAAGCAAAGCATGTAAAAGGACTGCTTAAAAGAGAGAAAACATTTGGAATCTAAATCTAGGAGATATGTACTGATTGGGGTGTCAACATAGAGCCCTTTCCGGCGGATTGCAATCTTTCACTCTGATTCAACAAGGTGTTCATGTGACCATGAAGAGTTACAATGTGTATCTCATCCCTTTAGAGAGCGATCTCACTTCTATTGACACATAATCATGAAAGGAAAAAGGGAGATTATCTTCATTGGGTAACAATGCAGAGTTGTAAAGGGTGCATGTTATGTTTCTTTCACTGTGAGGAACACAACGTTCGCATAATAGAATCAACTCAATGTTATTATTCAACCTCCAATGAGATATCCACACTCAATTCATTCATCAAACTTAAAAGGAAAATATTGCTAAGAGGATCGATCCACACTCACACATGCTGCGCACACCAACAAGTCTCAAATCATTTGCAGTAGTAAAATTATTAGACATAAAAAACAACATTACTATCTTAATTTACAATGCAAAGAAAGGTACATTAATCATAATACACAACTGAACAATACGGAATGGATCCAAGAATGGGGAATAGGAATCTATTTAGCAAAAAAGTGAAAGATATTTTTTTTCATTATCACAAAGTTTTTTTTTTTCCATTCAAGAAAATTCTCACAATATTTTGAAGCAACCATTCAAATAGTCTTGATTAATAAAGAGATTTCTTGTTATGTTCATGATTATTCATTCTATAATAGGACGAATATCAAATATTCTATGTGTGAGAACGTTTATACCACGTACTAGACAGATAGGCAATCTTTGAGATGTAATCGATTCTGTTGGAATAATTAGATATTATGCTACATGTTATTTCATTATTTTGGGGAGGAAAGCGAACGAGAATGAGCAAAAGATATTGGAACATGGATTTGGAAGAGATGATGGAAGCAAGAGTTCATTTAGGACATAAAACTAGGAAATGGAATCCTAAGATGGCACCTTACATTTTTACAGAGCGTAAAGATACTATCTCCCCTAAAAGAGCAGCTAAACAAGGGAATTCTTGGATAAATACTAATGGAATGACGAGGTGTAGGGATCTTTGTTTTCAGGATCAAACAAAGGGATTCACAAATAGAAGTGCTAGGGCCACAACTAGTCCATCAATAGTTAAAGCTTCCATAAAAGCTAAACTTAGCAGTAAGGTACCTCGTATTTTACCTTCCGCTTCTGGTTGTCTTGCAATACCTTCTACAGCTTGGCCCGCAGCAGTGCCTTGACCAACGCCGGGTCCAATGGAAGCAAGCCCTACAGATAATCCAACAGCAATAATGGAAGCAACAAAAATTAAGGGATCCATGGTAATCTCCTCTTACTAAGGTTGGGAAATAGTTGATAATACGACAATTTCATCTATTTAGTGTTCACCGATTGTTCAATTATGGAACGATTTCTTTCGAACAACTAAGAAACCAAAATATTTCTTGATGGTATCAAAGTGATAATATAAACGAATAGGGAAACCTATTATTCCCTATGAAAATATTTATTCATCATCATATTCGAAATACAGATTCGAATATTCGAAATACAGATTCGAATATTTATTCATCATCATATTCGAAATACAGATTCGAAATATTTATTGCTAGCAACGGGTAAGGATAAAGGCTTCAAATGCAGGATTTGCTAATTGAAGTGTGGTTACAGTGAAGGCTCAAAATGACACGTGGTTTAAATGATGGAGCAAATGGGTATATGGACAGTTGGAAGAGCTCATTTCGAATCCTGTTAGTGATTCAAAATGAGTCTCAAGGCAGGAATTAGCTAGTTATTTTGACAATAATAACATGTAATGACAATTTTGATGGGTGGCAAACTGAAATCATAAACCACGATTTTGGGAATGATAACATGCGATGATAATTCAAAGGGGTGGAAAATTGGGATCGTATACTAGATACAATCTTTGGAAATGGCAATTAAATTCGGTTGTAATCATGTATGGACAGGGTGTTAAGTTTAGTGGGACTTTATGAGAAAATCATCCATAAACCAATCGTGAGCCAACAAGATTTTATCATGTGACTACTATATCTTAGATAAAATTTAGGGAAAATTAAAAATTGATCTTTTGCCTCTGTTTTACCTTTGAAGTATAATCATATGCTTTCCTGGATCAATGACTTTTGGAGACGAGAGATCTATTGACTATGAGTAAGAGAGAAAGATTGGTGCTAACTATCAAAGAGACTTGATGAGATTGAATGCCCAAGATCAAAGGAGTCAACTGTCGTTGATGATGAAAGACAATGTAGATGTCAAAGATGGAAGGTTAGACTTGCATAAACAATCATAAACCTTCATTTTGAAGCTCATTACACTGCTTAGAACTGAAACTTGAACTTCCTGTGACTGACATGGGATCATGTCACAACTGAGAACAACTAATGCAAGATCTCGTGGGTGTTACATGATTTCCTATAATTTTAAATGCCCAAAAGATGAAATTAAAAAAAAATGCTGGAGATGAGCTGTAAAGAAAATGGAAAATGAAAAGGATGGAGGTGAAATGAAAATGATGGGGAGGAAATGGAGATAGTGGGGATAAAATGGAAAGTGATAGAGATGAAATGGGGATGAAATAGAACTAAAAACCAGGTAACTCTGGAACTAATACTCTGGATCTGGTTGTCTGCAACTTGTTTCCATTGGGGAGCTTGACTTCTTTCCAAACGCAAAGAGAGCAGAGAGGCAACAAACTTAAAAAAATCCATTGCATGAAAGGATGAAAGATACATCGCTGCAAGCTCTGTTTTGACTTTGTTGTGCAAACAATTATTAGATCCATGTTGTGTAGACCCATGCTGCGAAACAAATTAGCGCCCTGCATAATCATAAAATGAAAGAGGATGCTGATGTAGGACATATATTGAGGATGCTAATGCTGAGAGCTGCCTGACAACTCCTAATACTCACTTTCTGAAATGATTGTCCTGTCTGTTATCGCACAGTTTGTAGAAGGGAGAGAGGCTAAAGGATAGTAGGTCAAACTGGCGAAACAAGAGCCTCCCCAAAACTGTGCGATAACACTGTCCAAAAACGATAATATTTTTAGACTATCCTGTAGCCGCAGTCTATTGAAATCATTATGGAGAAATGTAGATCATCTACATAAACATTGACTCTGAACTACTGAAAGACGTTAATAATTGGAGAGTGAAAGTAGGGTAATATATTTTCTTCTCTGAGATGATGCTGAAGCTCCTATGACATAGACTGCAAATAAAATTTTTTACACTTTGACCTTGACTTATTGATGAAAAATACTTTGTTGAAGGAGGAGGATGGAGTGAGCTGTGGCTATTGGCAAGACTGAATGGTGATATTTATTGGGACAATATATAAACATACCATTGTAAGAAATCAAACTGATGCAAGTTGTTGTTGATACCATAAAGCCATATAATCTTCGTCCATATCCGTATGTATGTACAAGTTAGTCCATGTGAATGAGTGTCCTTGAAGTTGAACATGGAAAAAATTCGTTGGATTACCAGTCAATAATGGAAATTCTTAACCAACGTGAGACTACTCACCAATAATGATGATGCATGTCAAGGTACTAGAGTACAACCAACTAGGTATGAATATATGTGTTGATGTCGAGTCCCCTATAGGTTCTAAATATCAAGAGACATTAATGTATCCCCTTGTCTTCAACGAGGAAGTCTACCATTGAGGCATGTAAACTCCAAGGTACTCAAAGAATATCTGATCTTGGTCCTAGATAAGGTGTCAGAGTCGACGAGACAAGATCTGTTGGAAGGTGGGCATTAAGGAATCCCACATTAGCCAACTCGAGCATAGAACCAAAAATATTTTGAAGAACCATAATACAAGGTTGGAACCAATATGAACTTACAAAACTACAAAGATACTCATATTCATGTTTGAAAAATATACTTGAGCTTATACCGGAATATGAGGAACCATTTGCCTTGATTGATTCGATGCCAAGAGATGTTGAATGATGGAGTGGTATTGTGGCCTCATGATTGTTTGGAACCAAGTTTTGATGGGATCTCTGTCTCCCTGGATCTTTGGTTCATGATTGACTATTTCCATATCCTCCTTTTTCATGCCATGCAAATCTTCTTGCTGATCACTCTCTTAAATGCATAAGGGGTCTAGTGATAGGCATGAAAGAAATTCCTCCATCTCAACCTCCAATGTCTTCTCTCCATTTATTGTTTCCCATGGTTGTTTGGTCTCTTCAAGGCCTTCTTCGTGACATATCTCATGGAAATTTTGTTCTTCTATCACTTCTTGGAGTGCAGGTGTGTTCCTGAATGCGACCAGTATTTACTCCTCCTGAGATGCAGATATGGCTCCAATGGTCGTCATGATTTGAGAGATATCTTGGAGTAGCATTTTCTCTTTCGCTTTTCTAGCTGGTAGATCTTGTCTTGCATAAGGGTCAATGTATGAGGGGATTTTACAGCTCCAAAAACTTTCTAAAATAAAATTGGCTCAAAGAAAACAAAGAAAAAACTCATCATGTACTTGGATTCTCCCATGCTACTAGGATCCTGTTGTCACCAAGTTATCTTTTGACATGGGTTAGCTTCTTCCTTTTCACGAATAATAAAAACTTGCATAAAAGGAAAACACACTCATTTGTGAAAAAAAGAAACACACTTGCATGAAAAGGAACAATGAGGCTTTGGAGAGAGACACTAAAGTGAATGCGTCAGGCTAGAACCCCTTTAGGAATTTTGAAATAAGGGCACCTTTGTGTCTTACCATTTCTCCCCCTCCACGTTGCAACTAAATCAAGCACAAAACAAAAAAACTTCTGAAAATGACCTACCTATGTTCTAATTCCTTTTAGCACCTCCCTGACAACGACGCCAAAAATGTTGGGTAAATTATATGCTAATTTACTGACATTAAATATATCAATCCAAGAGTTCATAAACTTGGAGATGCCAACATTGTATGTGCAAATACTAGAACATGAAGGGATACCTAATCTATGGGAAGCAATACTTTACTCCTAACAAATCACAAGAAACTCGTCCATTGGGAAACAAAACAAGAATATGCCCCGCTGGGGCTACAATCTTTCACAATGACTTTTCAAAGTGTTCATGTATGCATTTCTTAGGGCACATCTCATTCCCACCTTCAAGTGACATTGTTCTTGTAATTTGAGCAAACACACAAAGCATGTAAAGAGACTGCTTAAAAGAGAGAAAGCATTCAAAATTTAAATCTAGGAGATATGTACTGACTGGGGTGTCAACACAAATCCCTTTCCAACGGATTGCAATTTTTCACTCTGATTCAACAAGGTGTTCATGCAACCACAAAGAGTTACAATGTGTATCTCATCCCTTCAAAGAGCGATCTCACTTCTATTCACAAATAATTATGAAAGGAAAAAGGGAGATGATCTTCACTGGGTAATAACGTAGAGTTGTAAAAGGCGCATGTTATGTTTCTTTCATTGTGAGGAACAAAACGTTCACATAACATAATCAACTCAATGTTATTATTCAAACCCCAATGATATATCCACACTTAATTCAATCATCAAACTTAAAAGGAAAATACTACTAAGAGGATTGATCCACACTCACATGTGCTGCGCACACCAACAAGTCTCAAATCATTTGTAGTGGCAAAATTATCAAACATAAAAAACAACATTACTATCTTAATTTACAATGCAGAGAAAGGTACATTAATCATAAGACAAAGCTGAACAATATTGACCAATCTGCATACTTAGGTTATTCCTGAAACATAGTGCTCTATTTGTTTTTATATAAAGCACACAAAGTTTTAGAGTTGTGAGATCCCTGCAATCTTAATGAAAATCATATAAATATTGAACACAACACTTTAAAAATCATATAAACTATATATGGAGAATATAACAACACTCAAGCTGTAACAATTATATATGCAAAACACTAAGAAAGTAAAGAATTAAAACCATTACCTCTACTGCTACAATAAGGAAACGAGAACCAGATTGGTGGGCCCTCCCAGTTGGTGTCTCATTGCTAAGAAAATCTACAAAACTGACAAATAAACAACACTAATCTGGATCTTGAACATCATCTCATTGCATTAAACAAAAGAGGAAATTACAGAGCTCAATTTTGAATCATAAGTTTTGCTTCCTATCCCTTGTGTTATCACTAATCTCAGATCCCTTTTTACATTGATACATTGCTATTTTTATACACATAATGAACTCCTAGAGTGGGCAAGGAGATTCAAAAAAATCCCTTTCTCCACACATGCCATATCATCGTTAATACAGAGGGAACCGAATTAGCTTTGTTCTGGACAAATTATACAATGAAATCGTTACCACGATATCCTCATGACATGGATATGCATGAGGATATCGATCTCGACCCAAATCGAGCCCAAATCGTGTTGGTCATGTCAAAAAGTGGCAGTGTTTAACCTGGTCTGTATAACTGTAGCTTGCACGCTCTTGGATCTCTGGATTTGAACGCCATAGATACCATAGCATGTCAGCCCAACTGCGAGCAAAACCCATGTCATGGTTTAGCTCTAGGATGGTCGCTGATGTATCAACCAATGATGTGGAAATCCATAGATGCTGCAGGATCCTATGTATGTTGCAGGATATGTACTCATAAAAATATCGTTAGTAATAAACCAATTAATAATATCCCTAAGCTATCTAATCAATGAAAATAGTCACATTTTGAGAATAATCATACCTTATTGGCTCTAGATAACTATTCCATCAAAACTCTGATACTATTGTGATGATAGGGATGATAATGAGGAAAAAAAGAGGAATAAATAGACTGATGAGGGGTTTTACTTGCAATCAAATCGTCAATTTTGGAGGCCTAACAACCTAGTAGAAGCAACATGAGTTGGAAATCAAATATAATAAAGGGGTACAAAATTGAATAGATAATTTTGTCTTGATGGCCGAGCAGATGAATTGAACAAATGGTTGAATGAATTTGGAGATTTCATCAATCTATACCCTGTCCACAATGATTTCAATAATATAGTAAAAGCATTGAAGAAATTGGTTATAATTGAGGAGTACATAGACTACCACCTCAAATATGAGATGATGTGTAGCATTGACCCATCCTATCCACCTCAACCCCAAAGACTAGAGTTGTTTTGAGAGGTTCACCACTTCATATTGTTGACCATTTTAGTGCACAAAAGGCACTATACAATTTGCAAATATACTTATATTTTCATTGTAGCAGGACGATAAGTGGATAAGTACATAGGCTATACATTATGTAATAGAGCAAAACTGACAAATTAAAAATTGGGCCTTTACACATCTTTGCAAGTGCCTAGAAATACAATGACTATATTTTGGTCATAGTTGATAGAGAAATTCAATAAGATGACTATTCTAGTTCCATGTAAGACAATCAAAGGGCAATAGTCTATTGACTTGTTCAAACATGTCTCAATGCATTCTAGACTCTTGACATCCATAAGTTATAACATGGACATTCAATTCCTTAATTTACAACTTTTATGGTCACTAATAGACATTTATTTGAAGAAGAGCACAAATTTTTGGCTTCAAGCGAATGCCAAATTTTAGTAAATCAAATAGTATGTTGTTGCTGGAAATGTACATTCAAGGACATCCCAAGAAATGGGATGAATAATTACCCTACTTTCAACATAACTACAATCAAGCAATACACAACTCCATTGAGAGATTACCATTCCAACATATGTTTGGGTTTCAAGCTCAATCTTGCCTAGATCTTTAAGTGGTCAAGCTCACCTTGATCTTCGAGTGTAAAGCATGTTGCCAAAGTCCTTGCAGTAAAAATAGGTTTCAAGTATCTCAAAAGGGAGGTTCTGAAGACTACAATGTACCATTAGCCTTAGAAACATGGTTCTTCTAGAAATGAGCCCAAATGTGAAGTCTCTCCACTATAATGTGATTTTAAATTTTCATTTGTTCTATCATCGTGTCAACAACTAAATCTGGGCTATTTGATTCCTAGAATGCTTTATCCTTGAGAATAAGGGGATGAGTTGATTGAAACAATATTACCAACTTAACGAGAGCCATGACCTCAAAACGAGAACTCTAGCCCTTAAAACCTATATTTTTTCATAAAAAACCACAAAATTAACCCTCAAATAAAAAAGTGGTGCTACCGGTAGCACCCTTTTTTTTGAGGTTAAAATTACAACTTTTTTTCAAGCACGACCTAAAACATGTGTATAGTTTCTCAAAAAAACCTTAAAATCTACACCTAAATCAAAGAATGGTGCTACCTATTAGAATATAGAAGATTGTGTGCTCGTTTTACCATTGACAATACCCTTGTCACCCAACCATAGGCCAAAGCCACCCTCCAAGCACCTTAACCTTGACTGAGAATTACTCCGGAAGCAAACCCTAGGCTAGATAGCCAAACAAGGTGTAGCACATCTTCCTCCAAGGATAGCGCACCAACAATAGCTTATCAGATAGTCCAAACCTTAGCCAAGAGATAGTCCAAGCCAACACTGAAAACTGGTTGCTGCAGCAGCTGCACCTGCAGCTCTCCTCCACACGTGCGCACCAAACTGGGAGTTGCAGTGCACACCAGTTGCTGCTCTGCAATTCTGAGATGTATCAAATGAGAACTGGTGCCCTGTATTTATAGTGGTTCTGCCAGATTTGCTGGGGCCAACTTCTCCTTCTGGGTAAATGTCTGTTCAGTATATTATTATTATTTATGGCTGACTTCTTCTCTAGTAGGCTAATAACCTAATATAAATTATCTTCTTGAGCCGACAAGACTTCTAGGGTTATTAGCCAACTCATTAGGGTTTCTCTTGCTTCTCGGAGTCTTCTATTCTTGTCAGGTTCACACGTGGAGGTAAATACCTCCTGCAACTAACATAATATTAACACTCCCTCCTAGCTAGGGAGGTATTACATGTAATGGTCTTGAGCACAAAAACATACCATTTACCCAGTTGCATCAACATAATCGTTTAGACTATCTCATGACTAGATCATGAGCATCACCATCACTATCAGCTGCATCATCTCTCGAAACCATACTTCATCTGAGTAATCAGACATGATGCTAGATAAGTCACTCACACCATAGAGTAATACAAGAGTCATTCTAGAAGAGTAAATGCTCTGAACTGTTTTCCGTCTGGAAAATCTCTGTTCATCATTCGTCTGGATGATGATTATCTCCAATAAACGGTTGATAGTTTTCAAGGCAATTAGAACGAAAATAAAACACAACTGTGTCTATCCATAGTAGTACATAACTACAATCCGGTGGTACACTACCACACCAAGTAACACACAAGTACTTGATCAACAACGTATAGTCACGAACAATGGAACATATCCACCACAATAGTCCTCATCTACTGTCATACAGTTTTCATAACAAACATATGATAACAACCTGCACAGAAACAATGTTATGATATAAACTGAATCATCTGGGCCAATCTTTCACTCACATCTGTGAGCTTTGAAAGAATATCTGCCTCACGAACAGTGGAACATATCCACCACAATAGTCTACATCTACTGTCATACTATCTTCATAACAAACATATGATAGCAACCTACAAAGAAACAATGTTATGATATAAAATGAATCATATGGGCCAATCTTTCATTGAAAGAATATCTTCCCTCAGTATAGAACATCATCAATGGGATATCTACCCTATTCTTCTCAAACAAGGAAGAATGATTGTTTCTAATTTCTGAGCCTGGACCATTCCTCACCCTGGGCCATTCTTCCTACACTAATCAAAGTGCAGACTGGAAAGAATGTATAAACCCTAAGGAATGTCTGAGTTTGGACCATTCCCCACCCTGGGCCATTCCTCCTACACTAATCAAAGTGCGCCCTAGATAGAATGTATAAACCCTAGAGAATGTTTGTCCCTGATTGCCGAGCCTAGACCATTCCCCACCCTGGGCCATTATTCCTACACTAATCAAAGTGCACCCTGGAGAGAATGTATAAACCCTAAGGAATGACTGTCCGGACCATTTCCTCCATTAACCACAAGAGGAAAAGACTGTCCTGTATCAACCTCCAAAACAAACCATTCCTCATGTTAACCACAATGAGAAATCACTGTCCGGTGAGGTGGGCCAATCTTCTTGAGTAACCCTCAAGAAGAGAGACTACCCTAGACCACTCCCCATGTTAGACACAATGGGAAGTCGTTGTCTATGATACATCAACAATTAGACTACTTCCCATGTTAACCACAATGGGAAGTCACTGTCCGTCAGAAATCTCAATCCACTTTCTGAACAGGAAAGCATCTGTCCAAGATGGATTATTTTTCAATGAATGTCTTCAATAATATTTTCAGTGCTCCCTCCCAACCTGGGAGTCATTTCTTCCTTTTTCAATAAGGAAGTTGTTTCCATGAGCTCCAACTTGAGTACACAAACTCTTTCATCTTGGATAGAAGCTTTACCAAAAATGTTTGCTTATCTGCTCATCTGTGGAGTTATGTATTGGATAACCATTTTCTCCTTTCTGGACTTCATCATGGATAATGTAATGCTTGATTTCAAATGTACTTTAGTCTGGAACATTGTGAAGGATTCATGTAGATCTAAACAATAGAGTATATCAATGTTGGAAAATTGGAACATATCCATGTGGTACTTCTTCTCTCATCATGATATCTGATCTACTGAGTAATTATCTTGATGTTATAGGGAATCTTCACCATGCTTCTGCTGTGCATTGGAGGTTCTCCACCAAGTTATCTTCTTCTATCTGCATACAAGAGTCTATTTCTGGTATGCCTCAAAGTCTTGAGATTTTCTCTTCATACGCTCTTTATTCAACTTCTCTGGAAAACATTCTTTGCATTCATTTGATGTAGAACTCCGACGCATGGATGTTGCGGATGATATAATGAATTATGTAGAGATAAGTCTAGTTTACTGGAACAAGTAATCATCATAGTCTTCTCCCTCCATCTGGGAGAACCTCTGGTTCTAGATCTCGCAATGATTTCATTCATAAGTCTTCCATACACTGTTCTTCATCATGAATTTCAGTTCTTCTGCTTGATTGCTTTTAGTGAGTTCATATCAGGTTGGTAATCTCGTGATTCTTGATACAATGACTGGTTGTTTTGGTTTCTCTTTCTTTCTTGGAATCCTCATGTTCTTTTTCATGTTTTTCTTTAGCTCTTGGGTCCATGGAGTTTCTTATAGATTCCATGCCCTAGAGATTCCACTCCTTCCTTTCATTATAGGATCACGGATCTGGATGGACAACCAGGAATACTTTAAGGCTTCTCTTCGAAGAAGTCTTCTTCTGCGGTTGAACTAAACACGTACCGTCTTTCATGGTTGCTACCATGGATATATATATATATTTCATCATCTTCAATGGATCATAGGATTAGCTCCCTCCTAATCCTTTCTTTATGTATAAGTGCATATAATCGGCTCCCTCCGTCTAACAGAGTCCACGCTTCCATCTACATCCTTATTGTCTTCTGCAATATATAATTGGCTCTCTTGTCTAACAGAATCCACGCTTTCGTCTTGTTGTCTTCTACAAAACCTCATAAGTCTTTTTCCAATTTCCTCTCGATTGCTGACTTCTTTCTGTCTTTGCTTCTTCTAAGTCTCTTCATGATTGATTCGTCTTAATAGCTTCCACATGATTTGTATTTCATCCTTTCATGTGTATTATCTAATGATATCCATTTTCATCTTGTTTGTTCTTCCATAGGTATAATTCTTCTTGGAACACATTATCTTCCAAGAGATAGATATACAAGATATGTACAGAGATGATGCAAACAAGATATGTACAATAAATAAGAAGAGTGTTGTTACCTTTTAGAAGAAGAAGTCTCTTCCATCCTGCTTAGTTTCTTTGTAGGTTCCTTTTCTTCGGCAATTGATGCTTCGTGTTTCTCCTTCCTTTTCTTTAGCTCGGGACAATGATTCTTGTAGTGACCATACTTTTGACAGTTGAAGCATTATACTTATGAAATGTCTTTCTCTTGATTTGGCTTCCTCCTTGAACCAAACTTCTTTTTGTTCCTGAAGTTCTTGAATCTTGATGTGAAGGCTTGATTATCGTACTTATTTTGGGGTTTCTCTTTTGCATTGATCCTTGATTCTTCTTGAGCACAACAAGTCCAAAGTTCTTCAAATGTCGAATACTCCTTCCTTGTGTTCATGCTTGCGGTAAATGCATCCCACGTCTTGGGAAGATCATTGAGTACTATGTTCACCAATTCCTTCTCTGAAGTGATCTCTTCAATAGCTTGTAGTTTATCTCTTAACTGGGAGATCCTTACAAAGTATGATGTTATGTTGTCATCATCATTCATCTTCATGTCACGAAGCTCATTCTTCAGACTCATAAATTGTCCAATGTTTCTAACTGAAAAGAGATTTGTTAGGGCATTGTACATCTTCTTCGATGAGTCAAGATGGGAGATGTAGGGTATTGAGTGGTATTTTATAGAATCCACTATGATACTCATGGCATTGATGTCAACATCTTTGAACTTCTCCATAGCTGCAACGTCTGCAGTTCCTTCTCTTTTCCTTCTTCAAACTCTGGCTTCACGATCTTTCCTTTCACGATATCCAACACTTTATTCTTGGAAAGGATGAGGTTAATTCTTGTCTTCCATGTTCTGAAGTGAGAGGCTCCATCTAACTTGTTCTCAGACTTCATAGAGTTAGTCATGGCTTGCTTAACTTGGTCAAACCCTAGATTTGACCAGAAATTCAAACTTCACGTCTTGGCTTGTTGAGAGTGTCAGGAGATGCGATAGGCTAGAGTGCACTGATCTATCCGGAGATTAGGTCAATCCATTTACTTAAGGTGACTCAACAAGAGGATTAGGGTTTCTGCAACTGCTCCTGCTAGTAACCCTAGCAGAAGTGTCTTGGAAACTGCTTCTACTAGTAACCCTAGCGGTAGTTCCTCAATGAGCTCAATATCCTAGCGGCTTTGTTTCCTTCCAGTCTTTAGACTGAATGAAGGAGGTGTGGGCCCATAACCTATTAGAATATAGAAGATTATGTGCTCGTTTTACCATTGACAATACCCTTGTCACCCAACCATAGGCCGAAGCCACCCTCCGAGCACCTTAACCTTGACTGAGAATTACTCCGGAAGCAAACCCTAGGCTAGATAGCCAAACAAGGTGTAGCACATCTTCCTCCAAGGATAACGCACCAATAATAGTTGATCAGATAGTCCAAACCTTCACCAAGAGATAGTCCAAGCCAACACTGAAAACTAGTTGTTGCAGCAGCTGCACTTGCAGCTCTCCTCCACACGTGCGCACCAAACTGGGAACTACAGTGTGCACTAGTTGCTACTCTGCAATTCTGAGATGTATCAAATGAGAACTGGCGCCCTGTATTTATAGTGGTTCTGCCAGATTTGTTGGGGCCGACTTCTCCTTTTGGGTACATGTCTGTTCAGTATATTATTATTATTTCTGGCCGACTTCTTCTCTAGTAGGCTAATAACCTAATATAAATTATCTTTTTGATCTGACAAGACTTCTAGGGTTATTATCCAACTCATTAGGGTTTCTCTTGCTTCCCAGAGTCTTCTATGCTCGTCAGGGTCACACGTGGAGGTAAATACCTCCCGCAACTACCATAATATTAACACTATTGATAGAAAAATGTTTTTTTCTAAACGTTAAAATTATATCTCATTTGAAACCTTATCCTAGTGCGACAAGTACCATTGTAACCACAACCTAAAAATTAACACATTTTTGAAAGTGGTGTAAAACATTATCATTGTTATAAACCAAATCGTAAAATCAACCCTTAAATATTTACTTTTTTAAGGTTAGTTTATCACTCCAACCACAAGATAATACACAATGGCATAAAAATATCACCATTTCAAATGTCAACATTCAACATAACTTCTTAATATATATTTTTATTTTAAATAAATAAGTTTATACAAATTACATTTAATGAAACATAAATTATTTTGTTACATTGTCCATATTCAAAACATAAGAGCTAAGAGATTTTGTTATATATTCTCCATAATAAAAACACATAATTCATAAAACACAGAAATGATTCATAACTTCATGTAAGATCATATGTAACTGAGAACACTCATTTTTGGTTACCATACAAACATCATATTGATAAAAAATACATAAAATGTTTCATACACTTAATCAAATTCATCCATGGATTTTGACACACCATCAAAATCTACATTGCCTTCAGATGAATGACTGGATGAAGATGTATATGATCCATATGCTTCTCTATTATCAATGAGTGCACCATCTGAGTCTGTATGTATGCCCAACATTTCAGATGTCAAAAGCCTCTTTGATCTACGACTAGGTTCAACGAAATCCCATCTTGCACTTATTTCTTGTGGCAACAACCTTTTGATAATCTCTATGGCCCTGGAGCGAAGATTTCCTCTCTTTTTCAAATTTAAGTCATAGACAAGTATGCCACCATCCTCTTATTTTAAGAGGTCGATACGATGATGAGTTATATTTTGACCATTTCTTTTTCTCTTTCTGCTGTTCTGTTTCTCAACCACCATCTCTTGCTTGTACACACCATTGAATGGGTGTGTACTTGTTGCATACCAATGCAGTTCAACTGCTATAACATCTTCATTTTCTTTATCGATCCTTATAACCTTTGCAATCCAGAATGGATAACCATGTGGATCTTCAGTCACTAAGACTACAATCATGCAACCCTCCTTAATATCTTATGTTGAACCCATGCAAAGATCTTCCATGGATTCACGTTGTGCACGTGATCTTCTAGAACCAATATACATTTCTCTTTGCTCTACCTGTGAAAACTCAATAACATCTTGAGATTCTTCTTGTTCAACAATGTTTCTTTCTTCAGATTCATTTGACTTATTTTGTGGCCAAATAAACAGAGTCTTCAAAAATGTATCTTCATTTGTTGAGTTTGAAATTATGTCACACTGATCATTGAAAAAGGACTCCCACCAAACATAATCAACAACATCAAAGTACTCATATGTATCTTAAATGGACTTTTTTTTATTTCCCCAAAGCATTCAAAATAATCTACATCTCTATTACATCTTTGTGCATTATGGATTTCAGCAACTGATTGTAATAACATTAACTTTGATGCAAATATTGGGTGATCTGGAATGAACTTAAAAAACGCCAAACCTGATGAAGGCCCCCATTCTATAGTAGTTGAATACTTCTTGCCCCATATAAGTGTTTTCCCATTGACGTTTTTCAAGCAAAATTGATGTTGGAAGCTAATGTCATTAAATTGCTCAATACATTTTTCTTCACCATGTGATCCCTCGATAAATCTTCGCATGTCAACAATTTCTTCTAATATGTGAAAAATAGGCTCTGGAATGTATGATTTCTTAATACATTTAATTAATGATGGTAAGCTTCCAACATTTTTCCTCTTCAATGTTACTGAAAAACGACTAAACATTTGATCAATATGATCATGCGCGTGTCCAACAATAAGGAAACCAACTTTAACCTTTTGAAAGATTCATAGTTCAACAAGCATATTGAGATATCCAAACATAATTTGATTTTTGTTTTCACGACTAGTGTTGTCCAACTACAGATATAGAACTTGAGGAAGATTACCAGACCAATGAATGATCACTTCATGGATTATGGTGATGGCCAGAGTTTCATCATTATGAATATTTGGAGCTATGAAGTAAACCCTTGGACACATTGTTCCATTAAAAACCATATAACCAACCAAGTGAAACTGAATGCAATTATCTTCCTGTAATTTTTTTGGTATACGAAAAAATGTGCCAGAAGTGTTTTTTTTTTTTTTTTCCTGGTCCATGCCATCAATTATCATACTCATATATTTATCTAGAGTATCATAACATTTCTTTTTATGTTTGTACAACTTTTTCCTTTCACTTGATTGTTGATTCCTGTGTTCTTGAAGTGCTTTGACTATAGAATCTGCACATGACACAAAATGAAAATATTGATAATATGTTTTCATAGTTGATAACTATCGAATTTAAACAAAAACAAATTGTAAATATATACCTCTTTCTACCCCTTCATATTTATCTCTTATTTCTTTAAGAGAAGCACATATACTGCGAATCCCCATCCTTGGCTTCTTAGGAATACAAACATTGTTGAATTGTCTCTTCCATACTCTTGTAGAATATGCATATGAAATAAAATTATGATTTCCTTCAACACTTTGAGCATATTCTTTGTATAACTTGTAGATTTCATTCCTTGAGAAATTATCTGGAATATGTATTGTCTCTCTATCTGGCATATACTCTCCATGTTTTGAAAATAAGCCTCACATCCATGACAATGCAGTGTTTGTTAATGGGCCAATCTCTCATCCATTATGTACCTTTGAATAAAATGTAGGATCTTTTTCCAATGTTGTTTGGATCCTTGATAGACGAAGATTATCAATTGAGTGGAATTTTTTGAAAGTCTTTCTGCAAAGTAAAAGATTACCAATGCGATAATCATATCCTGTATTCGTAGATATCATGCAGCCCACTAAATATGAATTTTTCATGCTCTTATTCATTGACAAAAAAATCTTCCTTTTATGTGAGGCATACATGTAGTCTATACTTTTCAAACAATTCTTTTGACAAGAATCACTAGAAATCAAATCACTGATGGAAAATGATTTAGTGAGAAATTCTTTCCTAGACCTTGTATAAATAGAATGATTTGGATTGATATAAAAAGGTCTAGTCCTCGTCTTGGACACAATATTTATTTGCAGTCTCTCCATTATTTCAACATCATCACTAGGAGGAATATCATTCTCACTATAATCATACATATCATTGTGAGGAGACTGAACAAGAGATCGTTGATCAACTTGATTTGTTGAACTTGAATGATTTAGAACATGATCTCCATTCATAGGTCCATCATCATCTTCATTGATAATCTTGTTGAGAAGAGAAATGTCAAGATCATCATCAACAACACAAGCACCTGGAAGAAAGTGTCCACCATCGACATAATCATCTTCACTACTTTTGAAATCCCCACTTGAGGGAAATTTTACATCATCCTCATTACTGCCCTTAAAATGCTGACCTAGAGGACAATCTTCAACAATGTCTTGGAAGTCATCACTCAGAGGAAACTCTTCATCATCTTCATTGGAATCTTTAATTTCTCGTGCTAAAACAATACCTTCACCATCCATGTCAGTACCTTCAAAATCCTCACTTGGAGAAAATTTTTCATCATCCTCATTAGTCCCTTGAAAATCCTCACTTGGAGGAAAATCTTCATCTTTCTCTTTCCTCCCTTGAAAATCCTCACTTGGAGGAAAATCTTCATCATTTTCTTTATTGCCTTGAAAATCCTCACTTGGAGGAAACTTTTCATCATCCCCATTGGTACCTTCAAAATCATCACTTGTAGGAAAATATTCATCATCATTAGTAGTACCTTGGAAATCCTCACTTGGAGGAAAATATTCATCATCATCAGTAGTACCTTGGAAATCCTCACTTAGAGGAAAATATTCATTGTCCTTTTCACCATATTCCTCCCCTTCATCATTGGTGCCTTCAAAGTCTTCAGAATTAGGACTTTCCCGATCAATATGCTCAATATCATTGCTTTCACTATGATCAAACTTCTCACTAGGTGAAACATATTACTCCTCATTTACATTAGAAGTATTCCCACCACATTTGTCAGTCTCAAAAGAGGAAGCATGTGAACAAGATGTTGACGCTCCATAAATAAAATCCTCTCTATCTGATGAAGCCATCGTTGCTCACTACAAACATAGAATGATGCAAATACCACCCTCCCAATGGAATTCCTATAGCTTGTGGAATGAACATTTCCCTCCAAAATATTCCCCCAAATATTCCCTCTCAAAATCTCCCTCCAAATTTTTGTCAAAACTTTTTCCCCCAAATTTTCCCCAAAATTTTTTCCCTCCAAATTTTCCCAAAAATCCCCCCTCCCCCCACCCCTGAATTTTCCCTCCCAATTTTTCCCAATTTTTTTCCCCAAAGGTTCCTCTTTAATAGTTTGCCTTCAATATTAAATAAATCTTATTTTATTAATTCATCATAAATTAATTAATTACATTATGTTTTTATCTTTTTTAATTTATCCCACATTGATTAATTGTAGAGATGGTTTATATAATATATATATATATATATATATATATATATATATATATATATATATATATATATATATAATCTATTTTATTTATCCCATATGTAGTAAACAAACTAACAAGTGGTATAGTACTTGATATATATACACACTCTTGTTTTGTTTTTTTACATCACATCAACTATTGAGCAACGTTTGTTTAATATTTTGGAGCAATCGGGCAACACTCGCTAAATACTTTGAAGCAAGCTACAAGGGAGAAACATCAAGGACATTCAACAAGGTGAGACTACACATTTCAGAGGTTAGTTTTTTTTTTTTTTAATTTTACATGTTATAGGAAAAAAACAAATTAAGCTATTTATCTATGCAAAACATTGAAAACCTTAAATTACATGTGATTTTTTATATTTTTTTGGAAATAGATCATGAATTTTCAATTTTTTATATATTTTGAAAGAAATTTTAGCAAAATTTATCACATTTTAAGTCTAAAAAATGACAACCCTCCCCTAAATTTACTATACTTCAAACCTATTTTTAAAAAAAAACTTAAAAAAATTACTGTTTTACTGTTTTTAAAAATTGTTTTTAGGTATTTTTTGCTTTTCAGTCAGTAGGACGATGCAAGGCATTGCCCCCGATGCCTTGGGACCAAGTCCACGATCAGACTTGGCCATGGGGGCGTCAGGGGCTCGATTGACCAACAAACCAAAACCTACAAAACCAAAAAAAAAAACCATTTTTTTAATTTTTTTTATAAAATAGATTTAATTAAGTTTTATTGTGTTTTTTTTTTTTTTTTTTTAATTAAAATTAATTTTAATTTTTTTTGTTCGGCCACCCGGGGGAGGGCGATGTCGGGAATCTCCCCCGGCTCCTGCGTGGCCAAGTCCCGACCGAAACTTGGCCACGTGGGCGCCGACATCGCCCTCACCCGACCGATCGACACACAACACAAATTTCAATTTTAAAAATTTAAATTTGAATATAATTATTTTTTTTTGGTTTTGTTTTAATATAAAGTTTTAATTTTTTAATTTTTTTTTTTTTTTAATTTTTTGTTTTCAATATATATATTTTTCCAAAATTAAAACTTTGATTTTTAAATTTTGATATTTTTAAAAATTTGCTTATTTTTATTTGCTTATTTTTATTTTTTTATTTTTATCTAAAAGTATTTTTTATTTTTAATTGTCTTTTCTTTTCTTTTAATGTTTTTTTTTTTTGGTGATCCTGAACCTTTTTGATTTGGCGGGGGATTGCCTTGGATGAGATGCCATGACCCAAGGGCATCTCATCTGTCAAAGTCACCCGAGGATCGCACCCGCCCTGGACCGCACCAACCCTTAACATGGCTGGATTTGAGGTGTCCCCAGGGGTTTCAAACCTATGACTTTCACTTACAGAGTGCCTTAACAAAACACTCCCTCACTGACTGCTCTAGACCTCAGAGACTATTAAAAAGTTGGAGGACATGGAGGTGGGCTTTGATCCATTTATGTGGGCACGGGTCATGATATTATTTAATATATTATCTCTGGGTGCAACCACACTTCAACCACTACCTCAAGGTGCCCCCATGGCTCCAGGTTAGGCCCTCACGGGAATTGAACCTTGCCCAATGGTGAAAAACTCCTCGCTTTTCACCATTGGATCCAACCCCTTTGGGCTTCTTTTAATGTTTTTCATATGTGTAATTCTTTTGTTTTTATTTTTTTAATGTGATTTTTTGTTTTTTCTAAAAGTGTTTTGGGTTTTGATTTTTTGTATATGATTTTTGCTTTAATATTTTTTTTTTGTGTTTTTTCAATTTGTGTCTTCAAAAAAGTAAGTTTTTAGATAATTTTAATTTAACTTTATTTTTTTTTCCATGAAAAACATATATTTTATTTTTTCCTTAAATAATTTGCGCTTTTTTATTTTTTATATAGGACAAATGGAAAAAAAGAAAATCTCTGTGAATACATCTGGAACAAGACCTATAGTAATGGCATCCAAAATCCTAGTTATGACCTCCATGAATACTAAGCAACAAAATTCTATCCCAATAGATGAGGTCACAAGAGAAACGAAGAGTGTTAGAGAGTGGAAAGCTATCAATGGTGAGAGTAGAATGGAGCATTCTTGGTATCTTAAAGACAAACAAGCCGTCAATGGATAACACAAGGATGTCCAAGCAATCTATTAGTCACTTGGCATGTTACGCGATATATTTTTGGTGTCAGGAACATACATTGTTTATGCACTGGTGAAACAATCAAAGACATATCTCAAGAATATATATTGTTTGAATATGAACAATTATAAAAAGGAAGAAAATTTCACAGAATTATGTGCAATAATCGTGATAGACATTGAGATGGGCAATGTAAGTTTCTTTATTCTTATTTTTGTAGCATGCATTATTATAAGTTTCATGATAATTGTTAAATATTATTTAACAATGGAAATGACATATTTGATTTTTACATGATTTTACTAGGCAACTTTCAGAGATGTTAGTGGAGATTTATTCTACAGAGAGAAATATCATGGAAGTCATCAGTTCCTTTCATATCGATGAGGCACATGAATGAAAAAGAAGCAAAGAGTAACAAAAGTTGAAACTACAGGAGAAAACGAAGAAGAACAACAAAGAAGAAATAGAAGTCATCATTCTAGAAAGGATAAAAGGGTTACATTTGAAGATATGGAAACTACAGATGAAGATTTCACTGAGATTAATGCCAATGAGGTTACCTCTGTTCCTTAGAAGAAAACTAAACAACATAAGCGCAAAAGAGGCATGACCAATGATGATTTCATTCCTAGTGATTATGAAGAGATTGTTGAGTTAGATGAAACTCATTTAAATCGTAAAAAGAGGAAAACAAAGGTTGTTGATGAATAAGAATTGATAGTTACCTACGAATATCACGATGGAAGTCCTAAAGGAAGCAGAGAAATAAAAACACCAGGTGCTGATCTAGAAGATGATATTATCAAAACAACGCAAAATACCATTCGAGATTGACTAATGAGGAACAACTTGGTTGATAAGGGACATACATTTTTGTTGAATGTGAAACAACTATATAAACCCACGTAAGGCCAAGAAAAATACCAAATTAGAAAACCACATCAGTTGCATATCCAAAACTTGAAAGCAATGATTAGGCACAATCCATATGCACATGTGGTTTACTACTTCGTTCTTGTTGACACAATGGAAGTTCCTACCAAGGATGCATTTGATAGGTCAAAATGTTCTGAGTATAAATATGATGTGATTGGAGGAAATCATTCTACAAAGGCTAGAACAAAATTGATGCAAGAGTATCCCAATAACCCTCTCTTTGAGATAGTAAGATGTGTAATTTATGTTGGTTTAATAGATGGAGAAAAAAAGTTATTGGCATGGGATCATAACACATATAATCAATACATGATGTCCATGAATTTCATTCAGAGGGTGATATTTATCCATAATGATTTTTTTGTAATATGTGGTGGGGATAGATCAAACGTTGATGCAAAGTTTATGAATGAATGTTGTATGGAAATAGGCTTCCCTATTGATGATGAAAGTGTAAAAGTAAAAAATCGCAACGAAAGTGATTCATTCAGAGCTGTGGATAGATATTTCCATTTGGGATTTAAAACTGGACATATATGGGATTCAATAGATGAGATCTTCAACCTATGGGGAAATATTGGTATAAAAAATTAGAAGGTTAGGAACTCTAAACCATTAGTAGGTAGCACAAGTAAGACAAGTCCTGAAATAAAAAAAAATTTGCTAAATGATATGACTATAACGCCTTGAAGAACGATACAAGGAGTGAAGGATGAAAAACTTGTCCTAGATATATTATCACATGTAAGGTCAGGTGAATTATCAATGGAGGAAATGTGTGATGAATTTAAAAAGTAATTCTGTTGAGTTATTTCTTATTTATGTTATGATTTAAAAATTAATTGTTTCTATATAACATAATAATGTATTTGTATTTTATTCTATATATATATATATATATTTTTTTTAAATAAAAAAGAGGGTAGTACCTTCTATATTAGATAATCACAGAACTTTAGACAAAAATACAGAGTCATAGCTAAAAACCACCAAAAATACTGCCGGTATCCGGAAACCAGTATAATTGAGGGGCTGATAGCAGTTTTAGCAATAATACATATAGTTGAGAAGCCCCTGTCCTGCCCGAAGGAAACCAGGACAGGTGCTAATGGTCCAAGAGTGCATGAAACAGAAAAGCAGTAAACAAAAGTCAGGAAATAGTAAAACCTAATCACCCGTTGCGTCGTCACCTTCACCCGCCTGCCAGGTGTGCCTCGCTGGAATAGCAAACTCCTGCGCACACAGGGGACACTTATGCTGAGCTGGAGCACAGGAGAACGCACCGAGGAGAATGTCTAAACGCTGGCTCATGAGGAGCGTCCTGAGTTCCATGTCCGCCAGGTGGCTKCGAAGCTCGAAGACCAAGGCCAGGTGTTCGTCGCTAAGAAGAAAACCATGCATTTCGCCACCCGAGCCGCTGCGAGGAGCATTCCCCGAGTTCAATTCCTCATCCAAGCCTGCCGCTTCCTTTCTCTGCTCCGCTCGAGCCTCATTGTCCATAGTCACCTCAGCGTGAAACGATGGCAAGTCTCCCGGTCAGGGAGTTTCTTCAATGATGCAGCCTGGGGCTTCATCTTCTCTAATCAAGGCGCGAACATAGCACTCCATGGCACGAGGCGCCACAATGCATGGCAAGTCTCCAATGGATGAGTCCTCCTCCACTATGCAGGTGGGCAGCTCGACCTCGTGCTCGGCATCCCTCACATTACTCAAATTAGAAATAAGACCTTCCCTGCTGCAGCCAGCTTTCCTCTCAGCAATGGTGTCGAGCAGCCTTCGCCGTTCTTCTCGAGCCTTTTTGCGAAGAATTGAGGACGCCAAAGAGAGAGCACATTCCAGTTGCTTCTTTCTGCAGAGCTGCGCCTTGTGAGCGTCCCATGCCGAGCCCCGACGAGACCTGGCACACTCGCGAACCATTGAAACTGGGTCGAGAATGCAGGCTTCAGTTAAAAACAGCGCAAGACTGAAGATCCCGAACGAGAGCAGCAGCAAGTGCAAATCCAAAACAAACCTTCGCAGACAGGTTTTCCCCGAGAACAAAGAGCCCTCACCAAAGTGCATAGCGGAAATGATGAACGGTCGAGCGAATGACATAGCAAATTCGCTCTGTCCTGGCTCATAAAATGACTCATAACTAGCCTCCATTGAAATCTGTCCTTCCGAATCCATGACCGGTCTGAACTCGCGGGAGTAGTAAATTGTCGCTCGAGGGAACCTCGCCGTCGTATGATCCCTGCGATGGCCTGCCCCCATTGTTAATGCTAATGCGTGGGTGGCTGCCAGCCGCAGTTAAACCAGCACTTAAAGCCACCCTTAGTGCGTGTCCATGTGTCGCTGACGCTGAGTGTCGTGTCACCCCATCCGGGGCTATTTTATTCTATATATTATTATAACATTAACTTTTTATTATTATTTAGACACAAGGTTTATATGAGAATACAAGAGGAAATGGTTAAAATGTTGAATGAGCAGAGTTGGGAGGATGTTAGACTCAACTATCTAGATGCAAGCTCTACAACAACATTGAGTCATTTTTTGTTGCATTAAAAAAGATATGTTGATTTATTACATTCATTTTATTCATTTGTAGGTTCATTTATTTCGATTTTATTAGTTATAGATATATAATTGAATGCTTTTTTGTTTCATTAAATATGTCAAAGAAGAATATAGTTGGAGTACCTGAAGCCTTCAAAATTTATATTCAAAAATATAAGTTTGAAAGAGAAATAAGGAGACGTCTTCAAAATGTTGAGCTTGATGACACCCTTGATCACTACATTTGGAATGGGCTTGACATTGTTCAATATAAAGTGATATTAGAGGATTGCGAAAAATTGCAAAACTTGTTCCTAAAAAGGAACACTCCCTAGTTATTGCAGATATCCCTCATGGTTATAATATCCAAAACATTAAATATGATACTGAGACTTATACTTACCAAGCTTTCAGTAAAGTGGTTATGGGATTTCTGGAAGTCACAACATCACCATTTTGGAGATTTCTGGTTTTTCATTCAGGCACATTCATACACACAACAAGGATTAGTAAAATCAAGTTTCAAAGGAAAAGAAAAGACAATGATGCAACTTTATTGGTAAGATATTGAAATTGTATGTTTAGCGATTAAGATTAGAAATCTATTTTATTAATTCACGAGTTAATTGAATTTGTCCTTATTTATGTTACAGGAAAAAACCTAATATTCATAGCTCCAATAACGAACCATTTACACGTGATACTGAAAGTATACATATTGCAAGCTGGACAAAAGATGATACTTATGATTCTATTCTTTACAATGTAAAGGGTGAAAATAAGCCTAGTAGTTTATTGGTTTACAATGTTGTGGCTAGAAAGCTAACATACGAGGAACAAGATTTCAAAGGAGAGATCGTTAACATTTGTCAAAGCCACAAGCACTAATTAATTATCTTATAGATACATTTTCAAATGAAGGAGATTGGGTTTTGGATTTGTTCTCAGGCTCGGGTAAGATTTATGATATAACATTTATGAAATCATACTTCACTCTTTATTATTTTTAATTTATTTTGTTTTACATTATTTACTTTAAATATTTATTTTGTATTGATTAGGTACAACATTAGAATGCTGCTTATAAAAAGGAAGGAATTGCATAGCCATTGGAAGTGACACAGTGCAATGCGGTTTTATTCAACAAAAAATTAATGTTATTCGAGTTCTTCTAGATGAAATGCAAGAAATTGGCTTGAGGAAAAGAGACTTTAATGACTCAAAGGTGGAAAAAATATCACAGGAACCTCAAGTACCATTAGGAGGTCTGCTTGGAAAAGATCACTTTGGAGAACTTGTGGATATCAATAACTCAATGGAAGAGCAACATGAGCCAATGGAAGCACATAATGATGTCCAAGAAAATGATGATGTGTCTGTTGAGAATGATGAATTTGAGATATATGGAATTGTCGATTAGTTTTAGGATGCCCTTGAAGACAATGCTAAATTTTGCAAATTTTTGATGAGTTATAATTGTAATGTTTTGCCTTTCAGATTTTAAAATAAGAATAAATATGCATCTATTATTGTTTTATGATGAATATGTTTTATTATTTTCTTTTTACTTTTCTTTTTATGTGATTTAACATGCTATAGAAAATGACATTAAATATTGTCAAGTTTTTACTGTAAATCTATAAAAATATAAAAAAATGTTAATTTTTATTAATTTTTTTTTCCATTTTTTTTTGTTCAATTTTGTCCATAAAAACGCTTTATTTGACACATTATTTATAGTGGCAAGCTTCCAATATATATATATATATATATATATATATATATATATAGCTTTGAAATGTATATTTTTTTGCTAAATATTTAAAAATAGTGTTATTTAGCTACAATTTTTTGCTATGTATTGAAGAAAAAATAAAAAGTGTGTTAAAAATACAATTATACACTATATTTAAAAACTATGGCACCATGAATTAAATAATGAGACATAATTGTATGAAAAATATTAATTTCAAAAACGTAAATCATATATGACGTTTTTATAACATTTTTAGCATCATTAAAAATCATAAAAAAGAACATTGGTAAAAAAAAAATGATTAGAAAAAAATGAAAATAGTTGGAAAACAAACATTTAAATAAAAAATTGATTTAGGAAAATTTGAAAATAGTTCAAAAAATAAACATTTTAGAAACAAAATGTGGATCCGTTATAGATAAGAAGATTTAAAATATAAAAAAACTACCTCAAAATGAAAAGGGGTGCTACCGGTAGCACCATTTTTCAATACGTGGTAAAAAATGGGACCCTTGAAAAAATGAGAACTCGACAAAGTTCTTGTTAAGTTGGTAATATTGTTTTGATCTTAATTTTCTTTGAATGAAAACGATATAATAAAAATAATATTACAAATGTGCCTACGATTGTGATACTTATCCAATAAGTCTAAATGACAAATGTTTCCTTTGCTTTTAATTTATTTTTGAATGGTGATGCCAAACACTTTGGACATTTGTATTCATGGTTACATACTCTTTTCATGTTTGGAAAACATACCAAACACTTTGGYTGGAAATACATATTCTTGATCTCTCTCCACTACCGTTTTTCGATGGCTCCTTTCTTGAATCGAAAAGCTTTGAAACTTGTAGGAAACATTGGTTTTTTTTTCTCCATTTTCATTTCTCTCCCAATCTCCCCACCCAAAAGAGAATTTCTCATCAGAATAATGACAAAACTCTATTTCCTTCAAACTTTCATAATCACTTAGAGTATTGTATTAGTAAAGGGAGGGAAAGAGGTAAAAGGGAATACCTCAACTTTCAAGATCACAAACAAAACCAAAACTTTCATGAAGGATACTTGCATATATTATTTGCATCATTGTCATGAGGATACTTGCAGGAGGAAGGAAGTCTTGCTGCAAATCGTGGATCCATAGGGATCTCAATACATACAAAGGAACAASACACTGGAAGTGAAGACTCTAGGTTTGTTTGTCTTAATTATCGTGCCTCTAACCTACATTTCTAAGGTTTCTACATTACAAGTAGGTGTTGTAGCTATGAAAACAATCCTTAAATTATTTTGATTCTAGAGATGTACTCATGAATCTCCTCTAGGAGATATTCTTGTCTTGTTTCCTTGTTCCAGGAAGGTTAACAACAAAGGAAGATGTTTTCGTTCAGACTTCAGAGGGAGTCAAAACTATTTGAGAAAAAGGAAAAAAAAACACCTTCTCCCCTTCAGCTATTCAAAGGGAGACAATTGTTGATCCAGTTGCTCCATTTGATATTCCCAGAGACATTGCAGTAGGCCATGAAAGGCCTATCTAGGCTCAAAAAAATTTGTAAGGGGAAGATGATCTTGCATCTCCTCAAGGCACATTCCAAGAGAGAAAGAGAGACCAAAGAGACCTTCAAGTTACTTTTCAGCCATGAGCCACATCATTGATTCTGAGTCTTCTTGTCATGGAGAAGACACAACTGATGGAAGTGTCGAGAAATATAAAGCGAGATTTGTAGCCAGAAGATTCCCACAAACAAAGGGAGTTGTCTATGATGAGGCGTTTGATCCAGTAGCCTGGTACAATTCCATCCATACTATCATCCATGAGTTGGGAAATACATCATATGGATGTAAAGACAACCTTTCTCAATGATGAGATTGAGGAAGAAGATTACATCGAGCAACCATAAGGATTCATGATATACGATGAGAAATCTCATGTGTACAGGTTGAAGAAAGCCCTGTATGGACTAAAGCAGACTCCTCGTGCTTCGTACAAGAATATGGATGGATTCTTGATGAGTTTGGGCTTTACCAAGAGTGCTATTGATCCAAACCTATATTATTACATTATTAGTGACGAGAGCTTGATTTTGATAACTTATTCAGAAAGCCTTGTTGTTGGATACAAACAAGTTTTGACTTCTAATTTTGAGATGAAGGATCTAAGTATGATACACTACTTCTTGGGACAAGAAGTATGGCAGAGGACTGATGATATTTTCCCGAGTCAAGGAAAATATACAATGGGGATATTAAAGAAGTTCAGTATGACAAAATGAAAATCCATGCCTACACCGATGGTTATGGATTTGAAGAAAATGAATGATGATGATTCAAATGAGATTGATCCTGAACTGATTGGATCACTGATGTATCTAGTTAACACCAGATCTGATATGCTATGTAGTGAATGTACTTAGTCAATTCATGAGTCAGCCTAGATAGACTCACTGAATAGCAATGAAACATGTATTGAGATATCTACGAGGCACAGTTGGATATGGCTTGAGATATGCCTCCAGTATAGACTTGAGTTTGTAGGTATATGCCGATTAGGAAAGGAGCACAGTGGACCGAAAGAGCACATCCAATTGTTGTTTTACCTTGGGGTCTGCCATGGTTTCCTAGTGCAACATGAAACAAAGATCTGTGGCCTTGAGTACCACAAAAGTAGAGTATATAACATTGAGTGTGGTAGTCCGCAAAGCAGTGTGGCTTCACAAACTTCTGACAGACTTATTTTGATCATGAGATGGATCCTATTATTCATTGAGATAACCAGAGCTGTGTGAAGCTCTTTGATAACTCTGTGTTTCATGATAGATTGAAATACGTTGAGATAAAATATCATTATATCATAGACATGGTGCAGAGGAAAGAAATACATGTGCAATGCCCTCCATCACATGAGCAGATTGCAGATATCTTCACCAAACTACTTTCCAAGATGAAGTTTGAGTACTTCCATGAGAGACTTGAACTAATGGGGAATACCTCCCTAGCCGCGAGGGAGTGTTGATGATTATATCCAAGACAAAGTTCGAGTACTTCCATGAGAGACTTGGATTGATGGAGAATGCTTCATTAGATGAGAGGGAGTGTTGATGATTACAACTACGTGAGACATCCTCCAGGACACAGACTGAGTGAGTCGACTTGAGAGAGAGCCCATAAGTTGGGTGTTCCCATGAGATGGGTGTGTAGTTCCTCTCTGATATGGATATGAAATGATGTGTGCCCTTGTGTGGGGTGAGGAAGCCCATGAGTTGGTTGTGCCCATGAGATGGGTGTGTGGTTCCTCTCTGAGATGGAGATGGAACATTGTGCCCTGTGTGGGGTGAGGAATCCCATGAGCTAGGTGTGTGGTTCCTCTTTGAGACAGATATGGAATGTTGTGTGCCCCTATGTGGGGAAGCCCATGAGTTGGGTGTGTTTTTCTCTCTGAGATGGAGATGAAACGATGTACTGGTATCCTCTGTGCAAAGAGTTGAKATGTTGTGATACTCCAGATGATTCTCCCGTGAGACGCAGTGAGAAATAGATCTGCTGAGTTGGACATGCCTACAACTGAGCATAGGTGAATGTGATCCTAGTGGCTGAGCACTAGTGAGTGTGATTCTCATGTGAGACACAATGAGAAAGTGATCTCCTGAGTTGGACGTGCCTGTGACTAAGCACATGTGAACGTGATCCTAGTGGCTGAGCACTAGTGAGTGTGATTCTCCTGTGAGATGCAGTGAGATAGATATGTGGACATCTCTATGGCTGAGCACAGATGGATGTGCCCCTAGTGGACGAGAACTAGTGGGTGTATGAGATCCCTTACTATATTGTCCAAGATTCAAACTTACCTACAACTCTATTTGTGATGTAAAGGGTACATATTGGCCCCACCATTAATGTAAAAGACAATTCTTGCGAAAGATAATTAATATGGTAATTATTAATTATATTTTGAGTTATTGAGGTCAGTCCTATTGTGCCAATAGACACATCATTTGATGTGATAAGTCTTATTTAAATAAAGGTGAATCCCCATTGAGGAAACACACTTAACATTGTGTCATCTCATGATTTCATAAGTTGTGGTTTGAAATTATGAGAATTACATCACCCTCTTGTGTGCTAGGTTTGGAGATGGTGTGGGAGGTCTTTCTCTTGAAGAATATAACAAAGGATTGGTTGGGTTTTCTTCCCTTGTTGAGAAGGGTTTCCCATGATACTTGTTGTGTTCTTGTGCATGGTTATTCTTCTTGTGATCTTGGTTTGGTGCAATAGTTATGGTTTAAGTAAAAGATAAACATAAATTTAAAAGTAAATGCATGAGACATAGCTCATTGAAAATTCAACATAAAGAACCATAATCAAAACTTGGTTGAACAAACCAAGAAGTTAAAGAATGAGAAGAAATTATCCGAAAAATATGAAGAAAGCTCTCGCCTAAGAATCCTTAATCAACAATTGCTTGCACAAATTAAAAGTTTAAAGAATGAAATAATGAAAAATTTAGAATAAAAAAATGAAGACGACAAGTCAAGAAATAAGGAAGAAATTTTATGTTTAAGGCGAAATAATCAAGAATTAATTACCCAAATTAGAAAGCTAAAGAATGATAAGAAGTCTTTACAGTAAGAGTTAGATCACAAAGAAACAATGACTAAATCAATTGAAATAGAGAGTCTTCTAGTTCAAAAAATCCGAAACTTAGAGAAAGAAACAAACACTGATCCAATTGAATTACCAGAAACATCAAAAGTTGAAAAAAGATCCAATAAACAATATTCAAAAGAGATTTGAGTGCCTTATCGCCATCCAAATCACAAGAGTCATTATGACCAACAACAAGGTCAAGAGGAATCTAAACAATGTTCTTCTTACCAACAACTAAACTACAACATTGAAAAAGAAGAAAGACAAAATCAACTTCTATGGATGCCTAAAATAAGAAATCCTATCTGAACAATCAATCATCAAATAGTTCCAACATAAGTATATTTGGGATGGATCACTTCCAAAAAGATGCAGCATATTACTTCAGGAATTCGAAAATTATATCGTTTTGTTTCTTCAAGTGTCACAATTACAAAACAAAAGATCATGAGAGGTAAGTTCGAGTTAGAACAAGAGATAGGTCCTTCTGTAATTATGCTTTGAGGACACAACGTTTTTAAGGGGAAGGCCATGTAACATACAAAATATGTAAATATTAAGTGATAATAATCATAAATAATAATAATAAAAAATAATTATTAATTGTATAAGGGACACATCCTTTCATGGATGGTCACCATATGTGCCTTTAGGTTCTCTATATACTTGACACTCTCATTGTACATTTATTCATCATATATTATCTATTTTATCTCATTATATACATTCTTATTCAATATATTTATTGTCCAGTATGGATTATAGTTATTTATTCCATTTATGATGGATGTCCATCATAAGAACCAGTTTGGTTCTTTGCAGGGTTAGACTACAAGAAATGAAAAAACAAAGCCAAGAAAAGGAACAATCAACCCAAGAAGGATAGGTCAAAGAAATCCATAATTTGAGAGACAAGATTAAAGAGCTAGAAGAAAAACTAACTAACAATTTGGTCCTAAATAGTTTGGAAAATATATTGGATATCAAACCCATCAAAGAGGAAATGAATAAGATAATCATTTTGGATCATGAGCATAAAAAAAGAGTCTTGAACCTCATTATTTTATATATAAAAGAGCAGAAAGACAAGGACACGCTAGCATTAACAAAAGAAGAACTGAAAAACAAGTTACATATTGAAACCAATTACCTCATAGAAGCAAAGACGCTAGGAAAAATAATCGAACATAAATATAGGTTGATTCACGTCAAGGTAAACTCTAATGACTATAAATATGGAATACTTGGTAAATATCCAAGATTAAAAGGGCCAATAATATTTATAAATGAATACCTCATTCCAGAAAACCACATTGAATTAAGGAAGGAAGTTCAAAAGGTAAAAGAAGCAAGGAAGGAAGGAAAGTGGGAAATAATTAGAAACAAAAAATCTATTATTAGGGATAGATACTAAAAATATAATAATAAATAGGAATTGGGAACACTCCAGATCCTCTCTTGGAATTGTTATGGCTTTCCATGGTGCAAAGGCCCTATGTTGAGTTGGGTCTTGAGTGAAATTGATATTATTTTTCAATTGAAACTTGGGAGCATGAAGAATATAAGGTCCCTAACATAGAAGGATTTGTCTTTTGGTTGGCATGGAACACAGAATTATACCACAGAGGGATTGGAGTTATAACTTGTTATATAAAAAAGAATATTTCTCCGCACATTCATCTTCATAAGATAGACCCTCTCAATGAATACATTTGGATAGAGATTTATGAAATTAATGCTAATAAGATTTATATAGAAATATGTTATTTTGTGCCTAATAATTCTACATTTGATAAGAAACATAATCTAGAATTTTTTTTTCCATACAATAGCTTAGAGCAAGATATTTACGGTTTGAGAAATGAAGGTAATATCCGCCTTCTAGGAGACTTTCATCCTAGAATTGCAACTAATCAAGCTATTATTTTAAGAAAAAATTCCAACCCTAATCCTTTATGGATAATGAGGTCATGCTTATATCTAATAGATACAAAAGAAACTTTGAAGACCTAACCGAGAATTTGTTTGGTACCGATTCAATCAAGCTATGCAGTGCTCAAGACCCAATAATTTTTAATGGCCTAATGAAATGGCCAAAATCCAATTGGATGACTTGTATTCATGGGTTGGGAAATTGTGTCGTGGATTATTTGATATTGGATATCCCTATTTATAACCAAATAGTAAATTTTGACCATTTAAATGACCATGAGCTCGACTCCGATCATAGACCTTTAACCCTAACTCTAAACTTTTCCATGCACAAAATCCCCATTGAAGAAAATTTTGATAACCAAAGACACCTACATCTTGACAAAAGTAAACCCGGTGTTTTATTTAAAGACTTAAATAATGAATTAAATATGATATCCTATAATGACAACATTGAAGACCTATATCATAATTTTATGATAACCCTTTCTACTTCCATTAATAAGTTTTGTATTGAGGTGTTATGTAAAAATAAAAATATAACAACCAATCCTTGGTATGATAATGAGTGTAAAATTTATAGAAAATTCATCAGGGATGCTTGTAATTAGTCCTTAAATTTTGATAAGATAAATAAGTACAAAGCCCTAATTAAAAGTAAAAAAATTACTATTTAAATAGAAAGCAAAAGTAGATTTTTCACCTATCTAAGCTAGATCCTAAGAAAATCTGGACACAGATTCTAACTCGTAAAACTAAAGAAAATAATATGATTCCCTTGAAGGATTGGAATTCCTACCTAAAATATCTTTACGAATCCCCTAATGCCACAAACACTGTTCCAAACATATCTACAAAGGATTGAGTTTTTTCGTCAGAAGGCATAGAGTTTCGGGTTAAGTGGCTAGAAAAAAGGGAAAGCTAAGGACATTGAAGGCTACCAAGTTGAAATCTTAAAAATTGGAGGGCTTGCTCATCCTTCAGATACACAAGCTCTTCAATTTAGTAGTCAAGTAGGGCTTCCCTAAACCTTTGACACAAATCCTCATTGTTCCTATTTTTTAAAAGTGGGGATAAAAACAATCCCTCTAATTATAGGAGCATTATGATTAGCCCCATTTTATCCAAATTATATGGGATTATTTTGGAAAAGAAGATTATCATTTGGTCAGAAAGTCATGGAAAAAGAGATAAGTGCCAAGAAATATTTTGGAGATATAATTAAACTATGGACCTCTTTGTTACACTTAGGATCATTGTGGAGGAGTGTTGCAAAAATAAAATCCAATCTCCTTTGTTGTTTTGTTGAATTTAGAAAAGTTCTTGACACAGTGCCTAGGATGAACCTCTAGAATAGGTTGGAATAACTAAACGTCCCTTTCAAGTTGAGGGCGGTTGCAGTAAGGCTATATGAGAACGTTATTTCCATGTTTAGGAACACTAAGGGCTAGTTAGCAGTGATTAAATATAATATAGGAGTCAAGCAAGGATTCCCCCTATCCCCTACCCTTTTTGGCATATACATTGACAAGTTAGAAAATTGTTTGGATGAAGTAGGTTGTGTTGGCCCAATTTTCGCTGGTATAGTCATCATTCTTCTTCCTTACACAAATGCTATTATTCTCATGGAAAGGAGTCCCTAATATCTTTGCAAGCAACTAAGAATCCTCAAGGATTTATGCTCTAGTATGGGTATGACTGTTAACACTGAAAAATGAAAGTTATCATAATTAAATCCCAAAAGATCACTTACGATACCTTCATCTATGTCAACAACAACTTGGAGGAAGTTCGTTCATATAAATTTATTGGAATCAATATTCATCACAAGATCAATTGGAACTATATCATTGAGAAAAAGATGAATGGAGGGTGGAAATCGTATTATGGGCTTGAAAACAATTGTAAATTAGTGGACCTTTGGATATGGGATAAGAATAAAATCTTCTTTGAGACTCTCATTACTTCGATTATTTTATATGGATGTGAATTTTGGGGATGTTGTATCTCTATATAATCACGGAGAAAGATAGAGAAGATACAAAATAATTTAGTAACTTATAATGTCAAAATTAAAGGCAATACACCCTATCCTATCCTCCTCATAGAAGTGAGCCTTCCCCCCATTGAGAGTATGAGTATGAACAAGTACCTAATGTATAATAACAATTTAAACAACATGGAAGACAAGAGGCTCCCAAAAATCACTTCAAACTCCAACCAAAACCACCTTCGGCTCAGGGATGGCATAAATATGCCCAATCTTGGCTAAATCATTGAGAAATAAAGGAAGAGATCATTTTGCAGAATAAGGATAATATTAAAAATATTGTTACATCTAAATTCAAGGAGAAATTGTGGTGCAATAAATAATTAGAGGGTAAAATAAAATTAATATACTATAAGGAGGTGATCAACCCTAATCTAGAAGATCAAAAAATATCTTTGTTTTGACTAGTGTAAAGAAGAAAATCAACATTTCTAAAATAAGAACAATTTCTCACGAGTTCCATAGTGATATTGGGCATTGGATGATTCCAAAAACACCATGGGATGAAAGAATCTATCATATTTGTGACACTAAAATGGTTGAATATGAAAATAACTTTCTCTTAGAATGTTCGACATATTTCCAGATTAGATCTCAATTTCAAAATATTTGTCACAATACCAACCTTTCTAACCTTCTAACTCAACAAAACTATGGTGATCTTGAAATGCGTCTCTTAATGCTTTTCGAGCACATAAATAAAATTCTAAATAAATCCAAGTAATCCCTTACCTTCTTAAGGTTTTATAGACCAATTTCGATCTCAATGGATGCTAATAATAATCATAATCATCATCATATAATATAATAAAAATAACTACAATATAATCATGTGGGAAAATAAAAGATACAATCCTAATGTGCTAAAGCACCTTCCCATATTTTCCTATAGATTGGAATAAAATTATATTAACTTCTACCCTTCTTCTTGGTTTAATGTGCTACCATAATGTCCCCTATTTCTATCTCGCCATCATATCAAAATATTATATAGTGCATACTAGATTATAGTAATCCATAGTCTTTTTAAAATATTATCTATACACTACTTCAAATGTTTAGTTATGCCTCTTAATGCTATTGTAGTTGTTCTCTCTTCTCGATCAATGAGTTGTCTCTGGAGGTGATAAAACATATGATGCCTGCTTGTAACTGCAGACCTTCTTTGGAAAGTTGGTCCAATGACTTCTTTAACTCTCTAAAGATGTTCACAATCCTGAAAATTTTAAAGGCCCCCGCGATCTCTTTTAAATGAGATCCCATCCCTTGAAGATAAATATTATGTACATCTTGTGTATATAAAATCCAATTTACTACTAATGGAGAATTTCCAAAGACTTGGAGATCCCAAACCCCCATCTCCATTGCCAGTTTGAGCATATATTTTAATGCTAGCAACTTTGTGGGATTGTTGGTCCCTTCACCATAGAAAGATTTAAATGCTATGTGGTAAGAGTTGTTCATATATAATATACCTCCCATCCCACATTGACGATTAGGTCCCTAACATGCTCCATCGAAGTATCCCCAACTAGTGCGCTTATCAATCACTAGTTCACCAACCACTTTTGGCACCCTGGTTTTTAACTCTTCTTTATAGAATTGAAAGAGAGAAGTGATTTTTGAAAAGGTTTTGAAAGTCAAGGACTATTCATTCTGGAATATGCATGCATTTCAAGCCAACCATACCCCACAATACCATACCAAAAAAGGAAAGCAATGGAAGGCCTTTAAGTTTGGCCTCCTAAACCAATTATGAAGACAGTGTTCCACCAAAGTTCCTTGCCACAAATTCTTTATATATAACAATATTTCAAGCTCCTTCTAGATATGTGAAGTGAAAGTGCATATATGGAATAAATGACCAACGTCCTTCGAATCCCGACCACATAAGAAGAATAATCCAAGACTCTGGAAATGATTCTTTTGGAAGTAATCCCACATCACCACTTTGTTACTCAAAATGAGCCACATAAAAGTCCTGCACTTTAGTGGGGCATTGGATTTCCAAACCCAACACCACCACCATCAGGCTCCATTACCAACATCTACCTTGATATTGATGTATCCCAACTTAACAATGTACTTTCCCTCCTCCTTATTGTCATTCCAGCTTAGGCTATTGGGCTCCTCTTTGATTCAAATGTGAGCATTCTAAAGAGCAGTAATGTACTATGTCCAAGTGATAACCCATTATTCTTCCAGTTGTAAGGACCCAACATATATCCAGCCCTGTGACCAAAGGTTAGTACTATTGGGATCAATAATTTGTGAAATATGGCATATCCACCTTTCCTTAAAATGTGATACTAGATCCAGAGGGAGGAAAGAATCCCTGCCACAACGCACTATGGAATCTTCCTCGATGTGAGATGAAGAACCGTCTCCTATCTTCTAGGCTAGCAAAGAATCCACCATCGGGAAGGCATGATAGAGATCCTTCTAGTGTAATGAGCCTCCTTTATAGATTCTATTTACTTTTCAAATCCAACCCAATAATGAATCTGAAGCCAAATACTTTTGGAGCTCTATATTCTTCCATAGAATATTTTTGATAAGTAGATTCCAAACTAAATTTGCAACCAATGCTAACCTGAATGCATGTATATCCTTGATCCCCAACCTCTAGCTCCTTTTGTATTAGCCATGGATTTCCACCGAGCCCAATGAAGACTTGTTGTGTCCTTACCTCACCAAATGAAGTTGAAGAATAACTTACAAATATTTTCCAAAAACCCTTTCAGAATATGTGCCAGAGTAAGCCAATAAACAAGGATAGCCTCTAATACCAATTTTACCAGAATTAGTCTTCCACTCGCTCAATTAACCACCTCCAATCCTACTTCTTGTAAGCATTTGGTTTTATGGAATACCCCAGATATTTTATCCCCCTGCTCAAATCCAATGAATTGTATTGAAATTAGGCTTGTAAAGCCTGCTGAAATTCTTCTTCCACATCATTATAATAACATGCCAAATTTTCTAGGATTATCTCCATCCCTATGGCTCTACAAAAAAGTGAAAGAATCCTTGCTAGAGAACTTCCTTATAACACTTATCCATTGGAAAATAGAAGTACATCATCTACAAATAGTAAGTGCATGTAAGGTCTCTTCCTACAGAGCCTTATAAATCAAAATTTAAAATAGAGAATAGAGAAAATTATCCTGTACAATTTAATCTTCAGCATATAACCATAATTTATTCAGCAGAAATTAAATTTATTAACAACATGAAAATAAATCACATAACAATCACATGACACAACATATTCAACACCTTAATGATAACCACCTAACACAACGTAATCATGGAAATACATACCTTTGTCTGATGCTAATTCTCCAATCTCCAACTGTCCTCTCTGCTGCTCTGCCCAAACTCTGCCCAAAACCGAATCCTTCCTCCCTGCCAGCTAGGAACAGAGCCTATCTGACTCCCTATCTCCAGGATTCTGTGAGGATTCCTGGCCCCCGAGCCCAAAACCCCCAGCAACCAATGCACCCTTGTAATAGACCACCCAAACTCCAAACCAGAAAAATACAACCCCAAAAACACAGTCCCTAATCTGAGAAAAAAACTTCATTTTCCCAAAGTTTCAAAAGTCCCTATCCCGAATGCCTCTGCCCCCTCATATCCTCCTCCCATTCACCGCCTCCTACCTTCATTTAATGCCACCCACCTTATCCCTCCATTTAATACCTTATCCCTCCATTCAATACCCTATCCATCCATTCAATGCCTTATCCTTCATACATTAAGTTTTCTAATAAATAAATTATTAAGCTTTTAATTCGTTACCCAAACCTTAAATGAGTTAATTAATTAATCAATAGATATAAACAATAAATAAATAAATAAATAAATAAATAATATTATTACTAAATAATCATTATTTAACTAAAATACATTAGGACAATTAATTATTTAATTAATTATACTTGATAAACCTTAAGCAATCATTTAACTAGGGTTGTTACATACACCCACCCTTCAGGAAACTTCGTCCTGAAGTTAAAGTATTTTATGATACAAGGGAAAAGAAACATGGTTCACACATTCATAACAAATAACCGTCATTATTAGTAAGTAAGCCAAGAAACTCATTCATACTAGTGTACATGTGCAAGAAATGCATGTGTAGCTAGTACATACAAGTCTCGTTCATGTACTAATATCAATAACTATCATCTCTATAGTAATTTCCATATGCATCCAATCCATTCAACAAGACTATTCATTTTATAAAAGACAATAAAACAATCAAATGTTTGCGAAATCCTTTAATTACAATTATCTAGCTCAACAATGTTATTTAGACAATTGTAGTTTAGTTACATAATTATTAATATTCATATATACACCCATTTTATTTTCAGAAGGAAAACAATAAATTCCACCATAAGACAAATCTCCATACACTCTCAACTATTTCTACTCATCCTTCATCCCTAACTTACTTCCATCTTCCATTCCTATCCTTCCTCTGCTGGACTATTTTGGAGCGTCAACTATATTGACCTAACTCCAAATAGAACCCGTAAGCGGATGTGTTACTAACTTGACCAATCTTCCCCAACAAACAACTGACAGTCATCATCACATGTCTAGGGGAGCGTGAGCTAACACCGTCCTCCCATGACTTCAGGTTTCAGAGGATACACGGTGGGAAATGCCTCCACCCCTCTTAATCATGACTAGGGTCCACACCCTACAGTGGAATGTACAGTGGCATCATGTTACTGAGAGTTTTGTCATTGTCTATTCAGTTTTGGGCAGTCTCACCACCTGAAATCCTGCACTAGTCCACATATCATAGCAATGCATCCAAACCAATATAATTTCACATACAAAGATTCATACCATATTGTTTCTCGGCCAGTGGTCATGACATCCACTTTC
>ML782079.1:652399-664649 GCA_009831015.1 Picea engelmannii | reverse complement strand
TTTGGGCAGTCTCACCACCTGAAATCCTGCACTAGTCCACATATCATAGCAATGCATCCAAACCAATATAATTTCACATACAAAGATTCATACCATATTGTTTCTCGGCCAGTGGTCATGACATCCACTTTCATCATCATTATTCCTTGGCTATTTCATAGCCCATAACCTGCAGATTAGTCTGTAACACAAACTCATACATTTCTATGCATTATCATCATGTAATTGCATACAATCATAATTTCAATTCAGTATCTGCGTACCAACAATTTTAACATCAAAGTTTTCAAGTTAGAAATAGATCTCATAATATCCCATAATTCAATTATCGACACCCATTCATAAAATTATCATTTACAAAATAGATTGCATCATATCCAACATCATTCTAATAGCATTTAAACCTTCATAGGATTCTCATTCACACAATATATCGCATCATATCCATCATCATCAATAACAATTAGACATTCATGGAATTTACATTCACATAGTAGATCGCATCATATCCATCATCATCAATAACATTTAAACATTCATAAAATTTACATTCTCACAATATATCGCATCATATCCATCATTATCCAAATACATTTAAACATTCATAAAGATTCATACGTCTTAAAAGTTCAAGTGTATCATTTAATAGTTTCACTTGTGAATAGAAAAAAAAAGTGTGCAGGCCTCAGGTAATCTTGGCTGTCTAAGTCAAAAGGTGGTGTTACATACACCCAACCTTCGAGAAACATATTCTCGAGGTGGTCAAAAAAAGTGCGGGATAGTCTCGTCATAGCGTCTCGGTGTCTTCCCAAGTAGCAGATCATGGACTATACTTGTCCCACTGGACCTTAACTTAGTCTACCAGATGGTTCCTGAGTTGTTAGACTCTACGGTCCAATATGTGTAACGGTTCTACCGTGAGGGTTCCCGCGTTCGATACCTGCAATTCCTTCCAATTTAGTTTATGTGATTCATCAACAACATAATGACGTAGAAAAGATACATGAAAAACATTATGAGTTTTATGCAGGTGGGGTGGCAGTACGAGACGATAGGAAACGGGTCCAATTTTCTCTTGGATTCTGAATGGTCCTATAAATTGAGGTGAAAACTTTGTCCCCTTCCCGAACCGTATGGTACTCTTATTAGGCCTGATATGAATGAAAACCTGATCTCCCACTTTATAACTTCGGTTGGTCCTGTGTGCATCCGCATAACTTTTCTGCCTATCCTGTGCTTCCTTTAGTCTCTGCCTAATATGAATCACCCGTCCCTCCATCTCTTGAATCAATTCTGGCCCAACTGTTACTCGGTCTTCTAATATATCCCAACTCAACAGTGTTCTGCACGACCTTCCATACAGAGCTTCGTAGGGTGGCATTTCAATAGAGCTATGAAAACTGTTATTGTAGGAAAACTCTACCAAAGGTAGGTACTTCTCCCAATGGGTTTGATTATCCATGACATACATCCTAAGCATGTCTTCCATGAATTGATTTACTCTCTCGGTTTTCCCATCTGTTTCAAGATGATAAGCTGTGCTTAAGTTCAACTGGGTCCCCAATGATGACTGCAAACTTGTCCAAAACCTAGAAGTGAATCTAGAGTCCCTATCTTAAATGATCTTCTTAGGTATCCTGTGCAAACAGATGACATCACTTACAAACACACGTTCCACATCAGTGACATCGTAAGTGTCTCTAACCAAAATAAAATGAGCACTCTTGGTTAACTTATCAACTATCACAAGAATGACATTGTGTTTATGAGATGTGAGCGACAACCCTACAACAAAATCCATAGAGATGACTTCCCACTTGAACCTAGGAACATCATGTGGTTGTAGGAGGCCTGCTGGGTGTGGTCAACTTTCACTTGTTGACACTCTAGGCACTTGGCGACGAAATGGACTACATCACGCTTCATGCCTACCCAGAAGAAAAGCTTCCTCATGTCTGCGTACATCTTCTTCACACTCGGATGCACACAATAAAGTGCTCTATGGGCTTCCTTTAGTATGATGCTTCGAATATCCTCATCTTCAGGAATGTACATCCTTCCCCGATATCTCAATAGTTTGTCTGCTTCCAGACTATATCCTTCATTGTTTGGATTTAATTTCCTCCCACTCTGGAGGTTTGAGGTAACCTTTAAATACCAATTGTCTCCCTGGAGTTGCGTCAACACACGTTCCCTCAAATTGACCTTTAAGGGTACCAATAAGAAGACTCGTGGTCTCCTACTCAAGGCATCTGCGACCACATTTTCCTTCCCCTTGATGTATGAAATACCAAAATCGTACTCACTCATAAACTCACTCCATCGCCTTTGTCTGGCATTCAGATCCCTTTGAGTGAAGAGATGTTTTAAACTTTGATGGTCCATTTTGAGCTCAAAGTTTTGCCCCACAAGATAGTGCCTCCAAAGTTTTAGAGCTAGCATTACAACTGCCAACTCTAAATCGTGAGTAGCGTAAATCTCTTCATGTTTATTCAACTTCCTTGACGCATAAGCTATCACTCCTCCATCTTGCATTAGCATGGCCCCCAACCCTTTCTTCGAGGCATCCGTGCAAACTGTGAAGTCCTTTTCCATATCCGACACTCATAGAATTGGCGCACCAGTTAGTAACCTCTTAAGCTCAATGAATGCACTATCACATTCTTCTGTCCATTCATACCTGACCCCCTTGCACTATAAAGTGGTGATTGGTTTTTCTATTTTAGATAATCCTTGAACAAATCTCCGATAGTAACCTGCTATCCCCATGAAGCTTCTCACCTCATGGGAATTTTTCGGCATTGGCCACTCCATAATGGCCTTTACCTTTTCTGGGTCCACAAAGATTCCTGCACTGGAAATGATATGACCTAAATAGTGGATATCTTTCTGGAAGAAGGAACACTTCGACAACTTCCCATACAATTTGTTCTCTCTAAGGCAGGACAACACCACTCGCAAGTGTTCCTCATGTTCTCTTTCGTTCTTGGAATAGATGAGGATGTCATCTAGAAAGACTTGTACAAAACGGTCTAAGTATTTACGGAATACTCCATTCATGAGGCTCATGAATACTGCTGGCACATTGGTCAATCCGAAAGGTACTACGACAAACTCGTAATGCCCAAACCGAATTCGAAAGGTAGTTTTAGGAATATCACCTTCCTTAATCCTTAACTGGTGATACCCTGATCGCAAATCAATCTTTGAGAATACTGTTGCTCCTTTAATTTGATCGAAGAGGTCATCTATTTGTGGCATTGGGTACCTTTTTTTCATTGTAGCACGATTCAAGTCCCTGTAATCTATACACAGTCGTAAGGAACCATCCTTCTTCTTTAAAAAAATTACTGGTGCACCCCAAGGTGAGACACTGGGCCTTATTAGCCCTAAGTCCAGTAACTCCTTCAACTTCATTTGCAACTCACAAAGTTCTGGCGCTTTCATCCGATACAAAGTCTTGGAAATTGGTTCTGCACCAGGTTTTAGCTCAATAGTAAAATCAATCTCCCTCTCAGAAGGTAACCCTGGTAACTCGTTTGGAAAAAAACATCCTTAAATTATGACAATACCGGGTACTGATCCAAGGAGGGTCCCTTCCTTTCATTCACTGTTTCCACTACATATAGTCGACACCGTTGCCTCAGGCATCACTTAAACTTCATAGTTGAGATAAAGTGTAATGACACCTTTCTCCATACACCCTAGATCTCTACTGGCCTTCCTTTGTTGTCAACACATAGCACCCTTTTTGTGAAACAATCTACCGAAGCTCGATGAGCTTCTAACCAATCCATTCCAATGATTAGGTCATACACCCCAAGAGAAGTAACATAAATCTTCAACCTGGTAGTACACACTCCCAGGTCTACTATACAATTATCAACACTAGGTCCTACCGCTTGTTTTTCCCCCGAGGCCATATCAACTTGTTTAAAGTCATTGTGCTCGTAGGCTGCCAACCCACTCTTTTTTAATGCAGATGGTGAAATGAAACTATCTGTAGCACCATAATCAAATAAAATCTTTACATTGATATGATTTAGCGTACCTTATGAATCCACCACTGTGGATTGTTTTTCTACCTGGCGATTATTAACCGCTGCGTAAATCTGGTGGCTACTACTGGCTCTTCCCATCGGGGCCTTTCCTTCTCTATGCACAAATCCTGATTGTAAATCTGGGTAGTCACAATGGTAATGGGGTCCTTTGTATCCCCAACAGGTAACACGAGATTGAACCTATGCACAGTTCTGTGACTATCTCTAAAATGAGTTCCTTCCTTGGGAACCCCTGCTCCTACTAGCTTCTCCCTGAGATGGTTGTGGACCTGCCTACGTTGTTGGTGATGAACGATATGCTACACTCGCTACCAATGAAATCCCTACGGCTACTATCCCTGGTGCGAATCTATTACCATATGGAGGTGGCCTTGAGCCCCCTCCCCTGGGAAATTTCCTAGGGGCCTTCCCTACGAATCCAGGACGATGCGGAAAGGTCAGTCTCGTACCTCCAGTTAAGTTCATGTGTTCCTCCAAATAATGCACATTTTCTACTGCTTCTACTACTGAAGACGGTTTCCACATCCGTACCATAGCCCTTATCTTAGGGTTTAACCCATAGACAAAGCGTTCTGCCAGTCATTGGTCATTATCCATGTATGAGACATATTTGACCAATTCCATAAACCTGATCTCATATTTTTCTACGGTCCTGTTTCCCTATAATAGAGAAGGAAATGCTCCCACTTGTTGTTCCTCATAGTAAGCTGGTAGATATTTCCTCCGGAACCTCTCCTCGAAAATTTCCCAAGATACGGTGTCTGGGGTAAGATGCAGTTGTCTTTCTAGGTTTCCCCACCAGTTCAAGGCACTGTCTCTTAACTAAGAAATTGCTATCTTCGCCTTTGAAGTGGATGCATAGTCTCTTAAGGAAAAACACCTTGTCATGCCTTCCAACCATGCCTCGGCACGTTCACTGGCATGACCCTCGAAAAACTCTGGAAATTTGATCTTTTGCAGTTCTCTAGTGATGTCTTCGGGTGGAGGTCCTCCCCCTGAATCCCTCGACGCTTCTGTATTATCTGTTCTAGATGGTGGGGGCTCCACTTCAATCCATGCTGGTTGACGCCCCTTTAAAGTCTCATTTATGGCCTCCAAAGAGCGCAGTATGAGAGCTAGTTTAGGCGATGGTGGTGGCGGTGCTGGCGGTCCCTGCGACGATGCCACTCTGCCTCGATTTCCTCGAGTCCTAACCATCCTGTATGATTTAACCTGCATCAACCAAAGTTGTCAGGGTGAGTTCAAGGACATTTCACATTTGCGCAACTTAAACTAGAAAACAGAGTTAGGTGTAAGTTTTTTTTACTTGTCTGTAAACAGACGTTACTTTCTTTAGGGGAAGTGGCTAAGTTAGGGTTAAAGCGTCTAAGCTTGATGTCTTCGCTTAAGAAAACTATTGACCCTCTCGCCTGGTAGTTACGCTAGCACTGTACCACACTCGCCACAGTGCATCAGATCCCTTATATGGTGCTTTCTATTATACCCCGATTCTACCCTGACTATTCCCCATAACATGCATCAAACTCCCGCTACTCTACAAGGACTTTTAACCTTTATAAATTATAAAGTTACACTATTACTTTCATTAATCATAGGGATATATATATGATTAATAATCATAGGTTTCAAATCCATTATTAACATTAAAAGTTTATAATGTTAATACGTTGTGCACAAAATGCTCCCTTGCGGGCTTAGTGCTTGGCTTTGGCTGGTGGAATTGAATGGAAGGGCTTGGCGCTTGGATCGATGGTTGAGGGCATGGAACTCAGTGTCTGGTTAACTTGGATAATTGGAGATTATACTTCGGGATAGTACTTTATGACTATTGATAATTAATTAATTTATATAAATGAATTTATTTTGTAAAGTGACATGTGGAGCGCGTTGGTGTTGGTCCATTTCTCAAGGTGCTTGGGCTTGGTGGAGGTTGTGGGTTCAAAACCCATGGACTCCAAACTTATTTTTTTTTTTATAACTTTATTATTATTATATAGTTATTATTATTATTTTTTTATAATCAACATTTTTTTTTAACAAATTTTATACGATCTATATAAAAAAAAATGTAATTTAAAAGAAATTTTAAAAAGAATTAATTAAAAATAAAAGAATTTATTAAATAAGAGAAATTTTAAAAGAAATTAAAAAAAAATAAACACTTCTTGAACGCTAGCTTGAATGTTGTGTTGTGTTGTGTGTTGGAATGTTGTCTTAGCCTCGGAGGTTGCTCAAGGGAGTTGGCTTGTTTGTTGTATGATATTGCATGGAATTTTATGAAATAGTTAGGGTTTGGGTCTCAGGCCCAATATTAAATATATAATTTTTTTACACTTGAATGTAGTCAGCCCTTGTGGGCTCTCCTCCTCATGGTGCCTTCTGCGTTGGTGCATAATAGTGCTCTCTCATGGGCTCCTCCTCGTGGTGCCTTCTGCGTTGGCGCGACTTGGAGATTTGGTACTTATTTGAGCTTTAAAAAAAAATATTTTCATTTGAGCCTAAAAAAAGAGAAAGCAAATATTTTATTATTTCATTTTATATTCTGTAGCACTTGAATAGGTCTGTATTTCGATTCTCATGGAGTAACGTGATATGTGGGAGACTTTGTCACTTGAACATGTTTGATTCTGCAAATTTTATAGTGGTAAATAGTAGAGATATTTCTTAGGTTTTGGGTCCAAATTACTTTTTTTTTTTTTTTACTCATAGTCACACGCAACCCTACTCAGAAGTCGAGCTCGAATCCCCAATCAATGGTCATGGAGAAGGCTCAAAATTTTTTCCTCAAACCCTCTGCGCAAAATATTATTTTTGACTATTATTGAGTTTGTAAGGTCTCTCTTCTTTGGTCTCACATTCGATTATGCAGGTGGGCCATTTGATTATTCCCTAGAACATAAGCCTCTAGCGCTTTGGGCACTGGACTGTGTGCTGGTGTGCACTACCATGTGGGCATGTTGGCAACCCAACATTTGGTTACCTGTGTGTGTTGGTGTGTTGTTGATGCTTGTGTGCTACCTTGTGACTTTGAGCTCGGTGCTTGATACTTGGATAATGACTGTTGTAGGTAAACTCGATACCCTTCAGAAATATCATGAACGATTTCCATCTTCACACACCTATCTCTGTTAATCCCATAAGCATCTGCAATAATGAGAGCCATTGCATCCATTCAATACATGTGATCAACTATGGATTCTGCATTTTGTATTCCATTGTTGACCCATCCCGTTCTTTTTGTGGTCTTGAGCATTTGACAGAGCGTGAGAAAGTCAATTGCTGACGAGGGAGAGGGCGGGGAGTAGGAAGAAGATTGAAGGGATTCATCGTCTTTTTCTTCTTCTTCTTCCGAGTAAGCGCCAATGGATTTCTCGACTCCGGGGAGGGCCCTAGGTTTCACTGAGCCTTTGAGGGGCTACTGCTGCATGCTTATAGTTCTCCAACACTCTTCACAACAATTGATCTTTATGATTTTAGAAACGCAAGGAGATGGCGATGGAGAATGAATATTTAAAGATCGATGGAGGAAGGATGAATGAAAGATCGTTGTATTCATCCCCATTTCTCTCTCAAGCAAGGAAGTAAGGAGGAGGAATTTGCCGAAGCTGGAATACTTATCGAATCTGAAGGATCGATCCCTATAATTCAATTCTGTATGAGTTCCCCCTCAATTGCGGTTTCATGCTTAACACATTTTTCCTTAAGCTCAGAAGTTGTACCTGCATTTTTTTTAAATATATTTGACTCTTAGGTTTATAATAAATTGTAGATAGGATCTCTGTTATGTTGTATTAGAACACAATAACGTAAACAATAAGGAAGATAACCAATATATTTATATTTATATTTATATGGATATATATAAATAAATTACAGGTTTCCTTTCGAATCACCGGGTAATATAAAAAAAAAATAAAAATCATGCCCTTATTTAAACAGAGGTAATTCTCTTTAAGGAACACTATGTAAGAAGTTTTTATCAAATACAATTTACAGATTTCTAAAAAGAACATCGCAAGTTATAACAAGTATATTGGAACTCGAATACCTCTCCAAGGGTAGGCCATATCTTGTAACATTAATAAGTGTCCAACCTCTAGAAAACGCATAAATAAAATTAGTAGTTGTGTAAATTAAGAAGTAAGAATAATGGTATATTGTGTGAAGTTAACCTTAGCTTAAATTATAGGAAATGTTCTTCCTGAAAAACTTGAAAACATGTGATCTAAAACCTTGTGTAAAATTCGAGGTGGTCGTTGGAGTCTTGTAAGAACTGATGAAATGTAAGGTGGATAAAGGAATCCTGCTATGGCAGCGAGTGAAGTTCATCTCATATGCAACATTTGAAATAGAGTTTTACTAGGTAATACAAGAAATTTACCTGGTTTTCAGATCACTACTTTTACTTTTACTTTGTATACTTCTATTTCTAAGACTAACATTCGCTTGTTTCTCTATGACTCGTGCAGGTGAGCATATAGTTTACAGGTAGCCTGAACAAAGGGTGAGACGATTTGCAGGAATCCCCCCCCCCGTTTTTTTATATTTATAGACTCTCCCTATTCCTGGGTTCCTAAGGGTAGTTCTTCATAGGTTTTAAGGTCTGTAAAATAAAGGGTTTCTAGGTTGTAGGTTAGGGATTTGCGAGCGGATTGCACAGTTAAGTGGGTGGTCGAGCCCAGGTTTCAGTTCTGAAACCGAGCTCTGATACCATGTGTAAGGTCTCTTCCCACAGAGCCTTATAAATCAAAATTTAAAATAGGGAATAGAGAAAATTATCCTGTACAATTTAATCTTCATCATATAACCATAATTTATTCAACATAAATTAAATTTATTAACAGCATGAAAATAAATCACATAACAATCACATGACACAACATATTCAACACCTTAATGATAACCACCTAACACAACGTAATCATGGAAATACATACCTTTGTCTGATGCTAATTCTCCAATCTCCAATGTTCCTCTCTGCTACTCTGCCCAAAATCGAATCCTTCCTCCTTGCTAGCTAGGAACATAGCCTATCCATCTCCCTAGCTCTAGGATTCCGTGAGGATTCCTAGCCCCCGAGCCCAAAACCCCCAGCAACTGATGCACCCCTGTAACAGACCACCCAAACTCCAAACCAGAAAAATACAACCTTGAAAACATAGTCCCTAATCTGAGAAAAAAACTTCCTTTTCCCAAAGTTTCAAAAGTCCCTCTCCCGAATGCCTCTGCCCCCTCATATCTGTTAGAAAAACAGGACCGCGGAGCAATAAAATAAAACAAATGCAGAAACAAAAACATAGAAGACACACAATACAAGAGAGACANAGATTTACGTGGTTCACCCAGTGTGGGCTACGTCCACAAGAGAAATTGCCAGGTCCTTCCTTTATTATTATCCAGCAAATGAAGGGATACAACCTACAACAAAACCCGTTGTAACTTCCTCTTCTTTCTCTCACAGTCTCCTCTCTCAGAATATAATATTCACCACCCTCATTAGCTGCAATACATTTCCCTCATAAAAGAGGGTTGCCTTCTAGGGAAAAAAACCCTAACATAATCTCTACCGTTAGATCTGTGACCTTATAATGAACGGTCCAGATTTACAATGAAATTACAATATACTTTTACAAGGCAATTTTTTCTTCGGGGGCTTCGCCCCCAAACCCCCATCGGGGGACGCTGGCCCCAAACCCCCGATTGGGGCCCGCTTGCCCCCAGACCCCCCGGACCCCGCAGAGGGGGTACCCCCCTCTGCACTCCCCTGTGTGGAAGAGTGTACATACTTCTGGGGTGTAAATACTTCATGGGGTATAAACACGGCTGAAAGCAAGGACCTCTGAATCAGGAAGATAATCAGGCTCCAAAACCAACAATATCCTCCTCCCATTCATTGCCTCCTACCTTCATTTAATTCCACCCACCTTATCCATCCATTTAATACCTTATCCCTCCATTCAATACCCTATCCCTCCATTCAATACCTTATCCATCCATTCAATGCCTTATCCTTCATACATTAAGTTTTCTAATAAATAAATAAATAAATTATTAAGATTTTAATTCGTTACCCAAACCTTAAATGAGTTAATTAATTAATCAACATATATAAACAATAAATAAATAAATAATATTATTAATAAATAATCATTATTTAACTAAAATACATTAGGACAGTTAATTATTTAATTAATTATACTTGATAAACCTTAAGCAATCATTTAACTAGGGTTGTTACAGTGCATAACAGTCACTCTTTCCCCAAAGTCAATGCCTTGTAGTCTCCGAGTACATATTGTTGTTGTAATCACTCTACTTAATCCTTCTGCAACCAATAGAAAGAGTTAGGGTGAGAGAGGGAAACCACGATGAAACCCTCTGGATGTAGTAAAGAAAGGGGAGGACGAGCTATTTATCAAGACATAGAAAGAGACTGAAGTAATGCACCTCATGATCTAGTTTACCATCTGTATTGAAAAACCCACTTCTATCAATACTAATATAATATAAAGCCAACAAGTACGGTCGTAGGTTTTCGACAAATCTATTTTTGTAACCATAGATGAAAAATTATTAACTTTGATTGTATGAATGTATTCTTGGTCTGCTCCAACCACATCATGTATAAACCACCCTTCCAAGAACCCGAATTATTCTGGAAATATGTCTGAAGAAAGCAGAGGCTTGAGATGTATTGCCAAAATCTTAGTCATGATCTTATAAATGCAGTTACATAGGGAAATTGGGAGAAATTCACCGAAAGTAGTGGGCTTATATAGTTTACGTATTAGTGCAATAAATTTGGAAGTGAAACAAGTTAACACCTTACCTATCCATCGGACCTCTTCGAGAACTTTCAGGAGATCATCCTCTAGAATGCCAAAACATCCCAAGAAAAAATTGACTATCCATCTGTCGAGCCCAAGGATTTTGTCCTTCTTCATTTTCTCCATTACCCCCTGCAAATATTCCTTTGTAACTGGGGTGAATAAATCCATATCGACCTCTTCTTTTACCCATCTTGGAAGTTATGAACACAACTAAACGATCTCCCCAATGTTTGCTTGATCTGGCTCCTTAAAAATATCAGAAAAAAACGATACACTCAAGTAAGCTAGACCTTTAAACCCCCATACTCCATTTCCTTCTCGGTCACTGAGCTCCCAAATAGTATTGGAATGATTCCTTTGGTTGTCATACTTATGAAAGAAACTTGTGTTCTCTGTTGGAATTGTCAGTGCGGAAACACAATTCACAATATGATAAATAACAATCATACACATATAAACAGACACAGGGATTTCACGTGATTCACCCTGTTATCCCCGATATCCATGGATAACTAGGAGATCATGTCTCGAGGCCCACATGGTCCTAGACATGGAGTACCGAGAGCAGGAGCAACTTGAGCATGGCCCTGGAGAGCCCATCTTTCTTTTTCTCAGCCAGCTTTGTCTTGTCAGCACTACCAGCTTCCATCACTATCGGCTTGGGCTTGCATCAGAGAGGACTCTTGCTCCATGAGGTAATTGGTCCGAGGTATCATGGTATGTGTCATATTTGATCATTATAGTCTTCTTATGTATGCATTAGGTCCTTTTCATTTCAGATGACTGCTTGTATCTTACACTAATCCACTTGACCACTGTTGGGGTAATTGATGGGGTAGCTTAGCAAGTTGGTATTCATGGGTTTTGGTCAGCCACCAAGGGGGGTTTGCAGAGCCATCGTCCGCTCCCACCATATTATCACTTTTACATCTTAAAACCCCGCTCATCTATCCCATTCCCCTAGTCTGGCCATTAGAAAGACCTTCCAGGGTACATCTTGTCTTGTGGGAAGAAGGGGCTAAAGGCCCAGGGGGTAAAAGCAGCTGGTAAAAGATAAAAGCCATAAGAAAATGAAAACCTAGAGATGCTTCGCCCAGGGGATCCCCGAGAAGGCAATAAAAAAGCCTCTCGATAAGAAACTAAGGGACCCTAAGAAAAAATGAAATAAATAAATGCAAGACCTAACCAAGAGGATGGGAGGTCTCATCATGAGCCAACCCATTATGTTCATAGGTATTTAGCGGTATGACATTGCCAATATCTGGTCACCAAACCAGGGCAGTGACCTTTGGTTGCATGGCCAAAGGAAAGGGGGTCTCATCACGAGCCAACCTTCTCATTTCTGCGAAGATACTAGTG
>ML782079.1:637996-650079 GCA_009831015.1 Picea engelmannii | reverse complement strand
CTCCAAGCCATTAGTTTCATTTCAAATTGACTCCATTAACCCAAGGCACTAGTCTAGAAGATAATCTTGAGCTTGTTTGTGGTTAAATCTCTTTCTAAAAACTCTTTTGTTGAAACCCTAACTAACCTAGCGTCTAACCCTAGTGACTTGAACTAACCCTAATGAGATGACGTCTTGCTGATTTTAAACTTGTGTTTGGATAGAAAAGTACGGCCTAGTCATCTTATCATAGCCATAGAGGTTTAATAACTTTTCATTGGTTGAAATTGCTACAACGTTTACTTCTTGGCTAGCTAACCCTAAAACCTACGACAGAAATTATATAGGTGATGTCACACCTTCGATCCCTTGTTCTGCTTGCAACGTTGTGACATTTGTCATCTTATTTGATAGGTTTTGAGCTATTGACTACATCTATAAGCTTGTTTGATAAAACGTTGTGCTCTCTCCCTTTCAAAATAACTCAATAATAGGGATGACGTCACATCCATTGCAGCAACAATATTTATGATGCAGCAACATTATTTATTGTGAGCAAATTTGATATTTGGGCATTGTGATATAATACAAGTTTTAATCTTATACATTGAATGCTCTTATCTCTCATGCATTTATTGAAGAAGTGATATAAGTCGTTTGTCTTTGTTTAGCCATCATTGACTTCGTCAATAATAACATTTGATCATTGCTCATATGTATATTTGAAGATAGTCATTAATGCTTTTGAAGTACTAACCCACTGCAACACATATTCTAGTTTATTTGTCTTGTCTCGTAAACAGGTGCCATCCAGTGGAACATATTCTTCTTGACTATCTCATCTTTGGCAGTAATCTGTGAAAGGGAATCTCTCACTTTGATCCATTATACCTTTAGCCCTTCATTAACCCAGATTGCTTAGGGACGTCTCCCTTGGACTAGCCATCCTAAATAGAAAGAGCTCCCCATTGAGGTGACAGTGGGTGGGGAAGCTCCTGTTACACCGGTTTTAAGCCTTGACTCAAGCTGCCTAAACCCTTCCTACAAACCGTGCGATAACACACCCAAACATTGGGCTACATCTACCAAGCATAGGCATCAATTCTCTTATTATTCGGATTATGGAGATTACATAATATTTGCAAGTCTCTCATACACTTAGTCTCTCACAGTCATTTTGCCTCTATGGGCTTACATGAATTTATACATTCACACATGAAACTAAATATTAAATGCAATCCCTATCCATAATCTAACTTGGTCTACTTGGTTTTAACCAATGCAGAATAATAGGATCCGTAATCTGTTTTTGGTAATTGATTTTCACCAAATCCCAACAATCTCCACCTTGACAACAATTAAACTGATACCTTGCTTCTTCCTTCTGTTCATCACCTTTGCTGCAAGCCAAGAGAAGCCAAGCACCACTGCAACTTCTCTAATAAAACTGGTTTCATGATCTCGCCTGTGTGATTTGCACGAGTTTGGATTTCTTGAGGGATCACTCCACCTCCAACATGTCTTCCACAACTGTTTTGTGAGACATATTTAGTGATAGGTCTCCTCTTGTCCAAAACAATTGTATTACAATATACATTACAATCATCACATACCATCTCAGTGTAACCATTATAGGTGACATTTGTGCTTCTCATATGCTGAAGCACCCATTTCATTGCAACTCCTGAATCTATCACGTTTCTGAAAACATCATTAGCATGTGAAACATCTGGTCTTAACCTTTTCATCGCATACAACAGACCTCCTATTGAACTTACACAAGACATAACCTTTTCTTCTTTATAGACAGACCCTATACTTGAAGAAAAATTATAATGGAAAGCAAGAGGGATAAAAACCGGTTTTACAATGTTCATACTAAACTCCAACCACAACTTACCATTACCATCTCTGTATACTTCCATGTCCACAACTTGTTTTTCTGCTCCTTGATCCCTCATCTGAATTGTCCTGTCCACCTGAGTCATTTTCTTATTGATTTTATCCATGCTCCGACTTGCATCGAGCATATCATCATCAAAGAACATAAAGACTTTGAATGTACTATAAACCGTATAGTCATTCCTACCCTTTGAAAAATTCTAACTCACTATGAAGGATTCAAACATCTTGTATATTTGCCTGGGTACCAATAGGCCATACAATGAATTACCTAGCATGCAAACAAATTTACCATTGCGATCTTGAATCAACCCTTTTGGTTGTGTCATACATACAATATCTCTGTCAACGATGACCTTGTGAGAAGTAGGATCCCACACACAATATCCCTTTATACCATCATCATATCTTGCAGAGATATAAAACAAGCAAGAATTCAGAAAAAAAGATTTTAAGTCTGGAACTGATTTACCTCTTACCAGTATGTGCAATTCTTTCTTGCTCTTATGACCTTGATGCTTCTGCCATAAACAAGAAGATACATCTGTTGCTTCATATGCCACTTCAGTACTACCTTCCAACTTATAAAGGTTATCAACATTTGTTGCATTCATCACCACTAAATTACCTTTCGACACTGTGAGAGCTCCACCTTGACCTGTATACTTATATCCACAAGAATCCAACACTCCTAATGAAATCAAATTTGATTTAAGATCAGGTACATATCTAACATCTGTTAATTCCCTAACAACACTATCGAACATCCTGATTCTAATATTGCCAACCCCAACAGTTTTACAGGGAATACCATTTCCCATAAACACTACACCCTCATCAACAGATTGGTAAGAAAATAACCAATTTCTATGTGAGCACATGTGGTGGGAGGCACCTGAATTTAACTGCCATTCTTCTTTATATTGTAAATTACTAGAAATGGATAAAACATGATCAATTATACCTGAATTTGTTACAGCCAAATTTGGTTCCTTCGATTTTTTCTCAGATTCCTTTCTCTTCCAACAATCTTTCTTGAGATGTCATGTTTTGCCACAATGCCAACATTTTTCTTTACCCTTTGTTTGTGTTGACTTAGATCTGAAAGAACTTCCCTCATTCTTCTCTATGGTTCGACCTATGACCAGCATCGCCTCTGAAGTTGAGGTTTCTTTACTAGATTTTCTCCTCATCTCCTCAGCCAACAAAGCCCCCACAACAGAGTCATAATCTAAAACATCTGCTGAGCTAAAGCTAATGGAGGTAACTAGATTATCCCAAGATTCAGGAAATGAACACAATAGTGTAATAGCCTTATCCTCATCTTCGAATTTAACTTCCATACTAGTCAATTGAACTATAAGGGTATTGAAGGTATTTAAATGGTCAACAACTTTTGTACCTTCTTTCATCCACAAACTGTACAACTGTCTCTTCAAGTAGATTATGCTTGTCAAGGACTTTGTCATGTATAGACTTTCCAGCCTGATCCATAAGCCCGATGTTGTATCCTCTCCTACGATATTAAACAGAACCTCATCTGCCAAACATAAACGGATGGTGATAAGAGCTTTCACATCCAGATCCTCCCATTCCCATTCCGCCATGGCTGTTGGTTTCTTTAACCTGTCTGCCAATGATTTTTGCAACCCTTGTTGCACTAGTAAATCCCGCATCTTGAGCTTCCAGAGCTCAAAGTTGTTTTTACCGCTGAAATTTTCAACTTCAAACTTCGAACTCTGCATCTTAGCCATTAGCACAAAAATTTCCCAATACCCACTGTGTATAATAAAATCCTTTTAAATATGAAGGAAATTATAAACAAAGTTAAATAAAAAATTTAATAATTTTAAACCAAAAAACCCTTTAACCTTTTAAAACCTTATAACTCCCACCTTTTAAAACCTTATATTTAATCCCAAATACAATAAACATTCACTTAATTAAAAAAGGACTTTTAAAGCACCCTCCATTTAAAAAATTTCGAGCATAAGAAATTCGTTCACCTTATAAGAAATTAGGAGCATACTGTTCATAATGCAAAACAAAACATTTGCATATGCTTTTCCACTATATGGAATGGTCAACACTCACTAAATAACGAGTGGTATTGCTTTCCTTTACACGAAAAATTATAACTCCAGAAAAAACCCTTTAATAATTTGTGGTCGCAGCTTTGTAAGGGAGAATTAATTCGCGACCGAACAAACAAAAAAAATGGTCGCTACTGTGCAATGGAGAACCTGGATGAAATAATAAAAAATAGGTCTCTTGTGTGCAATAGAGAGAACCTGTGACCAGTCGAAGAGTTTACCAGCAACCGTCACTCCCTCCCACAGAGATCACCCGTGACCATGCAATATAAAAACTTCACTGATAGATCTCACCCACAGACATAACTCACATGCACAACCAACTCTGATACCACTTGTTGGAATTGTCAGTGCGGAAACATAATTCACAATATGATAAATAACAATCATACACATATAAACAGACACAGGGATTTCACGTGGTTCACCTAAACGTTGGGCTACGCCCACCAAGCATAGGCATTGGTTCTCTTATTATTTGGATTATGGAGATTACATCATATTTGCAAGTCTCTCATACACTCAGTCTCTCACATTTTGCCTCTACGGGCTTACATGAATTTATACATTCACACATGAAACTGAATATTAAATGAAATCCCTATCCATAATCTAACTTGGTCTACTTGGTTGTAACCAACGCAGAATAATAGGATCCATAATATGTTTTTGGTAATTGGTTGTCACCAAATCCAAACATTCTCGTCTCCCACCGTCAACCAAATTGCCTGGCTTTTCATCCTCCATTCAACTTCTTGGTCTTGTAGCCATTTAGACCTTTATGTTTCTAGCTTATCCAATGACTGTAGATCCTCTTCAAAAAATACTCCCGAGTCATTGGTAGTATAAAAATATTCTAAAGCTAACTCAACTTCCTTTATTTTTTGATCACACTCCTTATACCATCATCCCGACCACTCAAGCACCTTACTCTTAACACGTTTCAAGGATTTTGTAAATTGTCTAATGAAGGATATCTCCAAACCACCATCCAAATACTTCCATTCTGCATTTACTATATTTTTAAGCTCAGACTTCGCCATCCAACTAAGGTTAAACTTAAATGGGGTAGGGGGCTTCTCCTCATCACTTTGAAGTTGTAAAAATATAGGATTATGATCAAACCCTCCTCCTATAGATATCCATGAGTGATATCTCCCTACTTGACTTAAAATTTCTTCCGATACAAGAAATCAGTCTAACCTCTTGGACACTGAGTCCTCCCCTACTTGCTTATTCCTCTAGGTCAGCTGAACCACACTTGGTTCATCATTCACAAGGCACAAGATTTCCAATTGATGTGTAAAATAACTATTCGATGGATCTATCTGCACACTGCTTCCCTAAACTTCATCTCTTGAGAGAATGAAGTTTAAGTCGTTACCTAATATTAAAAACCATGCCTTAACCACCTGAGAATTAAAAGGGGATTCCCCGCACACCTTCCTGTTAAGATAAGGTCCATACACATTCAAGATAGTGACCTCCAATTCCAAGTCATCACACTTGAAAAATCATGCAAAGCCTTGGAAAAGTAGGAAAAATGTTAGTCAAATAAAGATGTGACCTCCAACTTGTAATCAACCCTCTAGACTGACCATTTGCATTAATCCACAAAAACTCCCAGTTCTTGAAAGTTTTATTCAAACTATCAATTATCAACATCCCTTTGCAAGTCGTCTCTTGAATCAATAAAACATTAGGAGAATGTAATTCAACTACCCTAGCAAGGCCAAATTTTTTGATAGGGTTGGCGAGACCCTTAGTGTTATAGGATAAAATATTCATCTCGAGACCCCAATAGACTTGCGATCTCTAAGATCCCGATCTATGGTAGTTTGTTTACCCTACAAAATTTCGGTGACAACCTTGTATTGTGCATGTCTAAAGAGGGATTTCCTACTAAGGGTGATAGGAAATACATCACTTGATTGTTTATCCCTTCCCAATCCCCAGTGGAAACAACCCCTCTTGCCTCTTTAGTAACCTTATAATGAAGAAAATAATGGTGGCGACTCAACCCATCAAAAGAAGATGAGTGGTTCAAAGATTGTGAGTCATCCTCTAAGTTATTCCTTCGAGAATAGAAACACCCCCTTGAACTAGAACAAGTTTGAATGAGCTCAGCCTGAAATCCTTTTAGAATTTGGTCAGGAGGAGAAGGTGTAGGAGAACCCCCAACCAACCCTAAATCCCCCTTTGAACTCATCACTATCCCATAATAACTATTAGTGGGAATTTATCCCTTTTAAATTTGAAAAGAGGAGGGAACCACCAAATTCTTACTGGAATGTGCTTCGATCCCTAGTGTGGAGCCTTCGTATAAATTAGGGCCTGCTACTTCCAAGGGACGATACTCCAAAATTGTGGTGAGGTCGCATGCTTAGAGTACTAGTCCTTTTTCCGATAATAGTATGTAATCCAAGTGTGGGAGAGAACCACCTGTATCCTCGACCCGAACAACCAATAACTTGACCCATGGGACTATCTCCTCAATGCCTCTAAATTCCTCTCGATACTTTCCAAACCCCAGTTCAACCGAAGACAATACATAATCAATATTTGATTCTACCAGACCCAATATCGATGAAGGAGGGTTACTCTCCAATCCCAAATACTGCAAGTAATTAGATGAGTTCAGGGCTCCTAATTGATCTTGAATATTATCAGGAATAATGGGATCCACCAATTCCTTTCCTATAGAGTGTACGACAACCTCCTCCCCTATCGATAAAACCAAAATCCCATCTAATTCATTCCCTGTGGAGTCTACCACTTGTGGAAGAAAATTAGACACTACAGGAGGTGAAAATGGAAGCACCTTTTGTCTCCAAATCTTCTCTTGAAGTGAATTTGAACATTCTTCCACCAGGTGTCTCACTACATGACAATGAACAAACCGAAACAAAACATTAATGTAGTTTAATCTATGAGAAAAAACTATACCTTCGACTTCGATCTCCATTGCCTCTGTTAGTCCTTTAGACAGATCCAATTAAACCAAAACCTTAGCTACACTTTCGTAAACACTATAATTAAATGAAGGATCTACAAGTACCATGTTCCCTATGAAGTTTCCCAAAGCCACCCGAAAATTGCCATTCTAGAGTTCCATAGGGATCCCCGACATCTTCACACAAACAAGGACCTGACAAGATACCTCCTGCCTTGGGTCGAAGTAGGGGTGCCAAAATTTGAGGGAGAGTTGGTAGTTATCCCAGAACCACCATCCATTCAAAATTTTAATATCATCCTCTTCAGAAGAGAACTTAAACATGATCCATCCTCGTGTTAGGATATAGAAGGGAGGACAATAACCGAGTGTTAGAAAAATAGGATCGCGGGCAATAAAATAAAACAAATGCGTAAATAAAACACAGAAGATACACAATACAATAGAGATACAAATATAGGTGTTTCATCCAGTGTGGGCTATGTCCACTAGAGAAATTGCCAGGTCCTCCCTTTTTATTATCCAACAAAATGAAGGGATACAACCTACAACATACCCATTGTAACTTCCTCTTCTTTCTTTCTTTCACCCCCAAATATCCATCAGGGGATGCTGCCTCTGAATCCACACTAGGGGCTCATTGGCCACGAACCCCCCAATCGGGGGGATGATCCCCCCAGACCCTACACGGGGGAAACCCCCCTCCGCAACCCCCCTGTGTGGAGGGATGTACAGTCTTCATGGGGTATAAAAATGGTTGAAAACAAAGAACTTTAAATCGGGAAGATAATTAGGCTCCACAACCAACACCGAGGAGCAGAGACCATGACTCTTGTTAGTCCCTAGACACACTACAACCTTTTTCCCTTGATTTTTAGCCCTTTTTATAAAAAAATTGTTCCTATCTTCTTTTCAGAGATCCATTCTCTCATTAGCCCATTCTTCTTAAGTTTCTTACATATTTCCTTTTTTTGATTACCTAGGGTGTGATTTATTTGCTGATATTTATTTTCATGTGCTTCTAGTAATATTGTTTTGAATTTTTGCATGGTTCGAGTGTGTCCCATCAAAATTCTAGTTAATTTAATTTTTCCAAAATTTAAAGGAAAGACAGAGTCTCTACAAGAATGCCTCAATTGTTGTAGCACCTAAACTCATCATTATTTTTGAACGTGTTTTGGATCAAAAAAATTGTATTAGCTGTTAGAGGACGATGCAAAGGATCATGCAAAGAATCATGCAACATTGATAACTCTTGTTAAATAATGCTTCGATTCAGGGTGACGATTTAATGAACACGAGTTTGTACCTGCTAGTACATCCATTAAACTCCGGTTTTGGGTAACGATCTTCAGCATTCAAAGTTATGATTTAATTTTGAAAATAATTTGTAATAACTAGATTGTGACCTAACAACATTTTGCAACCGAGGAAGCTTTTCAATATCAGTTGTGTGTGTTGGAATTCTTAAGCCCGACTCTTAAAACTCTAGAATTTGCAAGTGTGATGTAAATTGTAGTCAACATGATGGTGCCCAAGAAAAGTGGTCATGTTAACCATTTGGAACCAATAGGGGGTGAATTGTTGGAGGCATATCCTAAGATTTTACAAAAAAATGTTGATGCAGGTTGGTTCGAATTCTGCTGTAATTTCCAGGGTTACCATGAGGAGGTTTCGATGTTGTTTTCTAAACATTTTGATGGTTTTAAACTTAGGTGGGGGATGTATTAATATATGTTATATAGAACTATATAGGGGAAACATGTCACTTATCTGTGCAAGGTGAAAGATGGTGGAATAAAAAAAAATTATTTGCAGACCTATGCAAGCAATTTTTGGTCCCAGAACACCATGATCCTGACTGGAGTCAAGGGATATTGAGTAAATGGATAAAGGAAGAATGGCAAGACATTTTGACAATGTTCCAGAGGTATATAACTTACGAGGGAAGGTATTCTTATGCTTACCATTACCATATGAGAATTTTTATGAATTTAAATGGAAATGAGCTTGCCCTTTTATTTGTTGACGAGCTTGACCAAAATGGCCAAGGGGGTGCATAGTAATCATGGAACTGCTCATAAAAGTTTATTTCACCAATGATTAAGATTCTGGTCCTTTATACATTGAGAGAGGTTCGAGTGTCTTGGAAAAAAATACTGTCCTCTTTAGGGTTTGATGAACTAGATCCTAAACAAAAGAAACCTAAATATTCAATAAGGAAAGTAGATACTTCAGGAAGATCTGTAAAATTGTAGGAGGTCTCCCCTATAGAAAGATGAACCAGATCAAGTAAAAGGAAAATATAATCACAACAAGATGAAGAAATCAAGTTGGATCCTGAATCCTTTGCTTCAAAACATGAGCTTACAAGTTTTGACAGGGTATTGTAACACCCTTGTTTCCCCTAGTTTGTAAATATAACTATATCGACCAAGAGACTATGGAAAAATCGATATGTGTGAATGTTGAATTGAAGAACCTTTGTATGAAAGGTCAATGAATGCAATTTGTGTTATTAATAGAAAATGAATAAGTGTTGCATGACTGTTGAAAGAGGGGTTTGCCAAGAGAGACCACAGATGCTATGAAAGAGATGGTGATGGGAACCAAGAATGGTTGAGATAAACCCCACCAAACCAGTACTTTGTTGGATTTAATTTTTCAGGACCATAATAGTCCTCTGACCCATGAATGAATTACCAGTCAGGTTGATAGGTGGGAATAACTCCTCAAGAGTTAATGAGGCGATGGGGCAGAGAGCCCATATGTAAGGCTTTTAGACCTAACCACAGATGGGGGAATTTGGGCCACACACAATCTTGCTGAGGAAGGTAAGAAAGGAAGGCGTGGTGGGGAAAGGAATACCTGCGAAGAGTGCATAGACGAGATATCGAGCTATCACATTCGAGGAAGAACTATGAAAAAGAGTGTGTTCTAGTCGCAGGAAATATAGACTGAGCCGTGAGAAGGAGAGTAACCTTCATCCCTATCTATGACTGAGTCAAGAGAAGGAGAGTAACCTTCATCCCTATATATGACTGAGTTAGGAGAAGGAGAGTAACCTTCATCCCTATCTATTTCTGTTCTAGGAGAAGGAGAGTAACCTTTGTCCCTAACTTTTGTTGAGCCGGAAGAAAAGATTCAATCTCAAAGCATCGTGGTCTAGCTCGGGGGTGGACAGTGGTAAATCCGTTAGGAGTGACTGAGCCTATGGTTGGGTGGAAACGAACACTCCTTTAAGCATGCGCATCACATCTTCTGGTTCTGACAAGTGTTTTCATACTTTGTTTATTGTACTGAAATAATGGATGAATGCATGGGTTTATATGTATGTGTATCTATAAATGGTTTATGTGTGGAATGTTCATGATATGTGTATGCATTCATCTCCTTGTGAACTTATGCTTCTCAATGATAGTCTGTATGCCTCATATTTTGGGATATAAGCATGTAAGATGACCGAGATAGGAGATATCGTGTCAATCTGACCCTATCCATCTGAAGAGGATACCTCTTTCAGACTCCTTACTGTGCGACTGAGATTCCATGCCCAAGTCCTTAACCATTTCATGATAAATTTCATGAAGGATAGCGAGGATATCTCTTCGTTTGGAAGACGAGGGAACACGATTTGTTCAGGAGGACCCATATGAACAACACCCAAGAACCCTGTGCTAAACTTAAGGGAGCTAAGTCCCTATGGTTTCAAAACTTCAGAAGTCTAGGACTTCAGAGTATTGTCAGCCCAAATAGTCACAAACAGGCCGAAGGTGACCGAGAGTCACAGTTACCTGTAAGGTCAACCTCCCTTGGGCGGTTTTCCTAGTGGTTAGAGGAACCTATCCTACCAACTAAACTGAGATCCAATTCCCCATCGCAAAGTAGCACGAGCCACCATTCGAGAATGTTCGAAGGTCCCTTCAGCCGTTGGATCTACAAAAACAAGACTTCGACGAAGTTCTACTTTGGGAGAATAGTGATGCTATAGCATCAAAATCCTCAAACGTCGAAGTTGCGAAGTACAAGAAAGTCGTAGATTTGGGGGAGATCGTTAGGAGCCCCACCTACCGTCCGATCATCTTGGGGGAGAGACCCACGCACGATACTTTGACAAAGTCCTGATTAGGGAGAATAGAATGGAAGTGAAGCCAAAACCCCAAAGGACAGATCCACGAAGTGACCAGGACTGTTGATCTAGGTATCCTTCAGGTTCTCTCCTAGCTGTCTGATCTACAATGAATTCAACCTGACGTTGACTTCTTCGGGAGAACAAAGATGTGTAACGTCAAAACCCCTAAAGGCCAGAGATGTGAAGTAATGTGGACCGTGGATCTAAGGATGCTTCAGGACCCCTCCCGACCGTTCGATCGTGGGGATGCATGTATCACATAGAGAGTACGTGGGAACCCATGTGTCGAGTGACACCTTTTCTAGGGGCAATGACCTCGTGGCATGGTAAAGGTACCCTTGAGAGGAAGTTATGAGCCGTAGATCTCTGAGGTAATGTGGACACCCTCGAATCGATATTTCTATGCCAAGGTCATCCTGACGCTAACAAACTTCAGGAGAAAAGAGGAGTTTGCATCGCAAAACTTCTGAAGGCCGAATTCACGAAGTAACGTTAGCCTTGGATCTATGGATCCACATGGATGGATATCAACTATGGGATTTGTAGGATGTTAGAAGGCTGTCAGCCTGAAGTGACATGGTGCAGTGACATCACCCAGGGTGACATGGACCCTAGTTTGACATGCCACGTGTCACTCTGATTCATGTGTACCACATAACCTATAGACCCATTGGAATGTGACAAGTGTCACCCCTGGTCCTTCTATGTGTCATTCCATGGTATGTGCCCGCCTAGCAAAAATGGTTGTTGAAGTGATCAAAACTCCAGGAGTCCGATACTTTGGGACTCTAGAGGGTTTGGAGTGTAGTATTATAAAGATACCAAAAGGCCCGAAAGGTTAGATCCACGTTGCAAGTTTACGGAACATCGGGAGTTTGGGACTGTTATCACTCCAGGAAACTACTTAGGGTTGTAAGCTAAGTATGCCTGGTAACTTAGGAATTGAACATTTTCAGTAGATGGATCAATGGGATACTAAGGTAGCACAATGAATAGATGACTTATCCAAATAGCTTAATGAACC
>ML782079.1:598634-634574 GCA_009831015.1 Picea engelmannii | reverse complement strand
GCCGAAAGGATGGTTTCATTTTGGGAGTTAACAGGGACTTCGTGAGATCTCGTGTGTAGACAGTAAAGAGGCGTTGAACACCGAAGTGTCGAAGTGCCATAGCATCAAAGTGCTAAATCCCTCTACAGTCGGTATGTTTTTTGAATACCGAATCCGCCATTGGCTTAGGTGATGAATAGATGTTCCCTGCGAGAGGAGAGAACCTGGTAATGGATCCCTATGGATGCTACGTGGGTCTCAACCAATGAACGCCTGAAGAAATTTGGGAAGACATAACTTGCAACCCAAAGCTCATATTTGAACTGGATAGCAGCCATTAGAACACTACGAGTAAGTAGAGGAGGATAAAGACCTCAGACAAAGGATTTGAGATGTTAAGTAGACCGAAATTTTGATGCCCCATCCCTAGAAAAAATACTCAGGGGTCGGGTGTGTTACAAATTGGTATCAGATCATGGTTAAAACACTTGGCCTGCTTGGGCTCATGGACAAGTTGCGTAAAAACCATATTTAAATTACTTTTAAGGGTGACACCCCATCTTACCTCTTTCCTAAAAAGTCTGGTTAAAATTTTGTTGAAGGGAAGAATGAAACTTTCTACTATGTGTGTATTTAAGAAATATGAACTATGTGTTGTTCATAAACTAATAGATTGTTGGCTAATAGTAAGTGTTTTGTCAACACTCAAGCAGTCAGTAAATTACGGGAAACTCCAAGTATAAAGGATGGTGATGTTCCATGAAGTGGGGGATGGATCCCACAATATAGATGAAGAATACGATGAGAGGAGGGTGGTGGAAACCCCTCTGGATCCGGCAAAAACTGTAAGGAGCCTTATGGCCGAATTACAGAGTTGCAAGGCCAACAATGAGAGATTGATAAAAGAGCAAGAAAAACAAACAAAAATTAATGCAATCTTGTTGCAGAGCTCATTCGACATACAAAGGCAGCTGCAACATGGATCCACAACCAATCATGTGGACCGACGACATACGAAGTGAAGTCAAATTCCACCTAAAATATGAAAACGTGGTCCCATAAGTTGACACACTAGGAGAAGTACCTCGAGGAAGGCCCAAACTGGAGGTAAGGGACACTCATTGGGAGAGTCCTTTGAAAAGGAAATTGACAACTCCTAGGGATCTTCTAGTAGAAAAATTGGCTCACATTCTCAAAATAAAGGAAAGAAGCGAAAACATTCTAAAGGTCATGACCCCAAAGAGTTCAAGAAAGACAGACCACCCTCTTTCAGTGGAGAGATTAAGAAAGGGAAAGAGGCAGAATCTTGGATTCTTTTTTAAAGAAGTACTTTAGATTCCATGACTACTCTGAAACTTGAAGGCTCGCATAACCATCTTCAAACTGAATGGAAAGGCTTCCATTTGGTGGGAATACCTTAGGAATGTGAAAGGAATCCATGAGAAGGATTTATCATGGAAATAGTTTGAGGAATACTTCAAGAAGAAATATATGTCAGAAAAATACTTTGATAGGAAGACTAAAGAGTTACATGAACTCAAGCTGGGACAACTCACCATAGAGGAATATATCAATAAGTTCCTTGAGATGATAAGGTATGTACCCTACATAAAGGATGAAAAGGTAAAAGTATAATGATTTGTTAGTGGGTTACCTCAGTCCTATCGGAACAAGATTGAGTTTGACGAGCCAAAGACCTTAGAAGATACTATCTGGAAGGCAAGGTATTGTTATGAACAGTTCGGGAGTCAGACAAAACCTCGTGAGGACTTGAAGAAGAAGAGTAGTTCGAGATTCAAGAAGAAGGGGTTTAAATCCTCAAGATTTAAGAACTATGGGAAGAACTCTAAGATGAACCTTCCTACTAAAAGTGTGTATCAACAGAATTTCCCCTCCCAGAGTGGAAATAAACCTTTTGGAGCAACCTCAGGATAGACTAATAACCCAAAGCAAGAATCCTTAAAATGTGGGGGTTGTGGAGAAGGACATCTGCTGAGAGATTTCCCACACAAACAATAGAACAATGGAAAAGTATACAACATCCAAGAAGCTACCACAATCAATGATGTGGCTAGGAACATGCCACATATTTATGCAGCCTTGGATAATAAACAAGCCGATCACCAAGCCTCATTAGTGGAGATGGAAGGTATGATCGCCAACCCTCTAGTTTCTATTTTAATTGACATTGGTTCTAATTTTAGTTATGTGGCCCCTCAGTCTGTTGATAAATGTAAACTACATCCAGTTAGACATGTTAAGCCATGGTTATTACAACTAGCCACTGGAACCAAAAGGAAAGTAGCAGAGGTCATACCAGCTTGTCAATTCATTATGGATGGATTTTCCACCCAAGCGACCCTTAACATACTTCCCCTAGGGTCTTATGACCTGTTCTTTGGTATGGACTGGTTACCTGCTTATAAAACTAAGTTGGACTATTACTATAAAACTTTATAATGTTTAAATGAAGAAGGGATAAAATTAACCCTCCAAGGGATTCATAAGCCTATTTCAGTGAGACAAATATCAACCCTTCAAATGAAAAAGTACTACAGAAAGGGATGTCCCCTATATGCAATATATGTGTTGGAATCTGTGGAAGATGACAAACCAAACCTAGAGGACCACCCCATATTAAGAGAGTATAAGGATGTGTTTACATAAGAGTTATTGGGTCTACCTCTGAGAAGAGACATTGATTTCTCAAAATAACTTGCACTAGGAGCAGTGCCGGTGTCTAGAACGCCCTATAGGATGAGTACACCAGAGATAATTGAGCTCAAGCTACTGGTAAAGGAGATAATGAAAAAAGGCTACATCCGACCCAATGTGCCTCCATGGGGAGAAATAGTCTTGGTTGTGAAAAATAAAGATGGAACACTCCGACTGTGCATAGACTATAGACAACTCAATAAGACAACAATAAAGAACAAGTATCCCTTACCAAGAATCAATGACTTGTTCGACCAACTAGGGGGTGATTCCATTTTCTCAAAGATTGAATTAAGGTCTGGATACCATCAAGTCTGAATCAAGGATGAAGACATCCACAAAAAATCCTTCAGGACAAGGTATGGTCACTATGAATTTGTGGTGGTGCCATTTGGATTAACCAATGCCCCTGCCACTTTTATGTGCTTGATGAATAATGTACTCAACAAATTCCTAGACAAATTCGTATTGGTTTTCATTGATGATATCCTAATCTACTCCAAGAACAGAGAGGAGCATGAAGAACATATTAAACTAGTACTACAAGTACTAAGAGATCATCATCTCTATGCTAAGTTTAACAAGTGTGACTTTTTCCAGAAGCAAGTCCATTACTTAGGCCATGTCATTTATGAAGGAGTGGCAGTAGACCCTGACAAGATTAGATCTATCATGAAATGGCCTACCCAAAATGATGTTTCTCATATCAGATTCTTTATGGGCCTAGAAGGATACTATAAGAGGTTCATAAAATGATTTTCCAAGATCGGTTGTCTGATCACTGCCCTTCAGAAAAAGGGGGTTAAATTCACTTGGACATCAGAATGTGAAGAAAGATTTCAGGAACTGAAATACCTTCTAACCCATGCACTTATGTTGAAGATTGTAGACCCTGATATTGACTTCCTCGTGTGTACAAACGCTTGTAAGGAAGGACTCAGAGGATTCCTTATGAAAAAAGGGCACGTAATTTGCTACGAATCTAGAAAATTGAATGAGCATGAAATCAATTATGTGACCCATGATCTAGAGTTGGCTTCCATACTACATGCTTTAAAAATGTGGAGGCATTACCTCACGGGTAGGAGATTTTTACTTATGATAGACCATTGTGGGTTGAGGCACTTTTTCGATCAACCAAAGCTCAATTCTAGACAAGCTAGGTGGATGGCTCTCCTTAGTGAGTTTAATTTCTAAATCAAGCACATCAAAGGAAAATAAAATAGGGGGGTCGATGCACTTAGCAGAAGTGTGAAAATGATTCACCTGGAAGCGGTGAGCACCTGTGAAATGGATGTTAGGGAGAGATTCAAGAATTCATAAGAAACACATGCATTCTTCTAGACCATGGTGTCATACCTAAAGCAAGAGCCCACAAGGCTAAATGATGAAGGGTATCAGATGTTGGATGAAGGCCAACTGACCTACAGAAACATATTGTTTATTCCAAGTTGTGATGACTTGAAGAGGTTCATAATGGATGAACTACACAAGAGACCATATACTGTTCACCTAGGTTATCAGAAAATGATTACGACCACTAGGAAACAATTCTATTGGCATGGATTGAAAAAGGACATAACTGACTATCTAGCTAAGTGTCTAGAATGATAGGAAGTTAAGGTTGAACACTGACACCCAACAGGGTTGTTACAACCTCTACCAATTCCAGAATGGAAATGGGAAACCATCTCCATGGATATCCTCACCAGATTACCAAAACCGTCCAAACAAAACGATGCAATCATGGTAGTGGTAGACAAATTGAGCAAGTCTGCTCACTTTGTTCCTGTCAAATCAACTTGAAAGGAAAGAGATATTGCTAGCATTTTCATGAAGGAGATATTTAGACTGCATGGCATGCCTAAGGAGATTATATCTGACAGAGACACAAAATTTACTTCAATCTTTTGGAAGTCTTTAATTGCTGGTTTTGAGACTAAATTTTTGTTTATCACAACCTATCACCCTCAAACCGATGGACAGACATAAAGAGTAAACCAAAAATTAGAAGAGGACAAGCGTGATGAACAGGAAAAAAAAATTCACATGGTCTTTTATCGCATGTCATAAATGGTCAAATGAATGTATGGAGATTATGAGAAGAGGATGAAGAAGAAAGGGAAGAAAAATGAAGCAGATGTAGATGACGATGCTTCAATAACCAAGGGGATGGAGGAGATCCTCTTAAGCCTCCGTATTCACCTTTGAGTTCTAGTTCTTCTTCCTCTGAGCATTCTCGTCATTCTCGTCATTCTAGCCATAAATATTCTTTTAAGAAACCATTATTAAAGCTTGATGTAAAATTTTCTTTACCTATGTTTAATGGAGATGCTAATCCTGAAAAGCTAGATAATTGGATCCGACAGGTTGAAGTGTATTGTCGTTTCCAACATATTGATGAAGAAGAAGTTAAAGTGAAACTTGATTCTCTTCAGTTGGAAGGCACCTCTCTCGTATGGTGGGAGAGAAATCTTGAGGACAAAAGTAAGTATGGTAATCTTCTTTCCTCATGGTCAGAATTTAAATCAATGATAAAGAAACAATTTTATCCATTAGGGTATTTACATAAAGCAATGATGGAATGTCAAACTTTAAGGCAAATTAAAGGTCAAACTGTACAAAGTTTCATAGAATAATTTAGGAATAAATCTCTTGCGTTGAACATTTTTTTGGATTCTTATCAAACTTTAATGAAGTATATTGGAACACTTCACATTTATATTCGTCATACTTTGCTCTTGTTTAACCCCACTAGTCTTGACGAAGTTTGTGTGCAAGCCACTCACTTTGAGAACAGGGGAAACATGTTCAAGAAGATATCACGAAGAAACCTTTCAATCTCCCACATAAAACTTTTAAGAAGTTTAAAAAGAAGGACAAGAAGACCGCCACAGTGATGAGAGAAGGAGGAAATCCATCTTTCACTCATGGCAAGAAAATCGGTCACGATGAAGAACACTATTGGAAACTGCATCTCGGAAAGAAACCAAAACAGTTCAGTGGAAAGGGGAAGACAAAAACCATTGCTACAGTGAAAAAATATCTTGGTTCCAATTCAGGAGATGAAGGAAAGATTAAAATGGTTGGAGTACAAGGTAAAGATTCCCTTCATGCTAGTTCAAGTTCCAATAATGAATCTCATGTTGATGAACGAAAGAGGAATGAATTATTTCATATAAGAGTTGTATCTAAGCACACTAAGATATATACATTATTTGATTTCAGTTCCCAAGTAAACTTAATATCTAAAGCACTTGTCAAGAAGATGGGTCTTGAATCGAAACCACATCCGAAGCCTTATCCTCTTGGTTGGGTATGTGATAAACAAAAACTTAATGTCACAAAAAATGTAGGGTCATATTTTCTATTGCTTCAAAGTTGATTGATGAAGTGGATTTGGATTTTGTTCCAGTTGATATATGTGGCATAGTGTTAGGAAGTCCTTATCTTTATGATAGAAAAGCAGTCTTCTTTCATCATGAGAACATATACCACCTTACTAAAGGGGGAGTGGAATATATTGTTAGAGCTCACAACATGAGGGTAAATACAAAACTTGTTAGTGCAGGGAAAATGAAAAGACTCATAAACACTAATAAGAGATATGTACTCATGGTCATCAAAGAGAAAGATGTTGGGACATCCGATGCTTTCCAAGGGTGTGATCCATCTCATAAAAATGAATTAATTGATATTGTCTCTAAGTATGATGATATTTTTTCAGGAACTAGATGGATTACCTCCTAAGAGGGAAATCCAACATGAGATACATCTTCAGCAGGATTATCCTCTTCCTAATGTGCAAATGTACAGGATGTCAGTTGTGGAGATGAAAGAGATCAAGTAGGTACATGGCTTATTGGATCAAGGGGTCATCGGGCCCAATTCGTCTCCTTGTGGTTCTTTGATTGTGATGGTGCCAAAGAAGGATGGAACATGGTGAATGTGTGTCGGTTACCGATCCTTAAATAAAATCATGGTGAAAAATTGATACCCTCTTCCTCATATAGATGATTTGCTTGATCAATTGAAGAATGTTGTTTATTTCACTAAGTTTGATTTGTGCAGTGGATATCATCAAATCAGGGTCACAGAACAAGATGTATGAAAAACTGTATTTAAAACCAAACATGGATTGTTTGAGTGGTTAGTTATGCTGTTTGGGATTTGTAATGCTCCCACAACTTTCATGCATGTGATGAATGATGTATTCAGGCCTTCCCTAGATGAATTTGTGATTGTATATTTAGATGACATTCTTATTTTTAGCAGGAATTGGGATGAACATGTGAGGCATGTAAAGAAAGTATTGGATACTTTGCAAAGGGAAAAGATGTATGTAAAATTGTCAAAATGTGAATTTGGCTAGACTTCACTTGTATACTTGGGTCATATTAGAGGAGGAGGACAATTAAAAATTGATCCTTCCAAAATTGATGTAACTGTAAATTGGCCTGAGCCAAAAAGTGTAACCAAATTCCGAAGCTTCTTATATGTAGTCAAGTATTGGAGGAGGTTCATTTCCAACTTCTCCTTTATAACAACTCCTTTGCATGCCTTAACTAGTGTGAAGAACACTTTTCAGTGGGAAGGAAAGAAACAAAAAGCTTTCGACACTTTGAAGGAGAATATCAGTACCGCACCGGTATTAGCACTGCCAAATCTTCAACAACCTTTTGAGATGAAGACATATGCCAACATATATGCCGTGGGTGCAATATTGATGCAATATCGTAAGCCTATCTGTTACCACTCTAAAACTTTTAACCAAGTTGTTGTTAACTATCCTACATATGATAAAGAGTTGTATGCATTAGTCCAGAGTGTAAAAAAATGGAAGCACTACTTGTTAGGGAAGGAAATAATCATACATATAAATCACCAACCCTTACAGTATCTCCAAGCATAGACCAAATTGCAACAATATCGACACTATAGATGGATGGGTTTTCTACAACAATTTCATTTGGTAATCAAGTACAAAAAGGGTACAAGTAACAAGGTAAAAAACTATTGTTTACAAGGAAAACTACTCTACCATATTGGAAAGCTATGTATTCCTACAAGTGAACGAGTCCATGTAATATGAGAAGCTCACACTTCTCTTGTGTCTGGGCATTTTGGGGTAGGAAAAAATATGGCTCATTTGCAAAGGTTTTTTTACTGGCCTCAAATGAAAGCAATTGTAGCTAAATATGTAAAGGAGTGTGTGATGTGTTCTACTTGTAAGCCCACAAATAGAAAACTGGGGCTATACTCACCACTTCTTGTTCCATCCCATCCATGGGAAATTATCTCCATGGATTTTGTAGGGGGTTTACCAATGACCAAAGGGGGTCATGACTATTTGTATGTTGTAGTGGATAGGTTCAACAATATGTGTATATTGATGCCATGTAAAAAGCAGATCACTGCTGAGCAAACTGCTAATCTCTTCTTTCAGTATGTTTAGGTTCACTTTGGGTTACCCACATCTATTGTCTTGGATCGAGATACTCGATTCCTTAGGTAATTTTGGACTAGATTGTGAAGGATGATGGACACCAAATTGAAGAGGAGCACTTCTTTCCATCAACAGACCGATGGACAAACATAGGTGGTAAACATAAAATTGGTACTTTTGTTTCGAGGCTACTGTAGCAAGCATCCCAAGTTATGGGATGAACATATACCCTATGTACAACATGCTTACAACCAAAATTTACATTCATCCACTCAGAGTTCACCTTTTGAGACATGTTTTGGGTACCTACCAAAGGTTCCTTTGGACTTGATGTATGGGAGAGATGTTGATGTGAATGAAGAAGGAACAGAGGATAGAGCCTGCAAGTTCATCCAGAGGATCCGACATATATACCAGGAATTCAAGGAACAGTTGGAGAAAAGTCAAGCACAGTATAAAGCTCATCATGACAAGCACATGGTTGATCATTAGTTCTAGGTTGGAGATCGGGTATGGCTTCACATCAACAAGGAGAGATTGAAGGGTGAAGGCCATAAACTCAAGCCCATTTTTTATGGACCCTTCACTATCCTGGAGAAAAGTGAAACCAATGATTTTCATCTGGATCTTCCACCTTACATGCAGATTTACTTAGTTGTGAACGTTGAGAACTTGAAAATTTTTGAGCCTCCCATGATCATGGATCAAGATGAGGAAGTTTCAATACCTTTAGTTGATGAGTTTTCACCTGAGTACTTGGATGAGTTACAAGAATATATCATCCTGGACAGGAGGACGAGGACTTCACGCAGGGGTGATGTTGATTATCTTCGAGTAGGCTTAAAAGGCACACATCCAAGCAAGGAAAAGTGGATAGAGAAGGACAAAGTGAGGGGAATCTTCCCTCACTTAACTATTGATTGATGAAAGATTTTGGTGGTCCAAAAAGCTCTCAGTGGTAAGGCGTGGTCCAAAAAGGATAAAGAGAAGGCTAAGAACAACTCAAAACTCATAGAGGCAACTCATGATGCTTAGAATGGCTTCAACATGCAAAGAAAGGGAAAAAATTCAAAGTTCCCAAAACTCAGTGAAAATGGCATGATCGCAAAGAGTGTGTCTCAAGACTTCTAATGGTGCAAATGACTCATCGAATGGAGTTACAGATTGAAAGATATTTGCGGTCAAAGTTTGGTCAATCTAGCCCAGTCAAGAGGGGATGGGCCAGCATCCGTATTGCTGATGTCATCATCCATACGGATGACATCAGGATCCATAAAATAAATGTGGAAGGAGCAGGAATATGACACGTGGCATGTTGATGTCAGCATGATGATGTGGAAACACCAGAGGCTTCCATGTGTCACCCGGTTTTGGCATTTTTGGACCGATCTGTGGACCAATTAGATCATGCCATGTGGGTAGTACGTACAACTGATGTGTCATGCTGAATTGGAAGGTGAAAATGTGGACCAGTAAGAGGCTGCCACGTGGCCCAATCAGAGACTTCCACGTGGTAGGCAGGAAATGCCCAAGGACAACCTGTGAACAAAAATTTGGAAAAAAAATGGTTTGGTAGGTCTGCCAAATCTGGTAGACTAAACCAAACCTAGCCACAGTTTTAAATCATTAGATAAGGTTCTAGAGCCACTGCTAAACTAGAAAAAATTTCACATTATATATATACCATGTAACAAATACAAAGCCAAAAGGGGAATCCACGGGGTTTGACCGCGAGACCTCTTCCCACAACAAATGCCTTAACATATCTTCCCTAACCAACAAGCCACATATGTTACATTGTAACCAACGCCTAAATAAATTCTTAAATGCTTCATCCTCCCAACCACGGGGGAGGCGTGCACGTACTGTATGGCCTTTTGGGCATGCACTTCGATGCAAGTACAATCATTAATGTAGGTTATAGAGGGCACAAAAACTGAGACAAAATTCTTCTCGGGCCTGGGAGTGGCAGAGTCGGATCGAGGCATGGAGACAGTCATTTTTGGGTAATTCGATGCCACAAATTCAATGGTGCTTCTTTTTTTCCTAGTCTGGGCATTATTTCTACAGTTTGATTTCATAATGAGGTATACTTATGTATTTTTCCAAATTCTTTTTCTGAGTTAATGAAAGAGCCTACCCATTTGAGAGTAGGACCTGGAGACATAGTCCACCAGGGACAAACTACGTTATCAATTTTTTTGTGTTCATATTTGATACTTATGTCTCTTCATTTTTTATCTTTTCCTTCTTTAATGGTGCACTTTAATTTATGCTCATTTAATGCAATTCTTTATAAGTCACGATAAAAAGATCTCGAATCATTGTTGGATCATATTCGTCCAGGAGGAGAATGAGGTATCGATATCAACTGTTGATCATTAATCATATTTAAATCAACAATCCTTAATTCTTGTTGATGGAGTAGACGAATCGAAATTATCATCGTCGATCAAAGACAAGAGAAGATCCATAATTCATATTGAAGTTGCTTGATCATTATTTTTATAAAGAGGTTGCACTTTAGATCTAGACCATCGATTGATTTGGCGATGTGTCATTCTAGGATTAACATGTGTAGTGGAAAAGATCCTAACATGCCACCATGTTGGAGACACATGGACTGTTGATCACAATGGTTGATTAAAACACAACCATTGGATCGTCCTTCCATTGGAATGTTCAATGGATAAATATCTACGCCTAGGATTGAGGATCTACAACCATGATTTGGGTGTTGGATTAGACAAGGGTCACAACCCTTGATTGTATGATGAAGGAAGTAAGCCTCAGGACAAAATGAATTGTGTTAGGCCACATAACTAGCCCTTGGTATTATCGTGTTAAAGGATAAATATGGATTTTCCAAGGAATCTGCAAAAACAAAGTTTGATCAGAGGAATCCATTGTAGCATTGGTCTAGCTAGGCTGTCAAGACGATGTTGTTATCATTGAAAAATTGTCCGCAACATTGCACACAAATGGTTAAGGAAACACATCAATTCCAATTATAATTAATCCATCTATAACACTTAAATGCATTAAAAAGGAAAAAAACTATACAATTGGGTAAAAAATTGACATGCAAAAATTCGCCAAAGGAAGCGTGCGCATAGTGCTCAGTATGTACGGGCCAACAAATCCCTTAGAGCGCACAATGCACCAAGTACGCGATTGTGTACGAGAAAATTCACACACTTCTATGAACAACGCATTTATGGATCTTGTCGGCCCCTCAACCACTTATGGACCAACTCCCAACATGATTTGACCCTCATATCTAAGGGAAATCTAAATGGGAGGATAGTCAAGGACTAGAGGGTGCCCTAAAAGACCCCTTGTTCACACCAAGAACCAATTCCATTTTTCCTTGAAGAAATGCTATAAATAAGAGCCATGGGTGCATTAAGAAACCAAGATCTTCATAGTATTGTTATGTTGGAAGAATTATTCCTTGGGAATCCTATTTTCTCTTAGAAGCCTTCAAGCATCATTGTAATAGGCCATTCCACTCACCTCTTGAGGGAATAGGCATTGTTTTTCTTCACCATTTTCCATTTTCTTCCATTGTATGAAGAGATCTCCATTAAGGAACTCAAGAGCCCTCCCAAGGAGGAAGAGGGGACTTATAAAGTCCTCATTTTTTTCTCTAAGGTGTTTTTCCTACTAATATATTGATCCATTGGTAGCATTATGTTGGTCATTGGTTGATTTTTATGGTTCTAAGTTTCTCATGCTCTATAACTTTTATTTCTTAGTTGTTTTAGTTTATTTCTTTGTTTATACATGTGTTTTTCTTTAACCCACTCACAAACTTTTGTCTTGTCTAGAAGGCTCATCTAGACATGCAAGTGTTGTTGTTTTGCTCACCCAAGTGATAAAAACAACACAACATATTGGCGACCATACTGGGGATCGGTATCAAATTCCACCCTATTTGAGCTTAGAGAGCACTTATTTTTAATCAATTTGTCTTGCAGCTACCAAAACCATCCTATTCCAACCTGCCAAAGGAAAAATTCAGAGCTGGGGAAGGAGTATTTCGCTTAGAAATTTCTCCCCCAACGCATGAGAAGAAGTGCGCGGATTTTCCTACCCATAGACGTGCACTCTTCACACTGTGCATGCCACAAATTTCTTTTCACTGTGCATTGTGCGCCCATTGCGCACTTGTCAGAGTTGTAACCTGCACATATCTCCAATTTTTCAAAATTGTAAGGGTTTTTATGATGATTTGAAGGCCCCTAACCTTCATATTTTTCTTTCATGCACTTTGTAAGACATGTGCACTCCACTTAGAGTCCTTTCCCATGTGAAATGTTAGCTAACATAGACACTTAGGGGGTAAAAAGAACCAAATATTCTCCTCTTTTTCTTTGGTTTCCACATGGATGGCTTGTTTGGCTTGTAAAATTTTAAGTTGAGATTATTGCTATCATACATAAATCACTTACATTGGGACTAGAAGTTAAATTTTTCCCTTGAGTATGCTCTCCTCTCACACCCTAGTGTGATCTTGAGAATCCGAAAGGTGGTTAAAGGGACATTTAATCTCCCTTAAAAAAAATCTTTAGGGGATGACAAAGCCCCCCTAGGGTTCCTCTTAGTTTTTTGAAATCATCTTAAAGTTGTAAGGGCCGATACATGCCCACATGTTGCAAACTTAGGATAGTTTCTTGAAATTGCTTTCTTAGTTTACATCACAATCTAGGGAAGTATAAAGATCAAAGTGACAAGCCCATACATTCCCACATGCTTACAATCTAGGACAATTTTCAAGCTTTCTTAGTGTAAACAACATTTAGGGAGTTTAAAGGATTTGTAAAGGACCCATATGTCCACATGCTAGTTCTTTAAGAAAATTATGCAAGGTTGTACCAATGACACGTAGTAAGCTAGGTAGCAAAGATTTGTAAGGACCAAAAGAAGTCCACATGTTGCAATCTCACACATAACTTATTAAAAAATTGGCACAATTTCTCACTTGCACAAAAAGTCACTCCCCACACACATAATTTCTATTTTGAATTGTGGAGGTTGAAGTAGGTTTTCTCCAAAGGAATTCTGAAACATCCCACTACTTCTTTGGAAATTATCCACATCCTTTAATTCAAATGAGATTGGTTCACACCCCAATCTCTTAGCCCACCACATATAAATGTTTTCTTAAAACTCACTAAGTTTTCCTCCACATGAGGTGCCAAAATAATTTTTTTAGTCTAGATAGGATCTCGGGGGTAGGCATCCAAATAACCCTGTGTTATTTGGTTCTCACATTTTCAAACATAGAAGTTGAGAAATAGGGAACTTTCAAATCCTCCAAGTCAAGTGTTCCTACACCATAAGGTAGGGCGATACCCGTGAAGGGTTGAAGTCCAAGGTACGGTTGTTCTGCGCATCCCTCCTTGAGTCACCCAACTCTTGGAAGGGCATCTAGCCCGTGACACATTTCTGAGGCCAAAATTCTAAATGTCCCACTTTGACTGAGGTAACTAGTGACCAAAATTTAATACATCTACCCAGGTGGCGATTGGTGGCTGCAATCGCACCTTGATCAGATTTTGTGTGGCTATTGGGAAATATTGCCAGCTCTTTCAGGATATGCACCCTCTACCCCTCATTATAATTGATTATTTCAACCTTCACTAGTTCCTCTTCTGGTGTCTTCAGACTCCCTTATTGAGTGCTTTTGGAAGGCCCAATGCTATTTGAGAGGAAGGATGTTACGTCTTTTAGGACATAAGCATTTTTTTTTAATTGTTTCCCCACGTGAAAAAAATCCACCTATCCACATGTTTGCTTATTTACAGTTGATTTATGTATGATGCTCATTTGATTACATGCAATTGTGAGTTGTACTATCATGTGAAGGTCCAAATTATACAAAGATCTTGTTCATTTATTTATCTCTTGTCACCATTTTCACACATTCACTTTGCTAGTCGAAAAACATAGGGGACCTATAGAATCCCCTTCGTTCTGCTTGCAAAATATTCCTCCTATTCTAGGAGGATTCCCCAGTCTTGCCAAATCACCGACTCAACACACCCCTGTGAGTGCTACTATTTTGGGATCATATTTACTTGGTTCCACTTTGTCTGGATCCAATTCCCAAGGCCATCCATCTACCCATTCTCCTTCACAAGGAGGCGGGGTGAAAACTTCTTCTCAAGGGAGAAGTAGAACCCCACCAAACCTCTCTCAAGGAACATGTCCACCACCTGCTCACATGATGGCCGGAACTAATCCTCCACCAAATATCCCTATGCCATACTTGGCATCCCTTAACATTCTTGATTTAACCAAACTCATGAATGATCCCATCTTGCATGATCCCACTTTGCCCAATATGCCTACCAAACTACCTTAAGATATTCCAAACTTTGAAGGAAAACCATGGGAAAATCCCGCCAACCATGTTATGACCTTCCACTTATCGTGCTCTTCAAAGAAAATCATGAATGATTCCATCCACTTAAGGTTGTTTCAATGAAATCTCATTGGTTCCTCAACCAAATGGTATGTGGATGAAAAATCAGGGTCCCATGCGACCTTTGAATCATTGGCCAAGGACTTTTTGTCCTTTTTCCAACTACTAGTTCATCATGATATTGGATTAGAACTTCTCTCGGATTTCAAACAAACTATTGTTATCCATATAGCCGATCACATACATGAATGGCGTCGGAGCCATAGTTTGTGTAAAGAATAAACCACCAAAGAACAATGTCTTGATTGGTTTCTCAAATCACTTGTCTCTGTTATTACCAAGGATGTACATCCACCTTTCCTTAGACAGAAGAGGAATCCATCAACAAGGATCAACAATTTGAACTCATCTATGCTCAATCAGGTTACTTATACACACTGTTACCTGGTACACCTAGACCCATACCATTTGGCCAACACAAACCTGGGATGTCCCATGCTGTGGATGGGTTGATTGGTTCCATGATGCACCACAACCCTTACAACCAACCGTCACCTATTTACGGTGCACCTCAATATCCACAACCCTATGGAGGACCATATTATTACCATCCCCCCACTTACCAACAACCGTTTCCTATTGTTCCCCCTCAACTATTGGGGGGACCCCCACTGGTATCCCAGATGCATATGGTCCCTCAATCAAGTATGGGTCCACCCCCAACCCCTACATGTGACCATAACAGTTGTGGAGGTACTTCAATTTCATATATGCCATATGGATCAACCCCCCAAAACAATCTATACTTTCCATTTCCTGGTCCTCCACATCCAATTGCTCCTCCACAAGGGCACCCACATGCCAACATTAATTTTGTTCATCCCTCTCCCATTCAACGGATTTAGGATTTTGAACAGTTGAATGTGAAAAATCTGTCCCATTAGCCGAATAATTCCAAGAAGAAAGGGAAAAACCCAAACAATAATAACCCAGGACTAGGAGAAAATAACCCCCAACAAATCCATCTGGCTGGGGGCATCCAGAATCAAGGCAACCAGAACCCCCAAGGGGACAATAATAACAAAATACAAGGAAATAACAACAACAATATTAGAACTATCTTCCCTTGCGCTCTCTATGGTAAGTATGGACATTATACACACCATTTCCCTCAAATTTCTGACTTCAAACAGACGAAAGAATCCATGAATGTGCAACGTCCCCCAACATCGTCTGCCCCTCAGCAGGACCCACAACAATACTTGCAACAACTTTTCTGATCATTCTGCAAAACCCTATTCCACACCAAGGTGTGATGAATACCCAACAAGAGGTACACCTGACCCCACCACAAATGGGGAAATATCAAAACCCAGGTCCCATACAACCTGGAAATCCGACTGATCGCAATATCCTCCTCACCAGCGAAGAAGAAATTATTTTCCAAACACGCGGTCGCCAGTATGGTGTTCCCTCCGAATCTACCCAAACCACCTAAAAAACATCTCCAACTATAGCTGGACTACCATTGATGATTCCATGCCCTAACACTGAACCAAACCCTTGTATACCTCGTATGCCATTACGATGGAACACACATAACCATCATGCTAGGGAAACCCCTAGCTACAGTCTGGTCGATGACTTAGCTCAATCTCCTGCAACCATGTTTGTATTGGAGGTCCTCCAAACCTGTCCAACTCAATGAAAATCCTTGCTTTCCGCCTTGGGGGCAGTCGACCCAACTGATAATAGACTCATCACCTTCGGTATAGATAACGGAGAACCATGCCTCCCCGCCCTGGTATCTTTCCAGATACCAGTTTAGATCTGGAACATCATAGTACATCAATGTATCATCGATGAAGGTGCATCCACATGCATCATGTCCAAAGTAGTCTGGAAGAAACTCAACTCCCCTAAGCTAGTACCATCTGCCATCACCCTGCGAGCTTATGATGGTCGACCATCATCCCCTGAAGGGATCTTCCAAAATGTCCTTGTCGAACTCGGGGGAAAAACCATCCTCATTGATATTGAAGTTATTGATTCTCCACTTGATTACAATATCTTGTTCAGACATAGCTACATGTATGATATGAATGCGGTGGATTCTTCTATGTTTCGAACGATGATGTTCCCCAAAATGGGAAAATTACACATTATGAGCCTAACCATTCTACCAACATTGATAACATTCTCCCCCTTGTTTGCACTAGCTCAGATTCTTATTCGGTCATCGACATGGGTCCCAAAATTTTCAAGGACCCATCCTTGCTGGGGGCATATCATGGATCCCCACCTCTCCTACACCCTTCAACACAAGTGTGTATAGTATATTATAAAGGAACATTTATCAGAGACCCTATTCCTCCCATTGATTCCTGTCCTTTCATCGACGTTCCACCAGTTGAAGAACTATCACCTCAAAAATTCCCTGAGAACCCCATTGCACCACTTATCCCTGATTCCCCCCCCCCCCCCCCCNTGAATCTCGGTTTGGGAGACAGTCCCCCAAGCCATTACCCAAATTCCCTTCTTCTACCCCCCACCTAGAGTCCAAGCATTCCAGGTAGCTTCTATCCTTACCCTTCCTAACATGGTGCTTGCCATCCTTGTATGGTATCTGCATCCACCTGTGATGGTTCCTCAACCATCTCTACCTCCCCAAGCAGAGGGAATACCGATGCATATTCCAGTATAGGATCCTACCACACCACCATCCCCCCCACTATTGACACCACTATCGCTGCTAGGGGTAGACGAAAGAAGAAATATCCCACAACGCCACTTCCTCCTCGTGCTTAACCTCCTTGCACACTATGCGAAAGAGAAGGGCACCCCAATAATATATGTCCTACTCTTCCTGAGTTAAGAAATCTGATCCAAATCCCTAGAGCAACCACATTACTCACCACTCCACCACGTACATCCACTACTACTTCAGAGTCCTCCACTGTCGGAAATAAAGGGTTGCGAACCAAATTCGCTTGTGCCATCTATTCAGAATATGGAAATTACACTCATCATTGCCCAACTCTACCTAAATTTCACCAAACCTTAGCTGCAGTACGCAAAAATTCTCGACCAGAGCCCTCTCGAACACCTTATACTGAGGCTCACATTACTGATATTTGATACATTTCGTCGCCAGTACCTTCATGAACAAGACAACCTCCACAGTATAGGGACATTCACTTTATGTCCAACGGTCCCTCGCACCCTGTACACCATATCACGTCTGCGTCCTCACCACTTGAGGACAATAACACTTATCCATTGACAATTCCCCCTACCACCTCTTTGGATCCCATATATTCTCGCATTTTCCACTGCAATGAAGATATCTTGGAGGAACTTACTACCCCTAATTTCCCTTGGAATGTGCTCCATCATCGAGCACTTTTTCTCTCACAAGAGGTCTTTCACCTACCTGATCGGTAGCCCCAAGCTCTCGTATCTTCCAAATCAACTCACAAAACTCTTGATAGATGACTAATGGTGTCAGTGAAAATGAGGTGACATTATGGGCCCACCATCCATATATAGGCCCTTTTCCCAATTTCCACACTCTGTTACAAGAGCCCAGAGCCTCTGTTTTCCAATCCATTCTTAGCCACGGGATCCTGATCCCAACATCTACACATTCACATTCCCTGGGTCATCATCTGCACTTGGCCCTGGAGGAGCCTTTTTCTCATGTCACGTTCAGGTACACATGCTCACTTTCAGTTTTATCAAATAGTTGTTATATGATATTTCTCATCAGATATTGTTCACATCGAGTATTTGGTTTTCATGCATGCAAGTACTTGTTCTACAAGCTTACATCACCTTCAGGTATATGTTCGACATTGGCATGTAATTATCCCCCCTGTAAATCAATTGCATCTCCCAATCATACCCTCTAAAATTTATCTTTAGGGTCCTTACATTCGGCTCTATAGTACCTTAACCTCTGATGCATTTGGGTACTATCACCTAGTAGCACTCTCCCCTACATGAGTTGTCCCATTCATAGTTCCCCTTGGAAAATTGACACTCATGCCGATTTCACCCCTTAGGGATGGGAGTCCCAATAGTCTTATGCACTTCCGAGAATGAACCCCATACTTCTTCTCATCATATTTCCATCTTTTCCAATGGACTCCCAGGTCATATCATCTCAATTCTATTGATTGCACCTATGCAGTATCATTAGCCCTCCATCTCATCCACCATTAGTTTTCCCATTTGCAGATTGTCCTCCATACATTTACCTAATAAAAAATTCCACCAATGGGCCCCCCACCCTCCACCAGTTCCTTTTCACAACTTGTTCCCTCACATGCCAAACCATATTTTAGTGGGGCACCCATTTATGTATCTGTATGCTCAACCAAAATTATTATTTATTTATTTGGTAATTGTAAAATGCCCTTGTTTTCATCATTTACTTATCTTTTCGTCATCACCCTTGATGGACTTCATTTTCCCAGCAAAGAAACCCATGTTGCCCTTGGTTGGGGCATCCACTCTCTTTTCATACCAACATTGTTCACAAAACTTGAGTATCCCAAGTCCATGTACCCATGATCCCTGAGTTTGTTCAATGTGTTAGCCTCTGGCACAATTTAACCCTGTATCTAGTCGTCTGCTTGACACTAGATTCAATTTTACGGTTGTTTCCCATCATCCATCATAATTCCCCAACTAAGGGAAGTCTTGAGTCTCACCACATTTTGAATTTGTTCATGTTACCTGTCAGTACCTGATCTCATCTTAGTGGATTTCATGAAGCCCTTTTCTTCCTGGAGTCGTGTCTCCCTTTCTTTTGACATCAACATAGTTTCCATAAGGGAGGAAGTATCTTTACTCTCATTACCTTCACAATGAGGAGTCTTGGATGACATAGAGAGAATCATCATTGATCTCTGATTTCGTTGACTTCCATAACATTCGAATTCAACAAAATCTCATGTTATGGTGGGTCTTACTATGTGACTATTTCAGTGCTTTCATACCAGCCGAAGACCTCTGAATTCGTTAGGCCATCAATGCCTATGATTCATCGACACTTCTTATAAGTTTCCTTGCCTCACTTCAGAGTATGTTCACCATTCAAAAATGTCATATGTCGTTATCAACCACCCCTGAGGGCACTGCAATTATCGACATCAACATACATCTTCAATTACAGTCTCACATTCTGGTTACATGACACGATCATGGGGCATGCCCACCTTGTTTGTACATAGATTTTGTCCCCCCCCCCCTAGAGAAAGATTTGGGTCCCAAAATTTTATCTCTCCTTCCGACGGATCACTCTTGCAGTTCCTCTCCTCAATATTCATTACAATGACACTCTCAATAAAAGAAACATTGATGTATTTTGGCTATACGTATGCTCCTAACCTCACACATCAGGGGTCATCTGTTATCACTAAAAAATCATCTGCAACATTGCACACAAATGGTTAAGGAAACACATCAATGCCAACAACAATTAGTCCACCTACAACACTGAAATGCATTCAAAAGGTAAAAAAATACACAATTGGGTCAAAAATTGGCATGTGCAAATTCACCAAAGGAAGCACACACACAATGTGCAGTATGCGCGGGCCAACAAAACCCTCAGAGCGTACAATACACCAAGTGTGTGACTGTGTACGAGAAAAGCCACACACTTCTATAAATGATGAATTTATGGATCTTGTTGGCCCCTCAAACACTTATGGACCATATCCCAACATGATTTGACCGTCATATCTGAGGGAAATCCGAATGGAAGGTTGGTCAAGGACTAGAGGGTGCCCTAAAAGGCCCCTTGTTCACACCAAGAACCAATTAAATTTTTCCTTGAAGAAATGTTATAAATAAGAGCCATGGGTGCACTAAGAAACCAAGATCTTCATAGTATTGTTATGCTACAATAATTCCTCCTTGGGAATCCTCTTTTCTCTTGGAAGCCTTCAAGCATCATTGCAATAGGCCATGTCACTCACCTCTTGAGGGAATAGGCATTGTTTTTCTTCACCATTTTCCATTTTCTTCCATTGTATGAAGAGCTCTCCATTAGGGAACTCAAGATCCCTCCCAAGGAGGAAGAGGGGACTCATAAAGTCCTCATTTTTTCTCTACGATGTTTTGCCTACTAATCTATTGATCCATTGGTAGCATTATGTTGGTCATTGGTTGATTTTTATGGTTCTAAGTTTCTCATGCTTTATAACTTGTATTTCTTAGTTGTTTTAGTTTATTTCTTTGTTTATACATGTGGTTGGATTGTTTGACTCACTCACAAACTTCTGTCTTGTCTAGTAAGCTCATCTAGACATGCAAGTGTTGTTGTTTTTCTCACCCAAATGACAAAACCAACACAACAAATGTTATGAAGTTCCTTTGAACTTCATTTGAACGGAATTGAATGATACCAGTGTGTTGTCTGAAAAAGTTTAAAGTTGCTACCATGGACATTGTTGCATTCCATTGTTTTGGCATTTGCCTTGGCACCTTAAGAAAACAAGTAAGCATTGAAACCAAATACAAATAGAGTGTGCCCGATCTAGCCTCCTAGGCATAGTCCACCAATCAGTAGAAGTCTCGTCCCTCCCTCATTTATTCATGGTATCGTAGGTAAGAAATCCGACCCTCGACCTTAGTAGAAACCTCCAAAGTGGGTGACTATTTCCATAATTGAAGTGCATTGATCTAGGGTGAGATGGACTCACTGAAACCCAATAGAAAAAGGGGTTAAATAAACTGATTATACTATTGAGGTAGTGCCTCCCAGTTTCAGATAGAATCACCAATCAAATTCGAGTTTCCCCTTTTAAAATGAATCTTCCTCCTATTTATACCCTTTCCTTAGCGTGATTTCTCCTTGAAGGTTAAAGTCATCCTTCCTAGTTTTGAGGCTAGAATTAGTTCGTCTCTCCTGTGCATGGTGGATACATTCGACTCAGTAGAATTATTATCAAGTTGTCTCAACATATTTTTATTTAGTTTGTACTTGCAACTCCCCCTTACCCATGGGACTATGGCTTAGGGGGATCCCCCTAAGCCAGTGTGTCCCTCCCCTCTAGGGGTCACTTGGGAGGGGACATGACATCTATAGCCTAGATAAGGTATTTTTTCGGTTCTTCTTTGAAGAAGAAAAACATTGTCATGAAGTGATATCCCATGGCCCTTGAATGTGTCAAAACACCTTAGACATTTTTAGTAAACAACATAAAGAATTTTCCACTGAAGAAGCCTCCACATTGTATTAACTAGTCTAGGTGGAAGTCCAATGGCTTCCTATACAATTATGATATTTTATTGGAATAAAACTCTTCCCTAATTTTCAAAGTCATATGCCACGAGATGCCTCATTTCCACTCTAAATCGACGAATACACATCAAATGAATTTCATGATGCCCTCTGTTAGTGGATACTAATTTGCTCTAGATTTTAACCTTGTACAATAACTTACTGCAAACATATTGTCAATAAAATAACATAAAAGATACAATGGAAAATACACACATTACACAGAGGTTTTTCCCTTGGAAACCCAATCCGAGAAAACCAACATATTCTATATTCATTCATATCATACATTGTTTACAACACAATATACACATAGGAGTCAACGACATCCAAAACCCTAATCCAATGTCCTGGATTGATCAACAACCCTAATTCCTCAACCAAAAATAGAAAACCATCGATGAAAAACCATGTGCCGAAAAACTGCCCATATATGGACACAAAAACTAAGGGCTGCTCAAAAAAGGACACACAAATTCTATTCGTGCAAAGAATATAACACATATCCAACATTTGCTTCTGGAGCCTGTTGTTTTGCTAAAACACTATTTTTTTCAGTAGTTGTCACTCACTAACGGTTTGTGTCATTTGATGGAGTGTTATAGGAAATACAACCAAAAAAGTATTTTTCATATCTTTATTCATCGAGTGAGGGAATTTCATGCAAAATAGAGGTCAAAAGAGAGACATCTATTAGGTCTAACATGTGGAGATCAACTAGAAGTGATAATATCATAATAAAATTTGATAGACGTATGGAATTGTTGCTTGCTAAATGGGGTTCATGTTCTTATGATGATGAGAGCATAGATGACATTGAGGTGCCCTTGAGGTACAAACATCTAGTGAAACGATGGGTACCCAAGGATCTTCCTCAAATAAACACTAATTTTTGTGTCAACGAAAGGATATACTACATTTCTCCATCGCCATTACATGGTTTGGGGCTATTTTCCATGGATGGCATAAAGGTATGTTGAGTTGGAATAAATGAATTGATGGAGTATGTTAGACCCTGTTACATCTACATATATTAGACATGACTAGTCCAATATACAAAAAGTGTGCGGAGATATGGCGTGGCTGCAAATTATATACAGATAAAATATAATTATCAACATAAAGGAGCATCTATGTGTATTGATGGAAGGCCAAAAACAATGGGGAATATTGAAGGGTTTATAAACAGTACATGGCCCGTGACCACAAATAAGCAACCCAATTATGTATTTGAGGGGCGTGATGGAAATCATGTATTTGTATGTGTAATAAAATCAATAGCTCCAGAGGAGGAGTTGATTGATTGATTAAAATTTAATAGAATAGATACACACGTTTCTATTATGGGGGTGGTACGTATATTATTTTACCCAACCTATAATCAATGACTTATATTTTATGATTATCATTTATTGTGATATATTTTCATGCATCTTCTAAGTCACTGCAATGTCCACACAAATCATTCCTTATGTTCTTTAGTCACTCTTTACTTTGATTTTTTTAGCATGCCATGTTTTTGTCCCATGCTTAATATTCATGAACTAACTTTATTTTGCATACATTATCCTAGGGTGACAGGGGGAAGGAACCAGGGATGATTTTAGGGGCTAAATTTCGCTCATGGGATAATTATCTATGTTTTTTCCCCAAAAAAGATTCTCTATTCTAAAAATGATTCGCCCAAATTCTATAGCATAAAATTATTTTAACTTAAAAATCGCCAAAATTTTATACAAACTATATAAAATCCTTAGAAATTTGAATATTTTTACAAAAATTTCGCCAAACATTTATAGTTGGCATATGATGGATTAGTAATATTCACCAAGGTTTCTACATTTTAAAATAAATTTCCATCCTTAAAATCACCCCTGGAAGGAACCAACCTTAACAAAGTCCACACCTCTTCCCAAGGAAGACCTTACTGAAGAAGTAAATTATGCCTCTACCACCCTTATGGAGCTCACTTCTTTGATTATGAATAAATCACGGACACAGGAAAGATGAAAGAATGAAATTCCTGGTGCATCATATTCACCAATATGGGTTAAGCAACATATTTAATTATCCCATTTATTTATTTAGGATTTTTTTTTTATACTCATCCAAATCCTTTATAAAAAACTCATTATTTTTACAGGTGTTTTTTTGGGTAATGGATCATGAGTATGTGCGTGAAGATCCTGGTGTTGGTGCCAACATCATTGGTACACCGGAACCACATCATACTAGTATCCATACTGATACAACCTCCATTTTTTATGTCAGTAGTGCACCCCCTCACACACCAGAATGTGAAGGAGATCCTATGGATGCAGAAGGTGACAATGGAAATATTGAAGCATGCTTTCCTGGATCTTCCCATGTCACTAGCACATGAAAACTATCGGTTACCTTTTTGGTATATGATGACACGATCCCCATGAAAATACAAAGTCTTCCAGGTATTTAAGAACTAAGTTTTTTAATTATTATGTAAAATCTAATTGAAATTTTCGTATAATGTGTGATTATTTTAAACTAATGATAATATTGTTTTGCAGGAAACAATATTTTTTATAAACGCATGAATGCGTTGACTTTGGATATTTTTTGGGCACCATACGCACAAGGTGGAATCTCCAAAGTTACAATTTAAAATATCAACTCATTAACAAGTTGGTTGGCTTGTTCGGTGAGGGAACCTTCAACAAATCCCGAGTCACCTCAAAATCATGCGAACATTTAAAACATCTGTGGGACCAATATAAGGTTCATCTACAAAATAATCCTAAGTATGAGCATCCTCCAATGATTCCAGAGAGGGATTGGAAGGACCTAATTGATGATGCAAAGGAGAATATGATTGAAAACAAGGAAATACACCACTCATATCAGGAAGGTATGCGACACTTCTAATAATGTAATTATGATGCTTTATCGTCATTGCGACATCTAATTATTTTTTTGAAACTTTTCAATACAAGCTCCAAGACACATCCAAAGACACCATGGACAGGATAACAAAACATGGGCAACACAAACTTGGCCTAGGTGGTTACTCGAAATTGGTCACAAGAATTGTAAGTACAAACAAATCAATTGAATCCAAATAATATATTGTTAACAATTTTAAATTAATTTCACAGAAGAAGAAAAAATCATGTTGCTATGAAACATTCCAGGGCTTGGAGTTCAAAGAATGATGCAGGAGCATCGTTAGCAAATCCCACATGGAGGGACAATGCAACGCCATAGTGTGCCTTTCCTTAATTAGAATCTAAAAGATGGCATTTTTTTCTATTGATCTGTTTTGAATGGATGATTGAAAACTGAAGAAGAGCGAATTGCTCAGAAGCTAAATGAGCATGAGTGATATGGGAGTTTCAATCCCAGACTTTAATGTAATGGAACTCAAGAAGTTTTTAGTTGTTACTTTGATAGGAGAGGTAGTTGGAGGGAATCCTAGAGGACCTCTTGTATATGTAGATGCACAGTATGCCCAAAAAGAGGCTGATGCAAATTAGATAGGATATTGTTGTGATTTAGTTATAATTTTTCATAGTTGTAGCCATTTTTCATTTGAATGAATATCACAAAGAAAAATTGATCCAAATGCATAGTGTTGTTACTGTTTGTGATTCTCTATTATTGTTGTTTTCATGAATGAATGATTTTCATTTAGAGTATCTGAAACTATGATATGTTGGTATAAGTTTCAATTGTTTCTCTTTGTTGAGTTCATGCAAGGTGTGCATACAGTCCGCAAGGAGTGTGTTGAAAGAGTCGGTTTCGACTCATAAGCTCAGAAGAGATAGCGGGAACTTTCCAATTGTTGAGAGTGCAAGCAGACTATTGCAAGGTGTGCACAATCACTCGCAAGAAACTAAGACTTGTGTAAGAGTCTGTTGCAAGGACTGCACATAACCAAAATCTGACTAAGTGTCGAAGCAGATCTTTAAGAAGTCAAAGGAGCAGAAGTGCAAGGAGTGCAAATGGAGACTTTGTTTAGATTTATGTGAGAGGAAGGGTGACAAGGAGAAGACACTTACAAAGTTACTGAATACTCTGTAGGCTCAGCAAGGTGTGCTTGAGCACAATTTTCCAGGAGGGAACTTACACCCCTTTAACGAAGCAGAAGGGCCGAGACCCTTAGGAGGCTAAGTAAATCGTAAATTTAAGAAGAGACAACACTTTCAGAAGCAAATAGAAGATCCCAGAGATCAGACTCGCAAGAAGAGAAAAGGCCGAAGCCTTTGAACACTTATAAAATCTTATAACTTGAAGCTCAAGAGGGAGAGCATAGTGGCCATAGATCAGCTACAGAGGTGAATATCTGGACCATTGAAATCCATGCCCAGACAAAGAGAAGTGAGCACAGGAGGAAAACGGATCTGAGCCGTCAGATCTGGCGTGTGGACCAACAGTCGTTGGATATAGAGGAAGGTTCATGAGAAAAGTTTTGAAATCATCGAGATCGTCCATCATAAGGGACATGTGGTGAGTACTCATCATTTCACTGACGCACAACTTGAAGGAGTCAAAGAGCCATTCGTGAGAATTCATGAAACACGAACTCCCAAAAATATCATAGTCGTTGATCGTTCTGAAATCATCAGAGTTGTCCATTTGGAGAGACGCGTGGTGAGAGACCATCATTTCGCTGACTCTCACAATAGAGAAAATTCAAAGGGTGGAGTTATGAGAACTCGCGAGACTTGAACTGTGAAAGGATATGGCTCGTTGGATTGAGACAGGTCATGGACCGTCGATCTGCAATATTGGCATTTCAGGAATCAGGGTTGTAGAGGAAACAACTAGCCGAAAGTCGTGATACGCGAAATACCAACACGATCTGGACTGTTGATCGCAGGAGGAACTGTGACCGTTGATTTGGCACTCCGAAACATTGGGGTTTCTGATATCAGGAAAATGGAGAAGAGCTACATCGCATAGCCCCGATACACAAAGTCCCGATGCACTCGAAGGTTGGGCCCCAGGTCACAACTGAGGGTAGTCACAACTGAGGGTCACATAGCATAGATAAGGGGAGGAGCCAAGCAATCCGTTAGCCCATTTCGGGGTTTCAAAAATCAAAGGATTCGAAGTGACTCGCAAGCAGGAATCCAAAAATTATGAAGCGCGAAACACCTTTTGGGTTAAGCCCTTGGTCACAGGAAAGGGTCACATCAGTGAAGAGTTAAGGGAGGAGGTAAAAGACCGTTAGCCCATTTTAAGGTTTTCGGAATTGGAGGAATTGGGGTGCCTTGCATCGAAAGTCCTGAACTCGTGAGACGTGATACGCCTTTGTTTAGACCTGTGGTCACCGTCGGTTGTCATGTAAGAAGTGTTGGGTATGTGTTATATTATTTGCATGTCTGTATGTGGCAACGTTCGATACGACAACTGTGTCTGACGATTTTGCTATTTTTAGCGGATTTGTAAATTAATCCCGGATTAAGGGATTAGGGTTTTGGTATATATGGAATACCTAAAAACATTGTATATATTGTATGGTGAATGGTGAAATTCGATATAATAAATATAAGAAAGGTTTTCCTGGTTGAGGGTTTCCGATATAAAATATCTGTGTACTCTGTGTATGAGCCATTGATTAATTTTTGTCTTGCTTAAGAATCTATATGCATTTCTTTACTTCGCAGGTTTAAAACTTACATGTGGTATCAGAGATCGTTTTTGGCTTCAGAGGGATGCCTTTGTTGTTGAGGGTTTGGCTCAGTCTTGATAGATCAAGTTTATCTTGGGTCTGTGATAAACCTGGGTTTAGTGGGAGCTTTTGTAGTGGATATTCGAGTAAAGAAAGAGGAATGGCAAGCTCATCTAGAATCGAGATAGAGAAGTTCAACGGTAAAAACTTTGAGCTATGGAAGCTCAAGATGGAGGACCTTCTTGTAGACAAAGAACAATGGATCACTGTGGATCCTGGTACATAGCCTACTGGTACGCCATCTACTAGCACACAGGATACTGGTACACAACCTACTAGTACACATAATACTAGTACACCAACTACTGGTATGTCGAAGGAAGATTGGGACAAGTTGGATAGAAGAGAAAGGAGTACTATTCGACTCTTCCTGGAAGATTCAGTGTTGTTGAATGTCTCAGGAGAATCTACAACCAAGGAACTATGGGATAAGTTATGGAATTTGTATCAATCAAAGCCCCTGGTAAACAAGTTGTTTCTTCGAAATAATCTATATCATCTTAGGATGGAATATGGAGATTCTGTGACAAAACATCTAAATGTCTTTAATACTCTGGTAAGTCAACTTGGATCTGTTAATATTACGATTGCAGAAGAAGATAAGTGTATTAATTTGTTATGTTCTTTGCCAGACTCTTGGGATAATCTGGTTGTAGAAATAGGTAGTACCACTCAATCTACATTGAAGTATGAGGATGCAGTTGCATCCTTGTTATTTGAAGAGATGAGGCGAAAAAACATGGATGGTCACAACACAGATGCTTTATTTATAAGAGGGTGTACCCAAGACAGGAACCCTGGTAAGCCTTTGGGATGGAGATATAAATCTATAGGTAGATCTAAGTCTCCAGGAAAATCTTTGAGGAAATGTTGGAAGTGTGGTAAAACATGGCATTATAAGAAAGATTGCAAGTCTAAGAAGGTTGAAAAACCAAAGGGATCTGATAGTACCTCTTCCATAGAGTTGAAAACCTCCACTGAAGAAGGAGGTGATGTTTACCTAGCATCTACAAGTACACATGCAGACCATGATGTATGGTTGATCGACTCAGGTGCATCATACCATATGACTCCTCACAGGGAGTGGTTCACTAAATATGAAAAATATGATGGTGGTGATGTATTCCTAGGAGATGACTCGACAACAAAAATCTTGAGACGTGGAAGGGTTAAGTTGCTGCTAAACAATGGAATGATTAGAACTCTCCCTGGGGTTCTACACATTAAAAAACTAGACAGGATCCTAATATCTGTAAGCAAGTTGGGTGATGCAGGAGTGAAAACTGTATTTGAAAAGAACACTTGCAAGATGGTACAAGGAGAAATGGTGTTGATGAGGGGAGTTCATTGTGGAACTCTGTACAAGTTGTTGGGAATCACTTATACTAATGGGTGTAATATTTATGTTGTCCTTGAGCATAAAAATGAAGGAGAAAAGACCAATACTGTCCCAGAAAAGAAGACCATGTTGTGGCATCAAAGACTGGGGCATATTGGAGAAAAGGGCCTCCGAACACTACACGGTAAAGGTATGGTTGAAAGTATGTCTAATTGCACTCTAGATTTTGATTTCTGTGAAAATTTCATATATGGTAAACAAAATCGAGTAAGATTCCCATCTGGTGCTACAAGAGCAAAGGGGATCTTAGAGTTGATACATAGTGATGTGTTTGGACCTGTTCCTGTTCCATCCCTAGGTAAATCTGTGTATTATGTTTCATTCATAGATGATTTTTCAAGGAACACATGTATTTATTTTCTTAGAAAGAAATCTAAGGTATTTGATAAATTTAAAGAGTTTAAGGCTCTGGTAGAAAATCAAACAGAGAAGAAAATAAAGGTATTGAGAACAGATAATGGTGGAGAATTCTGCGGAAATGAATTCGAAGAATTCTGTAAGAAGTGTGGTATAGTAAGGTAGAAGACTACTCCATACACTCCTCAGCAGAATGGAGTTGCAGAAAGGATGAACATGACACTGATGGAAAAATCAAGGAGCATGCTCAACGGTGCTGGGTTAGGACAAGAATTCTGGGCAGAGGCAGTGGGTACATCATGAGACCTAGTCAATCAATCACCTTCATCAATGTTGGATGATAAAACTCCACACGAGGTATGGTATGGAAATAAACCCTCTCTTCAACATCTTAGATTGTTTGGTTGTGATGCTTATGTACATGTTCCAAAGGAAAACATGAGTAAGTTGGATAATAAAGCTGAAAAGTGTATCTTTATTGGTTATAAGCTTTGGAACCCAGAAACCAAGAAAACTGTTTACAGTAGAGATGTTGTTTTTGGAGAGGTAAAAGATGTGTCCAAATAGAAATTCCCACCAACGCAAGACGAACCTGATAAAATAGAGCTTGAGTTGGATAATGCAAAATAGGAATCATCTGAAGAAGAGGAAGCAGAAGAAGAAGAAGAAGAAGAACCTCATACCCCAGTATTGACGAGATCAGAGAGAGATAGAAGGCAACCATAAAGGTATAGTCCACCTGATTTTCGTTCCAATTTTTCTTTATCTATTACTGATGATGATCCCAGAACTGTCAGGGAAATAGTGAATTTAGAGGATAGTAAACTCTGGAAGAAGGCCATGGTTGAAGAAATGGATGCCTTGGATAAGAATGAGGCATGGGATATAGTTGAGCTTCCAGCTGGAAGAAAATCGGTTGGTAGCAAAAGGTTATTCCTAGGTAGAGGGAATTGACTTTGGTGAGATTTTTTCTCTTGTTGCTAAGTTAACTTCGATTAGATTTCTCTTATCTATTGCTGGTACTTTTGATCTTGAAGTGGAACAAATGGATGTGAAGACAACATTCCTACATGGGGATCTGGAAGAAGAAATCTACATGAAGCAACCAGAAGGCTTTGTAGTGAAGGGAAAGAAAGAGCTGGTCTGTAAGCTAAAGAAGTCACTATATGGTCTGAAGAAATCACCTAGGATGTGGTACCAAAAGTTTGACACATACATCCTTGGATTGGGATTTGTAAGAAGTAGGGTTGATCACTGTGTATATTCCAAGCAGGTTGGTAATCAGTTCATTTATGTAGTGTTGTATGTTGATGACATGTTGTTGGTAGGAAATAACATGGATGTTATCAAGGAGGTGAAATCACAACTATCCTCCAAATTTGACATGAAGGATCTCGGTGCTGCTCACTTCATTCTGGGAATGGAGATTAAAAGAGACCGTGCAAATAGGAAACTCTGGTTGAATCAAAGAAAATATGTTGAGACGATATTGCAGAGGTTTAATATGCATGGAAGTAAACCGATCAAGGTTCCTATTCCTATAGGTGTAAAGTTATCTACAGATCAGTGTCCCAAGACACAGGAAGAAGAAGAGGACATGTCCCATGTTCCATATGCCAGTGTAATTGGCAGTTTGATGTATGCAATGGTTTGTACTAGACCAGACATTGCACATGCAGTGGGAGTTTTGAGCAGGAATATGTCAAAACTAGGGAAGGAGCATTGGACAACAGTAAAGAGGGTCTTCAGTTATCTTCGTGGCACCACCAGTTATGGACTGTGCTACCAAGGAAGGCCGAGATTAAAAAGAGTGGTGGACATACATGGCTTTGTTGATGCAGACTGGGTTGGAGATATGAATCGTAGAAGATCTACAAGTGAGTATGTGTTTAACCTATTTGGAGGAGCAATTGGTTGTATGAGAAAAAGACAGGTTGTAGTGGCACTCTCAACTACAAAAGCTTAATACATGGGAACCACTCATGCAATCAAGGAAGCAATATGATTACAAAGATTGTGTTCAGGTATTGGGTTGGTACAACAAGAAGTGATATTAGACTGTGACAGTCGGAGTGAAATATTCCTAGNAAAGAACCCAACTTATCATTCGAAGACAAAGCATATTGATGTTCAGTATCACTTTGTGAGAGACATGGTTGAGGAAAAGAAGGTGTTGCTGGAAAAGGTTGACACTTTGAAGAATGTTGCAGATTCATTGACAAAGTCTGTGAGCATAGAAAAGTTCTCCTGGTGTAGAGAAACAATGGGCATTGTTGCCCTGGATTGTTGACTATATAATCCCCTGGACCCCTGGATGCAAAGAAAACAACAAGTGGGAAAATGTTGGGTATGTGTTATATTCTTTGCATGTGTGTGTGTGGGCGCGTCAGATACGACAACTGTGTCTGACGATTTTTCTATTTTTAGCGTATTTGTTAATTAATCCTGGATTAAGGGATTAGGATTTTGGTATCTATGGAATACCTAAAAACATTGTATATATTGTATGGTGAATGGTGAAATTCGATATAATGAATATAAGAAAGGTTTTCCCAGTTGAGGGTTTCTGGTATAAAATCTCTGTGTACTCTGTGTATGAGCCATTGATTAATTTCTGTCTTGTTGAAGAATCTATATGCATTTCTTTACTTCGCAGGTTTAAAACTTACAAGAAGAGCTTGCGCCCGGTGCTTGCTCGCATAGGAGGGGTTCATAAAAGAAGACCTGTGGATATTTTTACGTGTGGTTCCAACAAGGAACTGAAAGAGCTAATACAACTTGTGGGAGAAGAGCGATCCTTGACCGGGAGGTCAACAAACCCTGCAGAGGCAGAGGTAGGGGGTCTACATCAAGTGGTATCAAAGATCAGATTGGTTATTTCTGTAGTGGAGAGACGAGAAAGGACATACTCTGATACACACCATCAAGTGGTATCAGAGATGAAATTTTTTTCTGTAGATTTTAGGCGAAAGAGAAAGAGGAAAAGAGATAAAGGAGATAGTCTCATACCATTAAGAGGTATCAGCGTTGATTTTTCAGTAGATTTTAGACGAAGGAGATAGAAAAGACAATCTGACTACGCCGAGTAGCATCAAGAACTGGATTATGTCTGTGGATTGTAGGCAAAGGTGGAAAGGCAATATAGTGATAATATGATGACATCAAATGGTATTAGAAGCTGAAGTTCACTTGTGGACAACAGGTGAAGGAAGACATAGTATTGATACTCTATAAATATGGTTTCATGGTGTGCAAAAAATGGTAGATAGCCAGGAGGGTTGAAGACAAAAAATATGGCTACTGAAGGCCATGAGCGTGGTCAAAGACGAGACCAACAGAAGACAAGTAAACAAAAAATTGATGAGGAACTCGCTAAGATAAGAGTGAGAATGGAACAGTTGAGATTGAAGATACATCAAGAGACAAAGACACATTGGACATGCAAATGGCCTTTGAAGAGGAAAGAAAAATGGTATGTCTGAAGGTTGTTGTCTAGAAAACAACAACAAGAGTTGAGGAAGTGGCTGAGGTATGTTGAAAACCTCAGTGACACAGAGGAGGAGTCAGTTTTCATTTGTGATCCAGAAGTAAGAGAAACCTTTAGTGATGAGGACGAGAGATCAGTTACAGGTCTCATAAACTTCCAGGAGGGCAGAAGTGAACTTTCAAGTTGCCAGGTGGGAAATGGAAGGAGATCAGTGGATGATATAATAGACTGCCAGGAGGGTAGTAATGGAATTTCAAGTTGTCATGTGGGAAATGGAGAGAGATCGGGTGATAGCATAGACTGCTAGGTGGGAAGAGAGAAAATCCCAAGTTGTCGGGTGGGAAAGGGACAAGAGATGAACTCAACTGAGAGTTCATATCAATAAGGAGTGTTGATAGATGAATATTTATGTGGGTTTTCAAACCATGTGAATGAAGACAATGAGAAGTTAAATACTCCCATCGCAGCGGAGGAGGATCAGAGGTGTGTTCTGATCATTGGGGGAATTCAAGTATTCCTACCAAATAGTCCAGCAGAGACTAATACACACTAACAAATTTGGCTCATTTTGCAACGGCTATTTTGATGCTCTTGCGATGTTATGTCATGGATATTGCGAAGAATCTTGAGTCTTTGAAACATCGTTTTATGTCATGTGGAAACTGAGATGAACTTGAACTATCGTCGCACACGCGACGACCCTAGGGAACTTCTCACAATTGCGACAAAAAAAGAAATATCGTCGCCAATACCACAATATAGGAAAACTAAGTGAAACCAACATTTCTTCACAATTGAGATGACCATTGCGACGACAGTTTTCGTTGCTTACATAGAAAATATGTCGCAACAATTTATGTTATCGTCGCCCTTGCAACGTCAACTTTTTTTGTTTATGTAGCAACTACGTCACAACAATTTTAGTTGTCGTCGCACTTGCGATGACCATTGCGACGAAAAATTTCATTGTTTATATAGCAAATGTGTCGCAACAATTTAAGTTGTCGTCGCACTAGCGATGACCGTTGCGATGAAAATTTTTGTTGTTTAGATAACAAATGCGTCGTAACAATTTAAGTCGTCGTCACACTTGAGAAGATATTTTCAACGACAACTTTCGTTGTTTATATAGAAAATGCGTCACAACAATTTAAGTTGTCATTTCACTTGAGACAACCACTTTTGTTGTTTATATAACAAATCCATCGCAGGTGTATGATGGTCATCGAAAGTGAGACAAGTAATATTTATTTAAAAAAAAAATTAAAAAATTATTTTAGGCTGCAATTTTAATATTAATATTACCAGTGTAATATTAATATTACCATATCCTCCAAGTGGAACATGGTTTCTCCTATAATTCCTTGGATAATGGGGATAGGTCTCAATGCCTTGATAATGTGCACGAGAGGACAATAAATCCCTTAGGCTCTAAATGAATCTTTCGGGGATCTACAAGGGCCATGGACAAGGCCACAAACCACAAAACATGCCCTATATAAGATATCATTATCATTACAGTGGTATGCGGATGCCATTAGAAGGTTTTATGCATTAGGGATGGGTACTAGAGCCTTGACCATGGTTGGGTCAGAAGTCGAGGGAATTAGGACCTAAGTTAATATTCTTGATCTAATAGGACATGATCAAGGCCTCAAACTACAACATAGTTTCTTTAAAGTGAATCTTTGTCATATAAGTAGGATATGGGTATAATAATGAGTTTTTTAATAGTAGGAATGGGTCTCAAGGAATTTACCATAACAAAGGGAGGGAGGACAATAAGGGAATTATTCCATAAATTGATTTGTAAGGCTCAATATCCATGAACATCACCTTCAACATAATCACTTTAGAGGAAATATTTGGCCTCCAAGTTGAATATGTGTACCATTATAAAATATTTTGCACTAGGGACATGTGCATTAAGTAATTAGCCATGGTAAAGCAAGGAAAATAAGGCCCCTGGGTCATTTATGAATCCTTTAGGGATTAAGGGACATAATAAATTCCCTAAACCACATAACATGTTGTCTATAGGGAATCATGAACCTTTGAGTGAGATATGGGTATTGTTATAATATTTTGTGTATAAAAGATGGATTTGAAGGATTTAACCATGATTGGGGGATACATCCAAGGAATTAGGCCTCGAAAAAATATTATTGGTTTAATAGGCCATGATTAAATCCATGAGCTACAACATGAGACATTTAAAGGAGATCTTTTGCATACGGGTTGGATGAAGTTTCCAATAGGATTTTTTGTGAAGTAGGGATTTATGTTGGTGCCTTGACCATGATTAGGTGATGAAAATATGGTTCTTAATCCATAAAGTATGATCAAGGCCTTTAACTACAACATCATCCCTTTAAAGGGGATATTTTTCATATGAATGAGAAAGGGTTTCCATTAGGATTTTTTTTGTAGCCAAGATGGGTCTTCGGGCCCTGACCATGATTAGGGGATGAAAATAAGGTCCTTAATCTATAAATGAGTGTAACTAGTCTTATGGGACATGGAATATTCTTCAAACAACAACAAAAAAAAACTTTTAGAAATTAACTTTGTCCTTGAACACGATATTGGTACTTTTAGGAGGCTTTACATAAAAGATATGGATCTCACAGATTTGGCTGTAAATGAAGCTTCTAGGGTCCTATTCCATGAAAAATGACTCAAACCACCATACAAATTTAAATCATTGGCCTCTTGGTGGGATATAGGAATCATTAAGATAATTTTCATACCGGGCATGGGTCTCAAGGCTTTGAGTCTTTGACCATGGTCAATGAAGGAAAACAAGGGTTGTATGATCTAAATTAGTATTTTAGGTATTATAATATTTAACATATGAATGAGATTTGGGAAATATTAGAAAACTTTAGATGCATTGGATGGATTTGGAGACTATGACCATGGTCATGCGAGAAAATAAAGGGTCTTAAGATCTAAATGAAACTTTTAATGCTCATGAAACATGCACATGTCCTTGAACCACTACAAAGTTTCTTTCAAGGGGATATTTGGCCTCCAATTGGGATATGTGTGACGTTAGGTGGTTTCATGCACCAAGGATAGGTCTAGGGGTCATAACCATGACAAGGAGAGAAAATAAAGGGA
>ML782079.1:532214-551033 GCA_009831015.1 Picea engelmannii | reverse complement strand
CCTTCGATGGGCGAGGTTTTCATCCCCATGGGCTTTTACAGTCCCTACCCATCCAATTAGGTGGTAAAACTGTTACTGTTGATGTCGAGGTGGTTGATGCTCCCCTCGATTACAACTTGTTACTTGGAAGAAGTTGGTTTTATGCTATGACTACCGTTGCCTTGTCAGTTTTTCGATGTTTCCAATTTCCTCATCATGGAAAAATTGTCACTGTTGATCAGTTAGATTTCTACACGACCGATGCTTGCGCTCCCGCTACCAACAATATTCCTTTCTTGGGAGACCACTAGATCACGTATGAAAGCGTTGGTTTTGGCTTACTAAAATATTCTAGCCTCATGGGTACCTTCCCTACACCACTTCCACCGACTACACATCATATTTCCATTGTCGATATGTTTTCGGCCACGACTTATCAATCTTTGGAATCATTTGACCCTTGGATTGTACCTTATCTGTTGGTATTCGATGCACTAGGTGACACAGTGCCACTTGGTCCAGCCGAAACATCATACGTTTCTATCCAATCCTCTTCTCCCTCGTCAGATGACCAACATCTATTGTCACCTGATGGTTCCTCGATGCAATCACAGTTGAGTTCCTTGTCGTCCGCGAATTGTTTTGAAGATGATTCCCCTGATACACCAACTCTAGTTTTCCCTGCTTCAATATATGTTTCTTGAACATAAACCTCATCAATATTAGTAGGTCCAAACATAAATACAATATTACGAATATAAGCAGGCAAACCTCATATATACTTCATAAGAGTTTGTGTAGTCAGTGGAACATCTAACATCAAATCCGTCTTATGAAATTCATCTATGTATTCCTGCATTGACTGTCTTTTTCTTATCTTAAGACTTTCCCATTCAATTAAATCCTTTTCCTTATACCCCAAAGGATAGAATTGTTTTCCAAGTGCGGAAATAAAATCATGCCATGATGGAAAAATATTACCAACTTGTTGAGTTCCATGTTGCATTCAACCTGTTGAGTTCCATGTTGCATTTTACTTTTCCACCAGATGAGAGTTGTGCCTTCAAGATGAAGTGATCCCAATCTGATTTTGGTTGCATCATCTTTGATTTGTTGCACATTACAATATACCTCCATCTATCTAACCCAATTATCAAGTTTCTCAACACTAACTTCGTTGTTATAAAGAAAATCTCTCTATGGCTAGGGGTAAACCACAACAGACATAAATGACTGCAAAAATCAACTCTAATATCAAGTATGCTATATAAAAAAATATGCTATCAAGACAAGATAAAAGGCCTACCTCGTCCAGACGTTCGATGAAGTCCACCATTGAGCACTTGACCCAAAGCAATATACATGCAACTAGTCCTAAACAACCAAGCAACACAAGCATATGGTGATAATAGATAATGTTAGCACATTCAATATCATAATCCATCAATATACATAACAAATATGCCCATGGAATAACAATTCAAATATTCGCAAGATATCAATTGGACGAGAAAAGAGTATTTCTATTAAGATGTAATCAACATAAGTGAATGAGTTACAAAATTATGTGTCGGCATGGTTCAGAACCGAGAAACTAAGTTCCTTCCAGATGGGCCTTCACCACTTCAATCCTCCACCAAAGGCAAGCTCATATAAGAGAGACAATGAGGTTCTCAACCAATAAGGGAAGAGCTTGGGGGCTGAACAATGTGTTCAGACTTAAAGGACAAAGGGATGTAGACTCAATGTGAAGTGAATAATTTCTCCAGAGTAACTTTGCTCTCAAAGATGAATTCTTTCTCCTCCTTTCCATAGCTCGGTTTTGGCCCATTTATAGCCTTCAAGTGGAATTTAAGGGCCTTGTCAGAATGTTTCCAGTATATGGAAGGCCAAGGATCATTGATCTTATGACGTGACATGGAAACTTGACACATTTTTTTTTTATTTTTGGCACAAATCTCGATGTACGTGAGCTGTAGTGGTGCAACTTGCATATACACATGTTGTAATATAGGCAGGGCAAGTATATGTGGAAAAATCGTGTTTTTAGCTCTAGGATTTGCAAAAATGGGACTTTAAGTCTGCATGGGGAAATGGAAAAAGGCCTTATGTGAAAGATTTCATGAGGTGAGGAAAATATTGCTATAACATCCATCATACATAGGCAAAATAAATTTCACATCAAGTTTAAGTACTGACATATTGGGCTTATGTTTATGAGAATGTGTTCTTGTAGTAGAAGTTGAACTTGTACTTGAAGAAGAATAAGAAGATGGAAATGGAGGAGGTGAAGGAGGAATTTTAGGAGGGTCCTCTCCTTCTTCACTTTTGGCTTGCTTTGAAGATTCCCCTTGAAAAATTCTCTTCCATTCCAGGTAATCATCATATAATATTTTTACCATCTCCAACATGACAAAGAAAGTTTTTTAAAACTCTCTTTCATTTTGAGAAAGTCCTTCTTCCAATGCCATCCTCTCACTTTGGGATGTCCTCTTTCTTGATCCAATCTTAGTATCTCCTTCTACAAATGTTCCTTCACCACGACTTATCTTTTCCCTGGTAATCATGCAAACTCAAACAACCAACTGTCAACCTACTCTGATACCACTTGATCCGAAAATGATCTTTTAATGACTATGGTTAAGTTTATGCACGAGTTTATTTACCATTTATGAATTAAGAGAAGAAGCTTAATGAAAACAGTTGTATCCATATAAGAAGTAAAAACATAAAAACCATAACACCAAGATTGATAACAGAGTTCGACACAAGTTTTCCTACATCTTTGTGCCTTTGTCTTAGTGGGGAAGGATTCTTATTAATATTCAATGTTTTAAGAATACAAAATAAAGGATTACATAACAGCTCCTAAAACCACCTTTCAGATCTGCAACTTCTGGGAAAAAACATACATCACCATTTGTTGGAACAAGAAATTCTGAGACTTTTGAGTATGAAGTCAGCGATGTTTGGCTCGAAATCTTGGGCTCTAAAGGAAATTTTATGTTCGACTACTCGGATGTAGAAACATAAGCCATATTCGGACTCCTCTCAAAATTATACAACTTTTGAGTATAAAGTTGACCTGCTTCTGAGCAGTCCCTCGGCACCTCCCCTTGACACAAATCCCAATGTTGCACCTTGTCATATCAGTAAAGTCTTGATTTGCGTGCCAAAAAAAATCCTTTTACTCGATTTTCATGCCCATCTAAATAAGCTAGACTTCGCTAAATTTAGCGATAGTTAGCCAGATTTAGAGAGATTCTACCAGATTTGGCGGAACCTCCAAATTTATTTGACCCTTTATAAGGTGCCACGTTGCACCTCCTCATTGGGCCACGTGTCACCTTGCCATTGGATCAAGCCACGTCATTGTTGCACAATCATTTGCCACATGTCATCTGTACATCCACGTCAGCCTACCCAGTCAACCACCACATCAACATTCATATAGTGCCACATAAGCATTCGTACGATGCAATGTCATCATATATATGGTTCCATGTCATCATCCATATAGTGCCACATCAACATCCATACAGTGCCACGTCAACATCTATACTGCCATGTGTCACCTTGCCACGTCAGCATCCATATAGTTCCACGTCAGCATCTGTACTACCATGTGTCACCCTGCCACATCATCATCTATACTGCCACATGTCACCATGCCATGCGTCACGTCTGTACAGTGCCATGTGTCACTTTTGTATAGTGCCACATGTCACTTCCATATGGTACCAACTCAACTCGAAAATGCCAAATTTGACTGACATGTGTCAGCTCCTGCGGTTGCCACATCACCCTAATGACATCATCATGATGTCATGTTGATATCATCATGATGTACTGCTGATTTCATAAGTTGACTTTGACTTTGACTTTTTTTGCATGTTTGACCTATACTTCAGTTCGTGATAAATTTTGCATATGGTGTCCATTTTCAAAAAAAAATATATGGATGGAATCAGCACTATGAGCCCTACGCAATGGCGTTAGTTTCGTCTAATTCCGAGAACTTTTATTTTTAGGCCTTTTTGGATCCACTTTGGATCATCGATGATTATACTTTTACTTCTTTTTCAAACTTGTAACACCATATGAAAAATACACCAATGAGAACACTTTCATCTCTCTTTCGTGCTCGTTAAACCATGGAGACACTCAACAAAAAATGAGTGCAAGGGGGGGTTACCATTGATTTGTATTTACAAAAGTGGTATTTTTCAATCATGTCTCCCTTGAACATGGCACATGTTTGTGTCATTGTCTTACAATTGGGTTATATATTTCTTAGGAGTTGTATACGATCAATATGAGTCATATACTCCTACAACTGGTTACTCTTCCAGTCATTATGGAGAGTGCTTCAATGTCTCATGTGTTGTTGCACTATTTCAGTGGTGCTCTTGAGTCAATGCTGCCAAGTCATCAATCACCATTTTTTCATGCTATATATTCAAGGGAATTTGATCCTAAGTTGACCATCTTTTGTATTGTTGACCATCCACATTGGCCATCCTTACGTCAATTGTACTTGGTGATTCTATATCTTCACAACATCTCTTGGTGTATGTTTCATGTTGATTTATGGGGGATACTTTAATGATCTCCTTGGAAGGATCTCTTCCAATCAACTTCAACACATTATCTAGGAAAGGGATCTAGAAACCAACTAGTACCTTGGAGCTTTCATTCCTCAATGGAAAGATTCCTCGCAATCAACAATGTGTTTACATCATTGAATCCTCATCGATTGATTCTACGAGTGTTCTAAATTAGATCCTCTATTGACACTTGCTAAATTGTACTAGGTTCCTTGTGTCCATTTTCATCTTCGGTGGATTCCATCGCATCTATTAATGGTATACCTTAATGATTAGTAATCAGACGATTTTTATCATGCTTTCCATCAACTCATTTATTCACATGTTGTAGAATCATACCAATGGGATTTGGGATAAAGACCTTGTTTTTGGGTCCACATCACTCATTCATATTATCCCTCCCAGGTTTTGATGGGGTATATCACTACTGTATGATTACTTTGAAGACCACGGGGGCACTCTCATTAGAGATCTATATCTTCCTGATGTATATTGTGACATAGATCCACATTTCATTTTATCGTGGCTATGATCTTTTTGATGACATGGATCCATTGTGTACTTTTTGTGGCCATGGTGTTGCATTTCACTCCATGGATCTATAGTCTATAGTGTTGGTAGTCATGCTTTGTCTCTCGTTTGAGCATGGGTATTCCTACCTCGAGGATGATCTATATATTCTTGACATTCAATTGCACCTACTGCTTGGTTTCTTGATCTCTTAGCTCCCTCCTTATGTTGCCTCATGTTCCTTACCATTATCATAATTTGTTTCAACCACTAGTTCCTCTTCTGACCTCACACATTAGGGAGCACGTGTTACAACCTTATTTTCCACCTTAGGGACATATGGAGGACCCATTGATGTTTTCCTACTAAGACATGCTCTTCTTCCCTGGATTTTCACTGATTTTGAGGGATGTCGTGCTATGAAATACTAGAAGAGTGTGACTAGTTTTTATTTTCATAGTTGACAACACACGATCAGTCGCTTATTGAACTATTGACAGCCTACAACTGCCCCTATATCCTTCTAGAATTGATGAGTTACGAGGAGATCCACATTGGGTAAGTTGTTTCTCTAGTTATATGAGCTTAAGAACTCTCTGAATACAGTTGAGGTTCATTGATTTCTAGAGACCTAGAAGCATCCCCTAGCCTCCTCCACCAATATGTGTAAAGAAGGAATTCCAAGGGAAAGTGGAAGACAATTCTACTATAGGTTTATGTTGTAGAAATTTCTTATAGGAGATCTTCTACAGTTTGGTCTTCATATTAGGTTAGCCTTGCTTGTGTGAGGGTTAAGGAGGAATTGGAGCAAGGGCCCAAGGAGGACTTGTTTCATGACTCAAGGTGTTTTTCATGATTGATGTACTATTTCTCCATTGATTTATATAGATATACATGGTTTTCCCTTTGCAATACTGTCCTCTTCAGTTATATATGTTAGATCTTGTCTTTCCTTGAGTAGATCAGATTGAATCTAGACTAGATTTGTTATTTCCTAATGCCTAAAGAGGTTTGAAGATTGGTATTTTTTGTCTCCTTGTGTGCAAGAAGCAAGTAGCGAGAGATGGAGTTGGATCTCTGGAGATACATTAGTCGGGATACATAAGGACAACCATAGAATTATAAGGTATGCCTTTCTATCTCTTAGCATAATAAGGGATAAATATGTTATATCTAGGGACCAATCTTGTAGTAGTATATCCTTCAGTTTGTATTAGATCATGGGCAGATCTGAGGAAGTGCTCATCTATCCATACGAGATAATTCTCTATTGTCATAGGTTTTCAAATCGAGGAAGGTTGACTATGGTAAAGTCAAAATTGGAATCTATACCAAAATTTTTGCATACCTTAGCATACATACCTCAAGGGGTACTAGAGAATATTTGGAAGATGATTTTCAGGTCCTTATGGAATGGTAAAAAAAAACTGAAGGAATCTGCTTTGTTACATGGAAGGTGATAATGAAGCCAAAGGAGGAAGATGGTTGGGGCTTAAAGAATATTCATTTTGTCAAAAAATAATTCTTAGCCAAAATCCTATGAAGAGTAATTACTTATGTATTCTATGGAAGCATATCATGGTTCATAAATATATAAACCCTGAAACAATAATAAATTGAATCATAAATCAAAGGAAGTCAACAAAACTATATCCACTCATTAGAAGGAATAAGGTGGGGATAGAACAACAAGTAAGGGTCGATGTTGACCCTTACATTGGATGCATAAAAGAGTTTAGATTGCCTGAGATGGTGAGAGAATTTGTTCATAGAAAGGTATATACAATCTTAGTCAAATTGAATATCAAGAGGCCACAAACATATGGTAGTAGGGCTAGATGAGGGTAAATAGAAGGTGAGGATGCATGTATTTGGAATTCATGTGTGGATAATATTCATAAAATCCCTATTAGAATTAGGGAGGAAGAAGAATTAGTGGTATGGTCAAAGAATCAATGGAAGAAGAATTAGTGGTATGGTCAAAGAATCAATCTTTGGGTTTTTATTCATCCAAATTGGGGTATCAAGTAATTTTTTATGAAGAGACTGAATGCATAGCTTGGTGGTGAAAGAAATTACGAGAGAGAAAATCCCCCCCAATTTTTTTTTTTTTTATCTTGATAACAATTATGTACAATGTATTAACTTGAAGTTTCATAAACGAGGGCCATGTAAGGTCCTGGAATATGAATTCTATGTAGAGAAGATGAAGAATCGATAAATTATTTGTTGATTAAATGCTCGTATGCAAAACAAGTCTAGTTAGACAAGGATAAGTTCATAGTAGTGAAGAATGGATGGGTTGGGAACTCTATTGAATATTGTTTAAGTGTTTGGATGAACCAAAAAGAAATTAAGGAATGGAAGGTTGTTCCATGCATGACTATATGGGTCTTATGGATAGCAAGGAATTCATTTCTCTTTAAGGAAAAAGTTGTCCCTTCATTCCAATGTTATTTACAAATAAGATCACTGGCAATTGTTTACAAGTTACCAGATATTCGGTTCTTAGCAAGGACTATGTTTGGAGGTTATTTTATGGACCAAGGAAAGGCCCTAGATATAGAAGTAGTGAAAGTTGTATCATTTTTTTTTATCCAACAATCACACAATTGATATGAATCCTAGAATTGGTAATGGATCCAATAATTTCACAGAACTTATGGAATTAAGGATTCCTCTCAAATGTGCCATGGAAAAAAAATGTAAAGCAATTACAAGTTTATAGAGACTCAATTCTAGTGACTAGGTGGATGCAAGGTACAATTTATATTCTAAACATCCATCTTAGACCTCTAGGGGATCAAATAAAAGAAATAGCAAGTATGTTAGAGACAATCTCCTTTACCCATGTATATCGAGAAAAAAATATGGAAGTATATGCACTATCAAAGGAAGGGCCACAAGAAGTAGATGGAAAGGTGGTCTTTGAATAATGTAGTGATGGATTAAATTTTGTCTTTGAATCTAATATATAATGAAGTTTCTATAGTTCCAATCATGGAAGACTATGTGAAATTCCTGTTAGGATATTTAAACACGTAGGAGTTAGTTAAGATCTACTTGGTCTAATGTGTCATTAGGTAAAAGTGTGTTTCTTTAGTATGCATTAGTATGCATTTGTAGTTAGGAAATCCGATGGTCACGATATGTTCCTGACATAGAGTAATCCGACGGTTCATATTCTCCTTGATCTTAACGACCATTGATTTGTGGCTTAGCACCCGATTGGTCCATGATATCTATTTAAAGAGCATGGAGGGTCATTTGTTGATGATCGATTGTGATGGATGTTAAATCTCGATGATGGATGTTTCCCCGTAGGGGTTTTACCACGTCAAAACATTGATGTGTTGATCTTTGATCCGGTTATGTGAGTGGTTACTAAAGGTGTTTGTCCTCTGTTGAAATACATGTGTTGTCAAACATGGTATCAGAGCATGTTTGAAGACCCGCTCCTATTGTAGATCAATATCGTGAAGCCGAGTTGTCTCATCTCCATTTTTTGTCATTTATGTACATTTTTGGGCTAAGAGGAATATTCCATTGCATCTGGAGCACTCGTTTCAGTCATATCTAGAGGTATAAATCCTGAATACGCATTTTTAAAATTTTTGCAGAGTATTATTTTGGTTTTATATTATTTATTTACGGGTTGCTACTCTTTTATATCTCCATATGTTCTTTGCCCTGCGCCCTGTGTGATCTCAAAAAATCAGAAACATATAGTAAAATGTGCATCTTCCAGGTAAGCTAACCGAGATCTAACCCTTGTTGTCATCGAGAAGCGATTTTTTTTTTGTTTGTGTGAAAAGAGTTTTTCTTAGCATGCTCTCCAAGGTCGTCTTCAACAACAACAACACCAATCCTCTTCCTATACAATACAATATGTTTTGCTAGACCATTTGGTTAAAATTTTCTTTATTAAGTAAGAGGTCTTGAGTTCAAGTCTCTCTTTTTGTTACTTTTTTTGAAAAATTTCATGCTAAAATTGCAAAGTGTATTTCACTTCAAGTATAAAAGTGAATTACTATAAGTAGCTTTAATATTTTATTTTAGAGTTATTTATTTTGCATGCAACTTTTCTTTTATAAAGTGACTTCATTGTAAAAGTGATCCCCACTTCTCTTTATAAAAGTGGGTCACTTCATAAAGCAACTTACACCATCACGTGGTCCTTTGATTACCATTTATGCCTTTTTTTAAAAGGGCATAACTCTCACATCCGAAGTCCGTTCTTTTAAACTGACTAACTTTTCAAGATATTTCCATCCAGATCATCAGTTTCAGTTTTTAAATCCATATTATCATCATATTTAATGTGGCTTCTACAAGTAATATTTTGCTTACCATCACCAACTACTTCCAATGGAAATCCCATATGGAGGATTTATTAATAAATAAAGGCTTGTATCAAATTACCTTGGGAAAGGAAACAACGCCCACTAATGCTAATAAGAAATTCAAATGGGATAATAGGAATGATGAAGCACGTGGATTGATCAGAATGTCCATCTCTCATAATTTAAGGTCCCACCTTCAATCAATTGATCAACCCAAAGAAGTTTGGGACAAGATTGAATCTTTGTTTGGTAAACACAATATTATTTGAGCACACAAGTTAGAAAATCAAGTACTGACTTTAAATCAAAATTATTTTTCTTGCATTGAAGACTATTTATCTAAGTTTAAAACACTCAGAACTATGTGAATAATATAAGATAAAGAAAGAATAAGATTGTTGCATATATCTTATTCTTTTTAAGCTAGGTAGTGCACATTATGTGTTTGTATCTACCTTATATTCCATGCAAGAGGCTCTGGGGACAACTTATAAAAAACACAGTCTTGAGAAATTTTGCGATGCTTTCATGAGAGAGTAAGATAATCTTGTACAACTTGGAGTGATCAGCATTGCAGGTACCTCCAACAAATCCTTAGTCATCCATCAGAAAGATAAACCCAAGAATCCCAAGAAGCAACATCCTCGCCACAAAAAAAAGCAATATAAGGGTCCCAAACCCACTCAAACAACTTCCTCTCCTAATGGTGACAAAGGAGAAAAACATAAAAGTAAGAAGACTAGCAAACATTACAACTTTTGTGATAAATATGGTCATGATGAGTCCAAATGTTTCAAGAAGATGGTAGCTTTAGAAGCAACAATGAAGAAGCACAACATCAATATTGATTCTACTTATTCTTCTTCTTCTTCTCATGGACATGCACTTTATGCTTCTGGTTTCTCCTTCAATACACATTCTACTTTTTCTTCTGATGAGTGGCTTATTGATTCTGGAGTATCTTATCATATGGCTAAGGATAGAGATATATTTTCTTCTCTAAATGAATGTAACACCAAGAAAATATTTCTTGGTGATGATAGATCTCTTAGTGTTGAAGGATCTGGAACAGTTCAAGTAGAAAACGACCATTTCAATGTTGTATTATGTGTTCCAAGTCTTTCTTGTAACCTTCTATCAGTATATCAAATCACTCATTCAAGTGAAGGTAAAATTGTAGAGTTTTCACCTCACCAAGTTGTAATCAAGGATCTAAAAGTTCATAAGCATGTTCTTACAACTAGAATGGTTGATGATATTACCAGGTTGTACAAGTTAGACAACTTTGGGTCATCATCTTTTCATCAATTTTTGTTGCTCATAGCAATGACTTGAGAAAACTTTGGCATGAGCAGTTTGGTCATCTAAACTATCGCTCATTGCAACAACTATGTAATCAACATATGGTGATTGGTCTTCCTCTTCTTTAATGCAAAGATGGTGTTTGTGCCAGTTGTGTTCTTGGCAAACATCATCGGGACAATTTTGGCAAACGTGCCTCTTGGAACGCCTCGGGCCCTTTGTAGCTTGTTCACAGTGATTTGTGTGGTCCACTTTCTTCTCCTTCCTTTTCTGTTTGCAATTATTTCTTAACTTTCATTGATGATTTTTCCAGACGTACTTGTGTTTACTTCTTAAAACTTAAGAGCGAAGTTTTTGACAATTTTTTGGCCTACAAGGCCCTTGTAGAAAAACAATTTGGACATCAAATTCAAAAGTTAAGAACAGATAATGGAGGTGAATATGTGAACAATAATTTTACTAGTTATTGCACTACACATGGCATCCAAATGCAACACACTATTCCATATACACCACAACAAAATGGTGTTGCTGAGAGAAAGAACCGTACATTAAAAGAAATGGCTAATTGTATGATCCAATCTAAGGGATTAAGTCTAAAGTATTGGGTGGAAGAAATCAACTGTGAAAATTACATAGTAAATCACACTCCCACAAAGGCTCTTAAAAATATAACACCGGAATAAGCTTGGATTAAAATTAAACCAGATGTAAGTCACTTTCCTATATTTGGCAGTATAACATGGGCTCACATTCCTGATGAGAAAAGGAAAGCGTTGCAGCCTAAAAGTGAGAAGTGTATATTTGTTGGTTATTTTGAATATGTCAAAGGTTATAGACTTCTTCAACCACATTGTAATGAAATTATTATTAGAAGAGATGTTAAATTTGATGAAAATCTCTTGGCCTACGAGCCTAATTCGACGATTGTGCCTTCTTCGGACTGCGAGCTATCTTCGACGTTTGTGACTTCTTTTGTTCCTATTATGGTTTCTTCTTCAGATGATGATAGTGAGGATGGAAATCCACCTCTGCCTGCTCACCTTCCTCCATATGAGTCCTTTGAACCTAAACCAACATCAACTCCACAACTTCTTAGATGGGTCTATTCAACACGAGAAGCAATTGGTGATCTTATTGGTGATCCTTCAGATTAGCATCGGACACGTTCACAGTTCCAGGGAGCCTCTTCTCTTTTGGCTCAAGTTTGAGAGACTCATGATCCAGAGACATTTGCAGAAGCTTCGGGTCATCCAAATTGGGATACAACAATGAATGAAGAATATCGTTCTTTAATGGTGAAGGATACTTGGGATCTTGTACCTCTTCCAAAAGGAAGAAAACTTATCAGATGTAAATGGGTCCATAGAACTAAGTATGCATCAGATGGAAGTGTTGAAAGACACAAAGCTTAGTCATTTTCCAAAGGATTTTCCCAAGTTGAAAGAATTGACTATAATGAAACCTTTGTCTTTGTAGCCAAAATGAATTCCATCCGCCTTGTTCTTTCCCTTGCTGCCTCACATAAATGGGAGGTCCATCAAATGGATGTTAAACCTGCCTTCTTGCATGGATATTTGCAAGAAGAAATATGCATGGAACAACCTCCTATCTATGTCCAAAATGACTCTATCCTTGTTTTTCACCTTAATAAATCTCTTTATGGTCTTAAGCAAGCTCCCCGAGCTTGGTATGCCAAAATGGACAACTTTCTTATTGACACCAGATTCTCTAGATGCCATTCTGATCCTAATGTCTATATCAAGACAGTAGGAATCCATCTCATAATCCTTGTCCTTTATGTTGATGACCTTATCCTTACTGGTAGTGACTCAAAACTTTTAAACCATGTGAAAACCATCCTTAAGAAGAAATTTGAAATGACAGACTTAGGTTTTTTGCACTATTTCCTTGGCCTCCAAGTTTTGCAAACCAATGAAGGAATTTTTCTTTCCCAGTCTAAGTATGCTTGTGACCTTCTTCGTCGCTTTCACATGGATGATTGTAAACCAACCCCTTCTCCCTTCCAGTATGGAGTAAATTTTGCTGCCACCTGTACTTCTCTCGAAGTTGATGCCACCTTGTACCATCAATTAGTTGGTAGCCTCTTATACTTGACTCATACTTATCTTGATCTTTCCTTTGTTGTTGGTCTTGTTTCCTAGTATATACAAACACCCCATGAAATCCATTGGAAAGCAACTAAAATGATACTTCGCTATGTTTATGGTATAGTTCAGTTCAGGATACATTACAGATCAGGGGGGGCTCTTTTATTGGTTGGTTTCACTGATTCAGATTGGGCCGATGACCCTGATGATCGGAAGTCTACTGCAGGTTATTTTTTCAGCCTTGGTTCAGGACCTGTCACTTGGGCATGTAATAAACAATATGCTATTTCACTTTATTTAGAAGAAGTAGAGTATTGAGAAGCAATAAATGCAAGTCAGGAAGCCTTGTGGTTGCGACAGATCCTTTCAGATTTTGGATTCCAGCAGGAGCATCTGACCAACCTTTGGTGTGACAAGCAGAGTGCCATCAAGCTTGCCAAAGACCCAGTTCAACATCAGCGCAGCAAGAACATTGAGATACACATGCACTTCATCAAAAAGCTCATTCATGATCAAGTTATTGAAGTGCTATTTTTCCCTACAGAAGATCAAGTTGTGGACATTTTCACAAAGTCTCTTACAGAAGCGAAGTTTTCCAAACTTCAATCTATGTTAGGAGTTCAGGAAGTTTTCATTAAGGGGGGATATGCTCTAATGCCTCCTTCATTCTCCAATTGTGTTACTGTTGTAAATCCTTCAATCTTATCCCAAGTTGTTCTTAAGGGGGGATGTTAGCATATTTAGACACTAAGGAGTTAGTTAAGATCTACTTGGTCCAATGTGTCATTAGGTAAAAGTGTGTTTCTTAGTGTGTTTATTTAGTATGCATTAGTATGAATTTGTAGTTAGGAAATCCAACGGTCATGATATGTTCCCGACATAGAGTGATCCGACAATTCATATTCTCCTCGGTCTTAATGACCATTGATTTGTGGCTTAACACATGATTGGTCCATGATCTCTATTTAAAGAGCATGAGGGTCATTTGTTAATGATCTATTGTGAGAAATTCTCTTGTAAAATCTCTTTGTAATATTTTTCTTTTTCATTAATAAACTGCTCCAAGTGGTCGTGTTGGTTGGGGTCGTGGATGTTTCCACGTAGGGGTTTTACCACGTCAAAACATCGGTGTTGATCTTTGATCTGGTTATGTGAGTGGTTACTGAAGGTGTTCGTCCTCTGTTGGAATACCTGTGTTGTCATACAATTCCAAGCCATAAAAAGGAATTCAAGTTTTGATTTTTTTGTTTCTATGAGAATATAAGGGCCTATTTTATTTATAGAAATGTATAGCAATGTAGAAAACATAGTTAAGGGGATATCTCTATTTTTGGTTTTATATGCAATGATTAGGAGTCTATTTCTGAAGTGAGATAGTAAAATTATTTCTTTCTTGATTCTTTGAAAGTGCGGCAACATATTAAGAACGTAATTTATTTCCTTCTTAAAAAGGAATGGTGATTTTTCCCTTGGGAAAAAGGGTAAAATTTCCCTATAAATTACGTTAAAGTAACGAAAAGTTCATCTTTAAAGGGAAAAAAACCCTGAACAAAGAAAAATAAAATGGTGTTACTATATTGACATTAATTTTTTTCAATAAGATTGAAACAAAGCATCCCTTGTCACCACTTTTCAAAAAATGACAAAAATACATTATCTAAAATTTCCTTAGAAAATAAGAACTTTGTAAGGTTCTCATTAAAGAGGTAACTAAGTTATTATGATAAGTTGAGAATATTTTTTCCATACCTAGTTAACATTGACTTGATTCTTAACATGATCCAAGGGCTCTACCATATTTGTTAGTGATATTGCTTTGGTGTGTTTCCTTTTCCTTTTTCCCTTTACTATCTTCATCTTGGATGGCTCTAAGTCAAAGTGTTGGATGCAATTTTTTGGTTGAGTGTGCAGTTTTTGATTGGTTTTCACTTCCTGACTATTAAATGTTTGTCCCATGGCTTATGTAGGTAATTTAAGTTTAATATTGAACATTTAATAGAATTATTAATATAGTTATTTTCACACTTACAATGGAGTTTAGTGAGTAACATTCAATAGAAAAATATATTCTATGAAGTCATTACATAATCTTTGTGGTAGAATTGATCCATTGGTAGTTAATGCATAAATTGTGCCATCACCACATTACCCAAGTTATGGTCATTGATAGTGTCCATAGAGTGATGGTCAACAATAGTTTTCAATGACAATTGAAGCCAATGTTCCTCCAATGATGGTAAATTATAGTGTTATGTTGTTAATATTGCTTTGTTGTTGTGTCATTTGACGCATATTGTTCTCAAGTTTTAGTGTGTTTTGGCCATGGATTAATGATGAACATTCATTTAGATGGTTGAATTTGTGGATACATCCCCATTACTTATTAAGTGATGCTCAAAAATCAATTTGTAGGTGATCATTTTCACCACATGTTTTCCATAATGTCTAGTGAAAATCATCATGAGATCTAGATTTTAGGGTAATCATATGAGTAATGGCAACACACTTATACATGAGTGATGATCTTTGCTCAATTTGAAATTTCCACATATCTCATTTCACTAATATATTATTTTGATAATTATTTTGATTATCATTTGTTTTGAAATACCTTACACTCTTTTATCGTTTCTAAACTGGGTGCAAACCAACATTGGTCATATTATTTAGGTGATGATAATTACTTGTTCAACCTTCATTTAACTAATTTTCCACGTGTTTTTTTTTTACTTCTTTCTTTCACAATATTGAGTGAATGGATACCAATTCTCTTTTTGTGTAATGTAATTTTGTTTTGGAAGTGTTTGCATAGTGATAATGTGGTGTAACATCTAGGTGTGACAACATTGTTGCACCATTTTAGAATATTTCTTGAACTCTATAAGGAATCTTGAACTCTATAAGGAACTCTGCAAGGACCACTCAATCTAACAATTAATTTCACCATTTTTTTTTACATGTTAATATACTAGCATTGTCACCACCAAGTTCATCTTATTTATATGTTTATTATAATAGTACTTATATTTTTGTTGTGTTATCTCTAACATCCATTGAGTAGTTACTCTCTTAGACTTTTCCTATTCACACAATTTATATAACCTTTCTTGTAGACTTGTCATCAGCTAGATGATGTTGCACTACCACTCTTAATCTTAGAGCTAAACTTCCTTAACGACTATGCCCCGATGTTCATACATTAACGAGAATCGTGTAAATCCAATCGTTCCCTCGCAAGTTAAATTGTGTGCCCATAGTATTATGTGCAACACTTCTTTCCCATTCTTCTATTCAACACTGTAAACTTTATGTATAATGGAAATTAATATCTTATTGTTATCACTGAAATTCCGTCCGCACATGGCGACAAGAACTCAGCATCGTCAAACAGTAATGAAGTCATTCATGGCACTGAATTAATTTCACAGCATTCCAAAAAGGTCAAAAAATATACAAAGTAACCAAAAATTGAAGAGCGCTTTATAGAAGTTGGGTGCGCGTGCACATGCGCGGAACAGGAACGTACCATGCGTGCATACGCGTACGATGCACGGTTGTTGGCGCAAAAACCCGCGCACCTGCTAAACGACGCATTTATTGAATTGGTCGGCCTCCCAACCACTTATGGATCAGCTCCCAAGCCGATTTGACCCTCAAATCTGAGCTGAATCCACATGGTAGGCTGGTCAAAGACCTAATAAAGCCCTAAAGAGCCTCTTTTCACACTACAAAGGAGTTACATAATCACCCAATGCAATGCTATAAAAAGCCATGAAGAAACCTNATTTTCTCAAGGAATTTCATGTAATGTTATGCTGCCTAGATTGTTTTAAGGACTCAATCCTTGACAAGACCACTTTGGCACCATTTCATTGAGCAACTCACCTCTCCATTGAGTGGGTTTGCAAAGGAGTTCTTTCATCACCATTTTTATTTTTCTTGTAAGGAGAGTAAGTTTGTGAGGGTCCAAGAGCCTTCCTTTGGAGGAAGAAGGGACTCATAGTCCCCTTTCTTTATTGTGCTTTGATTTCATCAATAGATCAGCCTAAAAACATTGGTGATATTGGTATTTTTGTGTTTGTTATTTCTATATCCATATGCTCATAATTTTAGTTTGTTTTAGTTTAATTCTTGCTTATAGTTTTGTTTTTCTTTCTCTAACTCTTTTCTCTACAGCTGTCATGCTCAGCAAGACCCAACTGGGCATGTAAGCACCTCTCATTTGCTCACCAAGGTGACGAAGAGGGTGCAAACAGATTGGCGACTCCACTGGGGAAAAGGTATCAATTCCTACCTCTTTTGGGTTTATTTTTCTCTTATTTTAGTTTGTTCAACTTGCAGGTGCACAAACCAGCCTCTGTCGACCTGCTAACCAGTCAATTCACAAGAGAATTGAGAGAAATCCATCCGGATTTTCTTTCTCGACCGTTTGTCACAGGTGTGCGGGTATTCCACCCCACAGACGCGCATCGTGCGTGCATGCGCTTTTGTAACAACCTTTCTCTGCGTGCATGCGCTTTCTGACTCATTTCTTCTCGCGCGCCTGCGCTCTGTGCACACCTGTCTACACTAGGGGCTGCACATTTTGAACAAAATTTCACTTTGTAAGTTCTTTGGATGTGGGGAAGGTCATCTTCCTTCTTAAAATTGATGTCAAAAATGTTGTAAAGCCACATTACACTTATTCCCCTCATCATATAAAGGGGTTAGCCGAGCACACATAGGCACTTAGGAGGATAAAAATCAATTTCCCTTATTTGCTTTTTGCCACATGGATGGCTTGCTTTGACTTATACCATAAGTGGACAATCATATTTAATCACATCTTAACTCACATTTGGGACTCGAAGTTGAAGTAACAATCGTTGAGTATGCTCTTCTCTCGTGCCTCCAAGCGATCTTGAGAAACAGAAAAGGATTGTGAAAACAACCTCATCTCCCTTAACAAAAGTTTTAAAACCTTTAGGAGAGGACAACAACCCTTTTTGGGACCCCTCTTAGTTTCATTTTTCAAACACGTTTTTAAACTTGTAACGGGCCCATACATGCCCACATGCTACAAAAATAGAATAGTGGTTGAAATTTTGCTTTCTTAGATCAAAACACTAGGAGAGTTTAAAGGTTTGTAACGGGCCCATACATGCCCACGTGTTCAATCTAGGATAGTTTCATGCTTTTCTAGATTACCTCACAATAGGGAGTTAAAAGATAGTAATGGACCCACATGTCCACATGCTAGCTTCCTAGGGCTTTTGAATTCCGCAAGGTTGTACCAAAGACATCTAGCTAATTAGGTAATCACACTTTTGTAAGGACCAAGTGAAGTCCACATGCAGCAAGGTGACATCTAATTAACTAAAAATTGGCACACTTTTCACTCACACACAAAAGTCACTTCTCAGTCACATAGCTTCTTCTCGAAACGTGGAGGTCCAAGTAAGTTTCCTCCAAAGGGATTCCGAAAATACCCCATCTTTTCTTGACAAGACTATCCACTCCCACTGTTAATCAAACGAGGTTGGTTTGCACCCCCAACCTCACAAAACAACTTCATCTAAAAATATTTCTAAAAACTCACTAAGTTTTCCTCCACAGGAGGTACCAAAAGAAATTTTTAGTCTAGGTAGGATTTCAGGGATAGGCATCCAAATAACTCCCCGTTATCTGGTTCTCACATTTTCAAACATAGAGGTTGTCAAATAGGGAACTTCAAATCCTCCAAGTCAAGTGTTCCAATCACCATAAGGCAGGGAGATACCCGTGAAGGGTTGAAGACCGAGGTCCGGTTGTTCTGTGCATCCCCCCTTGAGGCACCCACCTCTTAGACGGGATCCAGCCCGTGACCCATTTCTTAGGCCAAAAATCTAAATGTCGCACTTTGACCGAGGTACCTAGTGACCAACTTTAGGACATCTACCCAGGTGGCAATTGTGGGCTGCAATTGCACCTTGATTGGATTTTGTGTGG
>ML782079.1:519145-531973 GCA_009831015.1 Picea engelmannii | reverse complement strand
TTTTGGGATATGCCCCCTCTACCCCTCATTATAACCAATTATTTCATCCTTCACTAGTGTCTCTTCCGGTGACTTCAGACCCCACTGTTGAGTACTATTGGAAGGTCCAGTGCTATTTGAGAGGAAGGACGTTACATCTTCTACGACACGAGCATTTGCTTTCTTTTGATTCCCCCACGCAGACAAAACCCACTTACCCATACATATGCTTCTTTCTCATTTTATGTATGATGCACAGGTGATTACATTTTGATTTGGATATATATATATTGTGTAAACATTCAACACCAAGGCTTGTTGTTTCTGTATTTCTCTCACCACTTGTTGCACATATTCACATAGCTAGTCTGACATCATAGGGGAACCACAGAACCCCCGTCGTTCACGACACTTGCTCAACCTCCCTCCTATCTTAGGGGGAGTATCTGGTCGTACCTGCTCATCGGTACCTCCTTCACACACTCCTGTGAGTGCCACTATATTAGGATCATCTTTGCTTGGTTCTACATTACTTGGGTCAACTTCCCAAGATCATCCGTTCACTCGCTCTCCTTTGCAAGGAAGCGGGGGACCCACTTCCTCTCAAGGAGGGAGCACCAACCCACCTAGTCCCCATCAAGGGTCAGGTTCACAACACACCATGGCTGGAGATAACCCTCCCCCCCCACTAGAGATGCCATATTTGGCCTCTCTCAACATACCGGATCTCACAAAACTCACCAATGATCCTATATTGCATGACGCCACATGGCCTGCAATGCCAACAAAACTTCCTTCAGACATACCAAAGTTTGAAGGAAAGGCAGGGGATGACCCCGCCAACCATGTCATGACCTTTCATCTATGGTGTTCTTCCAATANCATTATGGATGATTCCATCAGACTACGATTATTTCAACACACACTCACTGGCCCATCAGCCAAATGGTATGTCGAAGAAAAATCAGGGTCCCATGGGACCTTTGAGTCCTTGGCCAAAGCATTCTTGACCTTCTTCCAGTTACCCATCCACCATGACAATGGTCTAGAACTACTGTCTAACTTCAAACAAACCTCAGCCACCCACATCGCTGACCACATTCATGAGTGGCGTAGGCGACGTAGTTTGTGTAAAGCAGAAACCACCAAGCAACAATGTCTCGACTGGTTTCTTAGATCACTTGTCTCTCTACTTGGTAAGGATGTAGCTTCCACCTTCCCTCAATCCGAAGAGGAAGCCATCAGTAAGGCCCAACAGTATGACCTTATTTATGCATAGTCAGGGTACTTATACACGGTACTTACTGATCTTCCAAAACCTGTGCCATTTGGCCAAGACAAACCTAGAATGTCTCACTCAGCAGACGGACTAATAGGTGCCACCACACACCATGGTCCACAACCCCAACCTCCACCAATGTATGGACCACCTCAATACCCATCGGCATATGGGGGCACTTCTTATTACCCCCCACCCCCTTATCAACAGCCATACCCTGTTGCTATACCTCCACCCATCAGTGGACCACCACCAACACCCCCCATACATGCACCTATCCCCACAAACAGTGGTACTCCCTCAACATCAGCTTCTAGTACTAGCGAAAGTGCTACGCCTTCCTATGTACCTTATGGATCGGTACCACCACAAAATCCATACTTCCCATTTCCTGGCCCTCCACAACCAATGGCCCCCCCACATCCACATGCGGGGGTAAATTTTGTTCAGTCGTCTGCTGCTCAACAATACCAAAATTTTGAACAGTTGAATACAGCCAACCCAACTCATCCATCAAACAATGCCAAGAATAAAGAACGAAACAGGAATAACAACAACTCTGGTCAAGGCGGGAATCAACCCCCACAGCACCAACCCACCGGGGGCAACCAGAACCAAGGGAACCAAAACCCCCAAGGGGGCAATAACAACAAACGCCAAGAGAGAAATAATGTTAAAACTATATTCCCTTGTGCTCTTTGTGGTGAGTTTGGACATTACACTCACCATTGCCCCCAAATCGCTGATTTCAAACGGTTGAAAGACTCGGGTAGTCTTCCCCATTCTCCTGCACAAACCGCCCCTCAACAGGCACCACAACAATACGTGAAACAACCCCCTCCCGCTGTGCTGCAACAAACTTAGGTGGGCCAATACCACAACCCCAACAATCCAGCAGAACGTACAATTCTCCTCACCAATGAGGAAGAAATTCTTCTGCAAACACGCAATCGTCAGTACCATACACCCGTTGAGTCTACTCCCATCTCTCCAGAGACAAACCCTGCACCGACGGGACCCCCGAGGTGATCCCTCGCCCATCCGCCGAACCGCCACTTTGCATCCCTCACATCCCCTTGCGCAGAAATGTCCACAATCCACAGGCTAGGGCCGCTCATAACTATAGCTTGGTAGACGACTTAGCACAATCCTCGGTTGCCATGTCAGTTTTGGAAGTCCTCCAGACTTGTCCTACACAGTGGAAATCTCTACTGTCTGCCTTGGGGGCAGTCGACCCTGCAGATACTCGACTCATCACCTTTGATCTTGATAGCGGAGAACCTAGTTTGCCCGCCTTGATCGCTTTTCAAATGCCAATGAAAATACGGAACATCACAGTTCATAGGTGTATCATCGATGAAGGTGTCTCTACGTGCATCATGTCCAAAACAGTATGGCAGAAACTTGGTTCCCTGGAACTCATTCCCTCTTCCATCACATTACGAGCTTATGACGGACGACCATCCTCTCCTGAAGGGCTCTTCCAAAATGTCCCCGTTGAACTCGGGGGCAAGACTATTCTCATTGATATCGAAGTTATCGACGCCCCGCTCGATTATAATATCCTATTCGGGCGTAGCTACATGTACGCTATGAAAGCAGTGGCCTCTTCCGTCTTTCGGACAATGATGTTCCCCCACAATGGGAAGATCGTGACCATCGACCAAGTCTCACATTATGAGCCTAACCCATCTACCAACCTTGATAACATTCTTCCTCTCATCCACACCAACTCAGACGCCTATCCACTCATCGAGATGGGTCCTGGGATTTTTAAAGATCCATCCTTGTTAGGGACGTACCATGGAGCACCACTACTCCTTCCCCCTAATCAAGTATGCGTCGTCTCATCTAACGGAACTCACACGGAGGATGTTCTTCCTCCTCAGGAGGCTTCAGTCATCCCTGACGTCTCAGTAGTCGCAGAACCACTCCCGCCGGAGCCTCTTGCGCACTCGTCGACCTCAACAGTCCACGAATCCACATCCCCTCAAGGGAATAATCCTGTTTGGGAGACACTCCCCCAACCCCTCACCCAAATTCCCCTATTTTACCCTCCCCCAGGTATTGAAGCTTTTCAGGTATCCGCAACGCTCACACTACCTAATATGGTGTTAGCAATCCCAGTTTGGTATTCACACCCACCAGAGATGGTCCCTTGACCATCCCTTCCCCCATAGAAAGGACTTCCCATGACGATTCATGTCCTTACCCCCACCACCCCCATACTCACTAACCCCCCTGCTACAGTTGGGGGCAGAAGGAAGAAGAAGGAGCCCACCGCTCCACTTCCTCCACGCATCCCACCACCTTGCGCACTATGTCAGAAAGAGGGCCACCAAACCAATAATTGCCCATCCCTACCTGAATTACGGAATTTGATCCCCCTCAATCAAACTCCCATAACACCCGCCACTACTGCTAGTCCCACTACTACCACCAACCCTTCCAGTAGTAAAGGGTTGAGGACCAAATATGCTTGTGCTATATGCTCAGAGTATGGCCACTACACCCATCATTGTCCAGCACTATCGCGTTTTCGACAGACATTAGCGGCGGTATGCCAGAACTTCTAGAGCAACCCACGCCCTGTTACATCCTCGTCAAATATCACTGACATTCGCTATGTCACCACTTCAGTCAATGAACGTATGAGATGCCCTTTCTCTCTCTGCGATGCATTAACTCATTTTACATACCAGTGTCCTATGATCCTTGCATACAAGCAACGTCAATTGGCCCTGCTTCCCCCGCTCTTCTCCACCCTGTCATTACCGTCGGCCCTTTTTGCAAATGGGGCATCGACTTTATGACTTGCAATCCACCCTCCAGCAATGGTCACAAATACATCGTTGTCGTCATTGACTACTTCACCAAATGGGCCGAAGYTATGCCCACTTTCAATAACACCGCTGACACTGCAGCGCGTTTTTTCTTTAATCACGTCATATCCCATTTTGGAGTACCACTCCAACTTGTTTCCGACCATGGGAAACACTTCGAGAATGAGATCTTCGTCGAACTCTCATCTCGGTTAGGCTTCTCTCACAAGTTTGCCTCACCATACTACCCTTAGTCAAACGGACAGGTCGAGGCAGTTAACAAAGTCCTCAAGACCATGTTACAGCGCACGGTTAATAAATATAAAACCAATTGGCATCATATGTTATTTTTAGGGCTATGGGCTTATCGAACGGCAGTAAAGACCGCTACTGGTTTCACACCATTCCATTTAGTCCATGGGGTCAAGGCAACTCTTCCCATTGAGTGCGAAATACCCACCTTACGCACCGCAATTGAGCTATTACCTGACACTGCTCCAATGGAGCAGTGCTTGCTGAACTTGGAGTCGTTGGATGAAGATCGTCGATCTTCATTACAGAACAACGAGGCAGCTAAAAAATGATCCAAAGCTACCTTTGATCACCATGTCAACCTTCGATCATTTCGCGAAGGCGACCTCGTCCTGGCCTATGATATCGCTCATGATACATTTGACCACGGCAAATTCGAATCACTTTGGCATGGCCCTTACATCATCCAACATTGCCTCACCAAAGGTGCATACATCCTGGCCTCCCCCGAAGGCCTCTCACTCAAAGAACCCATCAATGGGTTATATCTCAAGAAATTTTATGCTTAGAAGTAGTCATTCTACTTCATGTTATTTTTTCTTTTTAGTATGTTTTTAATCTTGTTTCTCCTACCCTCTTGTCTAAACTATCCTTTGTGCTATTGACAGATGCTTCCTCCACCAGCCTACCACATTGGTTATGCTGACGGCACTAGCCGTTGGACGCAAAATCTCGCTTCAACTGCTTGGGCTCTATACACCCCCTCACATGAAATGGTACATTCAAACAACATATGTTTGGGGCCAGCAACCAACAACCAAGCTGAATACACTGTTGTCATTGGCCTCCTGGCCGACGCCCAATGTCATCATATTCGTCACCTTAGCGTCTTCCTTGACTCTCAACTAGTCGTTCTCCAACTCAACAATGTATATCGTGTACGCGATCCGTGCCTCTTTCGCAAATACCTGCAGGTTAGACTGTTATCTCGACATTTTGATTCCATTACATTTACACATATTTCAAGACAATTAAATCAAACAACAGATCAAATAGCTAACATGGTGTTAGATTGGCATATATCCCATCAAGCTACAAATACATAAAACATCTCATAAATCCTGTCACAACATATAGGTAGAATAGACATCATCATCATCATCAACTAAAAAACACATGTAGACAACATCAGGATCTCAAAATATGTATACTCATATATATATAAAGGCCCATCAGGCCATCCGAATGTTTACATACAAAAATACATGTGCCCGTAGGCCAGCACATCACCTCGGTACAAAAATCGGCTCACCAGCCTATATACAACCAAAAAGACATACATCATACATTAGTCATGGTGCCTCTATCGCACCACCACCTGCTCCTCCCTCAGGAGGAGGTGGTGGTGCACCACCACCTGCCCCAGGCGGTGGTGGACCACCCACAGGACCCTCCTGCCCTGACGGCAGGCGTCCACTAATCATCGCATCCAGTACTGCTACTCGTCGCACTATGGCCCGCCATGGTGGCGGCACCCCCACACACTGCTCCAGGAAGCTCTCATCCTGGATACGTGTCCACATGCCCTCAGGCACGTCCTACAAAACCGTCTCCAGACGACGGCGTATGTCATCCAAATCAACTTCGGCCGCTGCCGAAGGAGCGTGTGATGGCCCCGCACCAAGGTCATCGAACCAGCGCCTCCTCGCTACCCTCTCGGGCTCTGCTGGTCGCCCCGCGGCATCATCCCGCCAACGTCTCCCTCCATGCGACAGTCTCTCCAGCTCTCGCTGAGCCGGCGCTCTTTGCATCTCCACCTCGCGCCCGCGAGGTGCCACATCTGCACATGCACAAAACAACAAACAAACAGATAGTATCAACATCTATATCACATACATATGGACTGATATCTCAAAAGACAACATAAATAAAAAAACGTACACAATACTAAATGTACCTCGATGGTCGAACACCTCCCCTGGAGGCCACACCATATCCGGGTCACCCTGAAAGTCAACCCCAGCATAGGGGTACCAAAGTACTACCTGCGGCATCTGCCGCCATATCCGTGCCGCATCCGCTGAAAAATAGTGACCACCTTCACCACCACTGTGGCGAATCAAAACTGTAGACCACCGCCTCAATCGCGGCTCTCGTGCCCCCGGCATCTCCAGCAGAACTCTCGGGCGCAACATCGACACCCTCTCCAAAAATTAGGCTACCAGGATGATCAGACCACCAACCTGATACTCGCAGACCGTCGATCAGATGCCTCGTCCTCCCTGAATCTCCAAATCTCCTCTGAAATCTGCTCATTTAGTCATTGTTGCAGCAGGTACAAATGAGGTGGCAATGTGAGCCCTACAACTATATATAGGCCTTTTTCCAAACTTCCACTCACCATTCCGGGAGCCCAAGGTGTCCATTTTTCAAACCATCTTCAACCACGGGATCAGCATCCCACCACCTACATCATAGCTGTCCTTGGGTCACTTTTCATCACGAGCCCCCGGGGCGCCTTTTTTTCATATCATGGTCAGGTACGCACACGCATTGTCACATTTATCTAATACATGCTCATATCTTTGATTCTCTTCAGATATAGTTCACTTTGGGTACTTGGTTGTTTTGTGTGCAGGTACTGGCTCATTATTCATCAACATCATCCCTTCAGGTATATACTCAGCACTGGCATGTAGTCTTTCCCGCTGTATCGCACTTGCATTTCCCATCACACCCTCTGATATTGGCCTTTAGGACCCTCATTCCCGGCTCTGCAGTACCCACACCTCCATTTGCATCTTCGGTACTGTTACCCAGTAGCATTCTTACCCACATGAGTTGTCCCATTCATAGCACCTTTTGGCACTTTTTGACACTCATGTTGTTCTTTACCGTTTAGGGATGGGAGTCCCGATAGTCTTTCATCATGTCGTGAATCAGCCACATACCCCTTCTCCTCATTTTTCTAGCTTTCCCACATGGACTCCCAGATTATCTCTTTATGGTTCTATTTTTTACCTGCACCTCCGCAGTATCATGAACCCTCCATTTCATCCACAATCAGTTTGCCCATCTGTGCACCTATCCTCATTTCACCTACCTCATACAGAAACTCACCAATAGGCCCCCCACCCTTCATCAGCTTTCCAAGAAAATTCTGCCCTCCCTGGGGCACTCATTTCACACTGGGGCACCCGTTTCTGTATTTGTACATTTCTCCCCAAATTATTCATTATTTATTGTACAAACGCCTTTATTTCCAGTCATTACATTTTCTTTTGTCGTCACCGTTGGCGACTTACTTCTTTTTGGCCACACACAACCCATGTCACCCTTGGTTGGAGCATTATTTATCATCTTCCCTTGTCGACATCGTCCATATCTTCAGAGTACTCCACAGGTCACTTAACTCTACCCTCTAAATTTGTTCACCTTGTCCCGCCTCTAGCACAACTTATCACCGGTCTGGTCGTCCCCCTGACACTCGACCTTGTTACACGGTTGCGGCCACTTTTTATCTCATACATCCTCCAACCAAGGGCAGTCTTGAGTCTTCTCACTTCTTGACTTTGTCCATGTACCTCTGCCACTTCCTCACCTCGGTAGATTCCACGAAGCCCTTTGCTTCTGGGAGTCGCGTTCCCCTTTTGTCGACATCAACACAATTTTCCAGAAGGGCGACAGTATCTTGATTCTCATTCTCTATTCAATGAGAGATCTCGGACGGCATAGGGTGAAACACCATTGCACCCTGTTGTCGTTGGCCCCCATAACATTCGACGCCAACACTTTCTCATGTTATGGTGAGTCTTACTTTGCGACTATTGCAGTTATTTTTATCATTTGTCGAAGACCTCTGAATTTGATAAGGCCATCAATGCCCGCATCATCGTCGTTGCTTCTTACCGCGATCATTGCCTATTTGTTCAGAGTACGTTCCTTTGCAGAATTGTCTTATGCCTTTATCATCACCGCCCCCGAGGGCGCTGCAGTTGTCTACACCAACACTTCAGTCATATTTTTTCAGAGTTACATAACACGAGCATGGGGCATGCCCGCCTCCTTTGTACACAGTTTTCTTTTTGTTTTGCACAGCTCTCAGAAGGTCGGGTCCTACCGGTTCCTTTTTTCTCCAACGGATCGCTCTGATTGATCCCACTATTGCTCTCCCTTACAACAACATTCTCAGTAGAAGAAACATTGATGGATTTCGGCTATCCGTATGCTCCTAACCTCATCCATCAGGGGGCATCTGTTATCACTGAAATTTCGTCCGCACATGGCGACAAGAACTCAACATCGTCAAACAGTAATGAAGTCATTCATGGCACTTAATTAATTTCACAGCATTCCAAAAAGGTCAAAAACTATACAAAGTAACCAAAAATTGAAGAGCGCTTTACAGAAGTTGGGTGTGCGCGCACATGCGCGGAATATGAACGTACCATGCGCGCATATGCGCACGATGCGTGATTGTTGGCGCAAAAACCTGTGCACCTGCTAAACGGCGCATTTATTGAATTGGTCGGCCTCCCAACCACTTATGGATCAGCTCCCAAGCCGATTTGACCCTCAAATCTGAGATGAATCCGCATGGTAGGCTGGTCAAAGACCTAATAAAGCCCTAAAGAGCCTATTTTCACACTATAAAGGAGTTACATAATCACCCAATGCAATGCTATAAAAAGCCATGAAGAAACCTCATTTTCTCAAGGAATTTCATGTAATGTTATGCTGCCTAGATTGTTTTAAGGACTCAATCCTTGACAAGACCACTTTGGCACCATTTCATTGAGCAACTCACCTCTCCATTGAGTGGGTTTGCAAAGGAGTTCTTTCATCACCATTTTTATTTTTCTTGTAAGGAGAGCAAGTTTGTGAGGGTCCAAGAGCCTTCCTTTGGAGGAAGAAGGGACTCATAGTCCCCTTTCTTTATTGTGCTTTGATTTCATCAATAGATCAGCCTAAAAACATTGGTGATATTGGTCTTTTTGTGTTTGTTATTTCTATATCCATATGCTCATAATTTTAGTTTGTTTTAGTTTAATTCTTGCTTATAGTTTTGTTTTTCTTTCTCTAACTCTTTCCTCTACAGCTGTCATGCTCAGCAAGACCCAACTGGGCATGTAAGCACCTCTCATTTGCTCACCAAGGTGACGAAGAGGGTGCAAACACTTATCAATGTCTTCTTCTCTTGACCATTAGTTGAATGATAATAAGAATTGTTATGTTTTATCTTTAAGTCATCCATTGTCTTTTTATAACTCCATTTACAAAATGTGTACCTCTATCCCATTCTTCTATTCAACACTGTAAACTTTATGTATAATGGAAATTAATATCTTATCAATGTCTTCTTCTCTTGACCATTAGTTGAATGATAATAAGAATTGTTATGTTTTATTTTTAAGTCATCCATTGTCTTTTTATAACTCCATTTACAAAATGTGTACCTCTATCCCTAGTGATATGCAACATACATCCAAAGCGATTTATTATATGTTCATATATAAATTTGATTGTATTAATCATAATATTTGGTAATGCTTTTGATTTTGTGTCTATTTGTTATCTACATCTTCCTTTTTTCCATATTTTGAAAGGGTTAAACAAATTCTAAACCCCATATTTTAAATAATTTCTGTGGTTGCATGGGATTTAGGGGAATTTAATAATGACTCATTCCTAAAGTAGTTGAGAGTTGTTTTAAAAGGGGTCTCCTCCTCACATGTAATCGTCACTCTATTGTCAATCAAGTAAATATTGTTACTCATTTAAGAATTATTTTTTGGATATGTCTCTCGCCATCTTTTAGGAATTGTAGGTGTATTCTAGCATGGACATGCAAGTGCCCCCAATGCTTATATTCTTTCTCTTTGTTGTTATTCCTCTTTTTTAATTGTCAATACTTGGTATGGTGGTAGTGTCACTTTTGGTTATAACGACATAACTTTTGGTATCAAAGCTATGTTCTACAATAGGAGGATTGCAACCTCAATAAAGTTTTCTATTTTTTTCAAAGATTTTCTAGTAAGTAATTTTAGATATAGAAAGCACTCAAAAGCATAAGTGGTTTAAAAAAATCATTCAAATTGGAGGTCAAAGTACTAAGAAACTACAGTTTGAGAAAACTTGTCATTTTTAGTATGTTTCTATAACGATTGCTACTATCAATTCAAGTTTTTTGACCATTTAATATAAGAACGTATCTAGTTTGACTCACCCATTGGTAATATATTTTATAATCTTAATTTGGGTTTTTATATAATGAAGGATTTATGATTATTTCAAAATCAGCTACAACACGTTTTTCGGTTTACAAGGAAGAAAAAATTATTTTGTACTGTAAATATTACAACTTTTGATATACTTGCTAGATTGTAGTGAGACCAATGTAATTTGAAAGAAACTTTCTATGACAACAATATGATATATGATACAATATACTTATGATAAATATGTAATAAGTTATACACCATCAAAATTGTTGTTTCTAAATTATTATTTTTACAAGCAAATATGGCCAAACCCTTATGTTGTTGCAACAAAAGTACATTCAACAAGAGAGGAAGAAAAGAGCCCACCTAATATGGATCTCCATATAAGTGGATTCTCTGAAAAGACATGAGTATCATAAGAAGATGCATCTTCTAAAAGAGTCGGAGAATAATTCTTCCCACATTTTTCAACAGATGCGACATCAATGCTTATAACTATTGCTAGTAGAGGAGCAAGAACTAAATGTGAAGAAGAGAAAGAGGTAGTCACATAGAATGAATCTCCTCCTCTCTACGGTCAACCTACTTTTGAAGAGGATTTAAAACATGTTAGAAGCATCTTCCAACTTCTCTTTCATGAATATCTCCCTCTTTATGATTAATTTCCTGGAAAAGTGGATGCAATCATTGAACTAAAGAAGAACAAGTAAACATTACGAACACCATTGCCCAAGTAAAGCTTTCCCTCACAAAAATTTTCAAGGCCACACTAGCTATACCACTCTCCTCTTTAGAAAAGAAGAACCACAATGATTAGTTTAGAGACGATGGCATAATCCCGTTGCATAATCACCAATTACCACTAGAATCAATCTTTACCACAAATTTAAGGTCAAGGCCCAAAGAAGGGAGTGAATGTAGTGGTACCAAGTTAGTGGTGTGCATTATTGACTTTGTCTTACTAGTATGGCTACATGAATACAACTTTAGATACCATTCAAAATTTCACTTAATTGTTCTTTATGATTTGGGCTCAAACAATTTCAACCAGACCAAGCATGTTGTGTTTGTGACACAAGGAATGACTAGAAGAGTTATGGGGCCTCTTCATGTACTTATATATGTTAGTCATTGGATTTTATAGAGTATTCATGGTCCATTAGTATTCAATAAAGGTCATTTTATATAGTTAGGCCTACTTATATTAGGAGATTAATAAATAATGTAGTAGGATTAGTGGGACAAATCTTTTTTAAGGGCAAGCACATGTTGTGTATCTATACACCACTTATTTTGTACATGAGGAGGGAGAGAATATGATATTTTAAAGACATAGAAACTATTTTAAGATGCCAAACACGATGTATTCAAGTATTTATTGTTCACATGCACCAACACAACACAACCCAAAATGGAAGAGGGGGAGGTCGACAAGCTTGCATATTCATCCCACAAGTATTTGATCTACTTTGTTCATAAAATCATTAATCTAATGTTTAAGTCATTAATGGTTCATCATTAAATTAATTGGGTGTTGTTAGTTATTAATATTAATAACTCATCACTAAGTTAGTTGGGAGTTGTTCATTACACATATTAATGATTCATCAATAAGTCCGTTGAGAGTTGTTGGCTACACACATTAATGGATTATCACTAGGTTATTGAGAGTTGTATTAGAAGGGGTCTCCCCCTCACTTGTAAGCATCATTCTAGTATCAAACAATCAAATATTGAAACCCAATTCCAATAGATACAAATGGATTTCAGTGGTAGGATAGAGGGGTTTTTGGGGGAAATAAGTCCCCAACATCGACCAAAAAGCAAGGGGTATTATGGTGAAAAAAAAACAATCGAATATTGTTAATTTTTTTTAGTACTCTTTTGGAGATGTCTTCCTCCATCTTTTATAATTGCAGATGCATTTCAACTTGGCTGTGCAAGTGCCCTATAGCTTTATTTATTATCTTTAGTGTTATTCCTCTTATGTGGGCTAAGGGAGAAACCTTAAATGAAGCAATCGTCATTGGAAGTGAAGAAAATAGCTTATATAAGCTAAAGGGTCACCCAGAAACTGCCATGACCCATGCCATCGAAAACTCATGCGAACTTTGGCATAGAAGATTGGCCCAAATCAACTAAAAGGCGCTACCATACATATGCAAAGTTGTCACAGGTTTACTAGAACTCAAGGTTGATCAGGAAGGCATATGCAATGGATGTGCGCAAGGGAAGAACATCAAGAACCCTTTTCCAAAGAGGGACAACAAAGCAG
>ML782079.1:454711-516163 GCA_009831015.1 Picea engelmannii | reverse complement strand
GACAATTATAAAGGGCAGAATAAGAAGTCAGTCCCAGCAATTATTATTGAAGACCCAGAATTAATTAAAGGTGGGTTTACCCACCCAGAGTGAGAGGTCAGCCCTGCCAGTGAAACCCTCTCACATGTGTAAGTCTTGTATATATAAGAGGCTAGCGCCTCACTTCTAACACACAACTCACTTGCTCATTCTCTTATGAGGCAAGCTGCAATTACCAGTTAGAGAGAGGAGAAGAAGAGTGGCGCATCTCTTGGGGAGGACTATTTGTATTGGTTTGAGTTATCTCTTGAACATTGTATAAGCTATTTATGATAAGGAAGTTTTTGTTGGGTTTTCTTCCCCTAGAGGGTTTCCCAGGATAAATGTTGTGTCTCTTGTGAATGTGTATTTCTCAGTGATCTTGTTCTTATGATACTCTTATCTATTGAAATGCAAAGAACTATAATAATGGCATAAACATTAACAAAAGAGGATTAAAATATTATAATTAATTGTTGAGTTTAGAAGGGGTGCATAAACTCAATCATTGGACTTGTATATAAAGGAAATAGGTCATTGTGACATTTGATTGATTGTGCATAATGGAGTTAGCATAAGTGAGTGAGCACTTGTGCTAGGAGGCTTGGTAATTTTAGCAAGGGAATGTCTATAACTTTGGTAAATCTGGCCTAAGAGAGGCAACTGCAAAAGGAAGAAAATGTACGAGAGGAGTGAATTGTACAGAAGTGTCTATACAGTTTTCTGTACATGTACGTGGGTCGCAGTGGGAACAATCGTGTACGTACATAGATTGCAGTGGGCATAGTTGTGTATGTACGCGGGTTGCAATAAGGTGAATCACGTATATGCAGTTTGCAGTGGGCACAATTGTGTATGTACGTAGGTTGCAGAAGGGTGAATCTCGTACACATGTACAAGGTTTCAGCGCAGGAGCGGGTATGTATAGGCTAACATCAACATCAATACATGTGACGTCAGCAGGCCGTACATGTGGTCTGCAAAAAAATTGTAAGTTGGGATTTGTCCCAAGTATTTTTTTGATCTTTTGTGGTTTTGAAAGGACAAGGTTGTCCTCAGAATTTGGTGGATTTGTATTGGCTGGGAGGGTTGGTTTTTCCCTCGGAATTTCTAAATTTGACAAGGTTACAAAACAAAACTTTTGTGTCTCTTGTGCATTGATAATTCATCTTTGATCTTCTTGTTTTCACTGCATATAATTTTAGTCAATAATTTTTAGTGTAAAAATTTTCAGTGATAACAGCTAGGGTTTCATTGACAGCTCACTAGGAAACAATTTTCAGATCTAAAAATTAGTCACATAGAGTTGCATGTGAAAATTGGCATCTACATCATAGTATAGATGAAGTTAGGGAAGATCCCAAGTGGGTTTCTTTAAGGTCAAAGTGAGTCAAAATAATGAACAAGGACTATAGACTAAGGGGGGAAATTCACGTAAGGAAACCATTGAAGTGTTAGACATCCCATATAGGTTCCCTATCTAGGCCAAGGTGATCCATCACATTAGAGTAATTGTCAAGATGTATCGTATGAGATGTGTTGTGTAATATAACATAATGTCTTGATAATAAATTAAAATGTAAGAAAATTTGAGGTCCCTAATGTAAAAGTTTAATAACAAACATATCATAATAATGATAAAAAGTATTGAAAATTTGACTATAATTAAAATAAATAAAGTTAATAAGTGGACAAACATAACTCTTTTTAGGTGGAAATTCTTCCCCAAATTCGATAGGAATTTTGTTATAATTTATAGTTTCACCTTACTAATGGGAATTTTAACCATGGATCTTTGTGTTTGGGGGTTTTGGACCATTTTAAGATGATCCAAATCATTAGAATTCTAACATAGATAGAAAAAAAAAAATAGAAGAAGAGCACATCAAGGTGAAACTTTGTCTTATAGAATAAAATTTTCACTGAAAAAGTTGAGTTTGTCTATTTATCAACTCAATCCAAAAACTATATTGAAATAAAAGCCACCATAATTTGAAAATGTATCATATACCTAAACTACAATTTGTTTTACTATATTATATATATTTTTTCAGTGCCTATAGATATGGATATGATAGTATTATCGATCACTAATCATTCTGTCCTTTTGTAGGTTTTCTCATAAGGGGCACTTTTACAAGAGTTTACAATGCTATGGATTTCCCAACCGTCCAAAAGAGGAGATATTGGCATGGTTTCCACTGGATTGTTTATGCATATTTGACTTGGTGTGCAAGCAATGGAATTTCATCCTTTCATCAACCAAATTCATAACAACTAAATGGACAAAGGTGCCTCTCAACAATATGCCATTGCTAGTTGTCCTAAACTCCAAACCTAAAATGCACAATTGTTTGGCCTACTCGTTGCCCATAGAAACCACCTACAAGAAGTCATGTTGCATCTCCCTTTCCTTCCTCTTATAAGAACAAAGATCATATAAGAGTTTTTGAAAAGGATCTACATCAGACATGTTCTTGATGTAAATTTACTTTTATAATGTGTTTAATGTTTATAATCCTGTCACTAGAGCAGCCTAAAGACTTTCCCTTTGTCATCAATAATTGCCCCCATTTCCAAGGGCATCATGGGTGACACTCGACAGACCTACAAAGTTGTAATGGTGGGACAACTCAGAGATAGTCTAAATCCATGAGTCTAAAGACAGTGAGAATATATGATTCCATTGAGAAATCATGGATTCTAGACATAGTATAAATTTATGATTCCACTAAGAATCGTGGAGGATCATAGGACAACTGCTTAAGGAGGTGTTAATAATAGATGCGATGATGGTTTTCTGTGAAAATTCCTTCTACCGTCTGACAACCATTTCTTGGAGGTGGGCCATTATGGATTTCAACATCTAAGAAGATGACACTTCCACTTATGTACCCTTGCTTGTGAGTAGGTTCTATTTGCTAGGGTTCTAGTCCAATATAAGGGATCGCTTTTGAAGGAGATACATATTTGGGAATTTGAGAAGGTGAAGGTGGGAAACTCCTCATCAATATCAACATCCTAGAAAGAGATTGTAAGCATGCTTGGATCCATGTGTAGAGATCTGAACACTACTTTTCTAGTTGTCTACTACCCAATTTTTAGGTGTGTAGGAGTGGGGTATCACATCTTCATAGTCTACAATGGTGTGGACATCGAGGAGGGAGATGTATTGAATATACTAGTGTTGGTTATTCTCTTCCTCTTATTCTTGGGATGAACCAGGTTCGGATCTCAACAGATTTCCAACAAAACCCTCAAAAACTATTGACCCTCCTGGTAAACCAAAAGACAACGTTGCACATAGGGTGCACAAGGCAGTCTCGCCCGAGATAGATTTTATGGGTGACTGCAAAACTCAAGTGCTTGCAATCTAGGAATGAGTGGGGATCTATGATTGCGTTCTTTCTTCCTTATGAATTATCCTTGTTAATTATTCAAGTACTTATATGATTTATTCATTTGTAAACCTATGCATGCATGATGATATTTCTAGTTTAACCATTCATTCATAAGCTAGTGATCAACATAAAGTAAGCATTCATTAACAATCACACATAACACACAAGTTTATCGTGGTTCACCCCCTCGTGGGGCTTTGTCCAAAAAGATCTGGCTTCTCTGCTCTTTTATTTAATCTACTGCAAAATCTTGTGTTGCACGCATTACATCTTCAGTGATACAATCAAGATGAGGGTAAGAACCCTCTGTGAGGCAGACTAGATCACACCAAGCTCCACAACCTATAACCTAACCCTCGAAAACTAGCTTATTCGACTCTTCTACAAGACTTATTACACTCAACAACCTATAGAATCACAATAATCAACTCTCTTGTCCTCTACAAACATAACCTCTATCTCCCACACATATACTTCCACATACATCTATATATCTATCTCTATATATCTTTCCTACACCTCCTAAGTCCTTATTTATACTACTTTATGGCTTATAGTCGTTACAATCTTTGTCAAAAACCCTAACCCTTTCATGGTTAGGCTTGTCTACCTGCGCGCCATGTTGTTTTTCCTCCTGCATGTTGTTTTTCCTTCTTTTTCTGCATGCTTATTTCTTGCCACCTGTTGCATGCGCTCCAACATTAGGTCTTCCTTTCAAAAAATAGGTATTTCCCAAAAAAAATCTTTTCTCCAAAAATAGGCATGCGCCCCAAAATAGACCTTTTCTCCAAAAATAGGCTTCCTTCTCAAAATAGGCCTGCACCCAACAGGCCCCCAACACTGACATGTGGCTCGTCCTGAGCCACTCAGGTGGTGTGCGCTCCCTGTACTATCTTTTCCAAACTGTGGAACTTCTCTACTAGTTCCTTTCCTTTTTCCCTCATTTGTGCAGTTTTTCCTGTTAGCACCTCAACTGTATGTGTTGTTATCTCCTCCTGTATTAATGTTGCACCCTCTGACTGTGCATGTGCCATACTTGTCTTCTCTTCCTCTAGTTGCGCAATCATCTATGTTGCTTGTTTATGGAGGGGTTTTAATTGGGTTTGTCGCTCTTGCTTATTTGTCTGCATTGTTTTTAACTTTGTTTGTAGAGTCTTCATTTCTTGAGTGCCCTTCAAGTGCTCTGTAATACTCATTGTTTTATCTCTTATATGGCAGTGTTGATTTTCGCCTCTTGTTGGTCCTATTGTTAGACCTTTTCATCTTCCTCTAAAATGGTCCAGATCTGCGTGGTTCTATCGAACAACTCTTCTACTTCCCTCGCTTCTTTTTCCATCTCCACTATCTGGAGTGTGGATTTTTGTTCTCTCTATTCTTGAACCTTCGGAGGAGTCGTAGGATTAAGCTCCTCGATTTCCTACTTGTATCCATCAATTATTTGTGAAATCATTTTTATCTTCTCCTCTTCACTCCTCTCTGGTGCTTGCGCGTTGTTTGGGATGTGATCATATATCTATGTTAGTCCTTGTTCTAGCTTGTCTGCGCATTCTTTCTCCGAGGTCAGTTGGTCACAGGTGATTTGTAACATTTCATCGACTCCCCTACCCACCTCCAAGTTAGCCACATCTGCGCGGGCTCTAGATTTCACTTCTTACATTATGTTGGCCTGGAGTTCGCATAGTGCCTTGGTGGGTGTCGATGCAATGACGACTTCAAATTGCTCCACTTCCCCCATGGGTTTCTGCGCAATCTCATGATCCATTCTGATCATTTTGCGAGTGATTGTGAATGTCTCCCTTCCTTTTACTACAAAATATATTGTCTCCTCTCCTTCTTTCTACGCAGGGGGTCGTTGTCTCTTTTCATGTTGTTGTGTTGTGGCATGTGGTCCTGCTTGACTCTGTAGTTGTTGTAGAGTTTCATGGACTTCTATGAGCTTGGCCATGATATCTTCTCTTTGTGCCACTGCAATACGGATCACCTCTTCCCCCCTGTCTTGGACCTTGTCCGCGACAAATTCAGCATCATCCTCTGTCAGGGTGATGACTGGGTCTTCTATGACATACTTCCTCTTTTTGCGTGCCTCTTCTAACTATGTTGGCTTCTTTGTTGTCTATGAGGGTTGTGGCCCACTTGTTGTAACCTGGACCCTTTCTTCACCAGCCTATGATGTATACCCCTTTCCAGTCTATTGCTAGTTTTTTGTCCTTGTTGTTGTTGGTGTCCTCCTTGGTCTTTTAGGCATTGTGCTGCTTCCTGACAGATGATTCTGCATTGTAGACTTTCTAGTGTTATTGACTAGGCTGTTTTTTTTTGCTGAGGAACATGCTTCAGCCTTTTCCTTGGACTTGGTGGATTGTGTCACGACTAGCCTTGTTGTTGGTTTTGTTACTGGAATCTTCCACTGCGTAGGCCAGTCTTTAATTATCCAGTCAACTTCCTCCTTGGTGACACAATATTGCATTTTTAGCCATGCCTTCTTTGGATCCCTTGCGGCCTGGACCCACATGTGGTGCCTGGATGCCTTGAACCTGGCTATCCCTTTCGTTTCTTGGATTACCTCCACAGGTATGCGCCACACATTGGCTATGCGTTGTTGTATTTCTTCCAGCAACATTGCAAAAACTATGTTATTGGCTTATTGATTTTTGTTGTCCTTGGCCTACCAAAGGAACTCATATCGGGTCGCATAGCATTTTCCTTTCCTATCCAGGAAAGCTGAAAACTTTGTCTCCTGCCATCCTGCCAAAGCTATAAGAATGATAATCCAAGAGTAATGGAACCTAGTTCCATTATCCTACGCAAATTTGTAATCCACCAAAAATTGGTTCAGCAGGTATGGTGCCCAACTGAACATCACTCCTTTCACGCATTGTGTGACTACTGCTATAACTCCTGCTAGAGCTTCTTATATTTTGCATTTCCTCAGTAGATTGCAAGCCATAATGTTGTTGGTTAGCCTCGTCGCATTGTCTTTAATATCCTTAAGCACAATGTCTGTGTTTCCCCGACTGGTTCCAAATTGTTCTTTGACCAGCTCGATGATTTCCTTCTCGCACGCCTTATTATCCAAGTACTCTTTTGGTTGTGCGTTGACTGTAGGTAACCCTTTGATCTTCGAAATCAGTGCCACATCTAGTTGTATTGGCCTATCCATCCAAAGGATGCCTCCGTGTATACAGGCGACTGGTCTTTTGACGCAGAGCCCGACGATTTTACCGTGCCCGAAGTTCGGTATATCCAAGAGGTTCATTATGCCATAGTTGTACAGCCTCGTTATCCACTGTGCGGGATCCATTATCGGTTTACCTAGGGTTCCAATTTCACCTGTGTTTGCTAAGTAAGTCTCTTCGACCAAATATCAGAATTTGGTCGCATCACGCACATCATGGTTTGAGTACCTAAGTTTTGGTACTTTTCCTAGCATATCGTCCACAGTGACCACTGCGTCTAGGAGATATGGGAGTGTGATGTTTGTGGTGTCATGCGCCTTTCTTTTTTGCCCAACAGCAGATGGGCCTACCTCTATTGTTTCTACGTCCTCTTCGTCCCTCTCGGAGTCTAGCCGGTCGGTGATGTCCTCGACCAACACCTCTTCTCCATTGTGTCCCTGTCGATGACCTGTCGTTTCATCATATTTAGCGGGCGTTTCAGGATTAGGGTTCGAGATACCATTCCAGGTCTCGAAACTCTGCCCTACTTCCCCTTGTGGCGTTTTCGATGTTTCCTCTTCAACCCATCTCGGGTTGATCGACTCTGTGTCCGAAGTGGTGACATCTTCAAGCTCGACCACGTTCTCGAGCTATCGCATTCTTTCCTTGCGCCTTTGGCCCTGTCAAGTAACCCGTACATACTGGCCTGGAACGTTGAACTTTGGTGGTGTCATATTTTATCCAATGGGCCCACTCACTCTCTTCTTCACACAATTCTAGCTAGGGCACACACTTTGTATCTCGCTTTGTGCTAAAAAATCACAAAGTGTTGAATTAACGCATGCTTTCCACACTTTATAGACTCGGTCATAACTGTTTTTCATTTTTTGCGTGCATTTGTGCCGTGTAATTTTTCCTGCGCATTGTCTTCCGATGTTGTCGCAATGATTGTTGCGTGCGACTTTTTTCACACTTTCTTGTAGTTCCTTCAACTTCTGCCTCTTTTTGTGTTTTTGTTCTTTTTCTATTTTTGTATTCCTTTTTTTTTCTTTTTCTACTTTTGTCTTCCTTTGTATGAGTTTTTTTCCTAATATCTACTATAGTACACTATATACATGACTTTCTCACTGCGTTGTAACTTTTAAGTGTTAGTAGGTCGACTATCCTTGTACAGTTTCAATAGACTGTCGTTGATCATTCCTTTCAATTATGTTCCTCCCAAGTCTTTTAGCTACACAAATCCCCCATCTATAACAGTCTTTATTTCATATGGCCCTAGCCAATGCACTCTAAACTTACCAGGGTGTTGGAAAAATTTGTTGTCATAGAGCAGAACTAGGTCTCCCTCCTTGAAACTCTTCTTTTTAATATGTCTTTCGTGTCAGGATTTGTCTCTTGCTTTCTATAATTCCTGGTGAAATCCTTCCAAAATCCTATCCTCTTCCATTTCCATTAGTTGATTTAACCTCTCATGTACTACGCCTCTTTCTGTCATGTTGGTAATTGTTGCTACGCACAGACTGGGTACCATAAATTCTAATGGCACCATTGTTTCATGTCCATACACCAATCTAAATGGTATCTGTCCTGAAAAATTATTACATGTGGTCATGTATTCCCACAGTATTGTTGGTATTTTCAAGTCCCAATAATCCATGTTAACATTGCAGATCTTAGTCAAAGCATTTTCCAAAATCTTATTGAAAGCTTCTATTGTTCCATTTTCCTAAGGATGATATGGTGTACTCTTCTGGTGATAGACTTCAAACTCCTCAGTCATAGCCTTGATGGTATTATTAATAAAATGAGTATCTTGGTCACTGATCAAAATCCTAGGACATCCATATCTGGTGATCACTTGCTCAAATAAGAAGTGTGATGATGTCTTTGCGCTATAGTCTTTGAATGGTGTTGCTTTTTCCCATCTTGTTAAGTATCCAGTCGCAGTAATGATATATATAGCTCCTGACCTTTTTGTCGATGGATTAATAGGTCCAAAAAAGTCTATTTCCCATTTTTCAAATACTTGTAAAGTCACTTGTGGTCTTAGGGCCATCTCATCCCTTCTGTTGGGTTTGTCAACCCTCTGACATACATCGCATTTCTGGAAATATTCCTTGGCATCTTTATGGATTGTTGGCCACCATAATCATGCACGCAATACCTTCTGCGTGGTAGTTTTTCCTACATAGTGTCCTCCAACTATATCTTCATGAACTTCTACTAAAATTCTAGGTTGTTCATGTTCCAATACACACCTTCTCAAAATGTTATCTGCGCCCATCTTATATAAATGTCCTGCAATGAGTTGATAGCCTGCAGCTCCGACTACCAGATTTTTCTTCTGCGCAGTGCTAAACTCTTGTGGTGCAACCCTTGTACTTAAGTATTCAATAATATACGTGAAGTATTCATCAACTACATGTACTGAAAATAATTGTGCATCAGGGAAGTTGTCTTACAAGTTAGTAGGTTCTTCTCCATTAGTTACCCTTGACATGTGATCAAGTCCTGCATTCAGCCTCCCTGGTTTGACTATCACTTTGAAATCAAATTCTTGGAATAATAATATCCATCTACATATCCTCCCCCCCAACACTGGCTTGTTGACTAGATATTTGAGGGAAGAATGGTCTGTGAACATTTTAAAGTGTTTACGCAGTAAATAGTGCATGAATTTCTGAAGTGCATATACCATGGCTAGGCCTTCTCTTTCTGTGGTGTTGTAATTCTACTATGATTCTGACAACTTTATGCTTGCAAAGGCTATAGGATGGTCTAAGTCCCCTGCTCCTAGCTGCGCCAGAATTTCTCCAAGTGTTATGGCCGATGCATCTACGTGCACATAAAATTTATTTTCCCAATCTAGAAATACTAATATAGGTGTTGTTACCATCTTTTTTTTAGAGTGTCCAATCCTTTTTTCCAGCCCTCATTCCATTGAAATCTGGTGTCCTCCTTTAATCGTTTTTTCCATTGGTGCAGTAATATCTGCATACCCCTTTATAAATTTCATGTTATAGCATGTATGTCCCAGTGTTTCTCTTAAATGGCACACTGACTTTGGTGGTGGTAAATTCACAATGACTGCAATCTTAGCATTGTCCACTAGTAAACCTTGTTTACACACCATATGTCCCAATAATATTCCAAAAGGTGTACCAAAAATGCATTTCTTGATGTTTAATGATATCTGACATTGTCTGCATCTTTCCAACATTAGTCTTAACACTTCTACATGGTATTTTAACAAACTATATATAGTCCAGTCATCCATATATACTTCTAGAAATTGATGTATGAATTCTTTAAAAGAAGCTATGACTACTCTTGAAAAAATGGTTAGTGCATTCTTCAACCGAAATGGCATGACTGTATATTGGTAGGATCCCCATTCTATAGAAAAATCAGTCTTATACATGTCCTCTAGAGCTATGTTAATCTGATGGTAACATGAGAATCCATCTGTAAATGAATATGCTTCCTGACCTCCCACATTCTCTAAGACCTCATCTGTAAAAGGGGTAGGGAAAGGGTCATGTAAGAAAGCATCATTGAGTTTCCTCAGATCTACACAAATCCTTATCCCCCGTTGCTTCTTTTTTTGGACTAGCATGGGACTGATCCATTCAGATTCCTCAATTGGTTCTATAATGCTAGCTTCCTACATTCGGTAAATTTTTTCTTTTACTTTCTGCTTATACACTGGATTCAATATGTAAGGTCTTTGTCTGATAGGTCTAGCCTCGGGTTTGAGGGGTATCTTCATCTCACCTAGCTCTCTTGTTGTGCCTTTCCTTTCAATAAAGGTCGTTGGAAACAGATCATTGTATTTGCGTAGTAATTCTATTATTCTTTATATTGTTTGCTCATCCCAATAGTATCCAATACTTTCCATTTTTGGATTGTCATTCGTCCCGATGTTGACTTTAACTTTGATTGGTGCAACAAATACATCTGACTCCATAGATGTACCTTCCACCTCTCTTTCTTCCTCAATCTCTATAATCTAAATGTTTTGTGGATCATCTTCATCTAGTGCTTCCTCTTCAACATGATAGCATGAGAGTAACTCTTTGACTATCTGTATGTTCTGTTGTTGATATTATATCATGATCTCCACTTCTCATTCATCAAAAAATATCACTCCCTAACATTGCTTCAGCATTGAATCAATGTTGGGGTTCTCATGTTCAAATGAGAAGGTTACTACAAAGTTCAGTTGTAATCTTGTCCATTTTGTTGTGCCTCTACAAATCTCCTAGTTTATGTATTGGTTCCCTGGGATTCCCTCCAATGTATGGATAAAGTGATGATGCCATTCGTCTGGTGGTGTCATCCTCCATTGTGCCATGCACTTCTCCAAGTGTTCCATTAGTGTTCCTTTCCCATCATACCTCTGCATTTTATTTCTCCCATGTTCTGCGCCAAATATAATGCGCAATAGTCGTTTACACTAATACCAGTCCTGAATTGTTTCTTTGTGCACACCCCGCCATCTTGCAGGGGTTTCCTTGAGTGCAATATCTAGGGCTAAGAGCCTATGATTTTCTAACACTTTGTCTTCATATTTTGTCAAGAATTCCTCTAAGTCATTTATCCCATAAAAACTGGGAGGTTCTCTTATATCAATACCAACCCATCTTACTATGCGATCTATTATGGTGCACCTCCTTCTGGAAACTTCATGTAATCATTATTGCCAATTCTCCAAACCTGTGTTTGAGTCGGACGCACATGATGTAATGCTTCTGCAGCTAAGCACCCCATCTATAGTTGGGTTAACATAATCCTCTTGTCGCGCGGTGGTTCTGTATAACTGGTTTATTTCTTCCAGATCCAAACAAGTGGTCTCTACAAACCTTTCTCCTTTTGAAAAATCGAATGGTGCAATGACTCTATATTCGCCTGATTCAAAAGTCATTTTTCTTGTCTTCAGGTTGATTATAGCTTGGTTATCGAATGCCCAATCCAATCCAAGTAATGTTGGGTAAGGTGTTGCGCCATCCATTATCTCTATCACTTCAAAATCTTCCATAGTGCGCACTCCATCCAAATCTATTGTCACACCTTTAAGCCTTCCAATAGGTAACACTTTGTGTTGATTTGATAGTTTCAACTGGACAGCTGAATAGCCTAAGGTGGGTTCCCCCATGCACTGCCATGCTTTCTTAGGTAAGACATTTACTTCAGAGCCTAAATCCAATATAACATCTCCCATCTTGAAATCCCCAATGTTGGCATTCAATCTAAATTCTCTTATTGTCCTTCTTCTTGTATGGAGATGATTAACTATTTTTTTCTATAACTTCCCTTCCACCTCTGTGTTACATATTTCTAGTATATTTTGTAAGACCTTAACAGATGATGGGTCATTTAATAACTTAACACAGGATTGCAGAAAAGTCTTTATGGTACTTACTTTCTCTAGAGGTTGTTCTTTATTGGTATGGTCCATTGAGAATGACATATGGTATATCGGTGGGTTCTGAGTCTGTTGCACGACTAATGTAGACGTAACATTCTGCTTGATACACTCATGTTTGGCCTCCTTAAATGTTTCCTTTTCTTTCTGTGTGTCAAACTGCTTATGTGGCTCAGTGTTCTTCTTAACCCATAGGTGTTGAGCTGGATCTTGTGTTAATGCATTAGTTCCTATCTTGGCTCCTCCTCGAGTGACTATATTGATGTTTCTCCCATTATCCCTGGCTTCTGCAGAAATCCATTGGATATTCTGGTTGTTTTGGTTCCTTTTTTCCTAGATCTTCCCCAAGAGTGTTGTGTAGTCTTCTATGTCATGGTCTGTTGCGCAACAATACATACATGTCGTTGGTGGGAGTGAACAATCCCTTGCATAATGTCTTGGTTTTTTGCAGTTGTGGCACACTATTGGTCCTCTTCCTCGTCCAAATCCTCCTATGCTTCGTCCTCCACCTTTGTATCCACCTTGATCTCCTCGTGGTGCATTGTACTGAGGTACATGGTTATACTACGCGGGGTTATACTACGATTGCGCATTATTATACTATGGTTGTGCATTTTTGTATGGTGGTTGTACTTGGATGAACTGAGGTACAACTTGTTTTGTCATCATTTTTCCTTGTACCCTATAAGTATCTAAAGTCCTTTCTCTCATCAGCTCCATTGTTCTACAATCCTTATTATCATGACCCACTAATTTGCAAAAATTGCAATATGAACTTTTCGGTACTGTATTATATTTTTGCATCATTGGACAGTGATATGTATCATTCCCATGAGTCTTACAAATCTCGCACCATGGTACTCCTCTTGGAAATGGGTTTGGCACCCATGTTGCCATGTACTGCGCAAAAGTTGGACATTCATTCTTATGGTGTCCTTATGTTCTGCATAGGGTACACCAAACATATTCTCTTTTTTCTTTGCCCTTATTCTGGTTAAGTTGAAATGTTAGATTCTTCAAATACTCCTCCAGATCCTCTATAGTTGGATCTGTTTGTTGATATCAGTTCCCTTCCAGTTGTAAGGTTGTCTGCAAAGTCTTTGCCTGAGTTTGGAACTTTTGTTGTCTTAATGGGTATGTCAAGTGTGGTAACAGTGAGTTCACAAATAAGTGCCTATGATGCATGCTAGTAATTGCATATTTCAACTTACCCTTCAGTCTTTTGAACCTATGATCAATCTCTCAAACAAACTCAATCGGTTTCTTCCTGATTTCAATCATTTCATTCATGTATTGGTCGTCTGAGTTGGGCTTCTAAAATTCGTTTACCAATAGTTTTTTCATGTCTGTAATAATTTTCGGTATTCCCCGTGGACTGTTTACATCTAGACTCGTGTACCAGTCCAGTGCACGATCTCTTAGTGTGATTACTAACTGCGCGAGTTTTGTATCCTCATATGTGATCTACTTTGCTTCCAAGATCTTCTCATAGATGAATAAGTGCTTTTCAGGGTCCTCTAATGCCTCTCCTCGAAATTCTGATAATCTAATCGCAGGATCTTGTCCTGGCATTTTGAATTGTGTCGAACTACTTACTTCATGCAGTGTAGATAAATGATTGTTACTTCCTGAACTGGCTCCCCCAATCGATGCTCCTTGATTGGAAGTGTGTCATGTTGTTTTTATTCCACTAAAATTCGGTTGTCTAAACACTAGTGTTCTTTTTGGTGTATTAGTCGCGCATGGGGTTGTAGGTTTTGTTAGAACTAGAAGTCACCTCTAGATTGCGGCAAAGGTAAGCCCAGTACATATCAGTTTGTATGTCACAATGAATAAATTAAAGGGTGGTCTAATGGACGCAGTCTCAAGATAATATCGCTTTAACTCAGAAAACTGGGTTGGTATGCATAAGTAGATGAGGTCTTGATCTAACTTCAGTTAGTAAGTTGCAGTAAAGGTGAGTAGGGGGAAGAACTTGAGGAGAGTGAAGAGGTTTTCTATGGACATCCGGTCTTCCCGCAGCSTAACGAGGAAAAACTCCAAAGGCAAGATCCTCTTGGTTCAAAGTTTCAGGGGACTGAATGAAATTATCACTGAACTGAAATCAAACATACATGACAATTCAATGACAACAACCCGACTGGATCATCCATGCCCGAGTCATTCARCGTTGAAGGGAGAAGACAACACATAAACTTATTAAAATTGGTCGCGATGTCACTATGATCAAACCTACATCACAAGAACACGACTACCCTCAACTGGATCCTTCATGCCCGAGTGTTCTAACACAGTTGTTTACAGAGATATGAAAAGAAGTTGACTTACATTAAACAAGAAGTCTCAAATACAGATACATAACCAGAAGAACCAAAGCTTCATTAAAAATTTACAATACGGGAGTCTAGCTCAACCATCGACCCCTAACAAAATATCAAAACTGAGTATTTATACTCAAAACAACCTGCCAACACCAGGAGTGTGACCTGGCTATAGAAATCAAAGTTTTGCGGTAGTATCTTCTTCTGTCAGGCTGCACTTGCACTCCTCTGTCAAACGCAAGATCAGATCGATATGGTTCTGGAAGGGAAATCCGTCCACAGGGGTACCACGGGTTGACCGCTCCAGAACCTCCATGCCTTCCATTTATGGATTGAGCTGAGGTTTCAACCACCTACTTAATTTACATTAACTACTTTTCCCCGGAGAGTGGACAAGACAAAAGGCTGTAGGGACGACCACGTGCCTGCTCTCCAAGGCTCGGAAGCTAGCCTCCATTCCTTTGGACCCTCCTCAATGTAACCCAGGGCCATGACCCTGTGCTAATGACATCCCAACATTTCACGTTTCGAAGGTTTTCATATGGCTCGCCTTCAAATTTCTTGATATCAGAATCGGCGAAATCGCTTATCTGACTGACGGTCAGATCTGCTTCTCAACCAACGACTGTGATGCTTCCTCTGGACTCTGAAATAGTCCTCTATACGCAACTGGGGGTCGGATGCTTCTCCTAAACCTTACTTTTGCATGACTACGAGCCATGACCTAGTGCCTATCTCCAAAGGCATTTCGAGATTTTGCCTTTCTGGGATTCTGACATGCTAGACTTTAGAATTCTCGATCCACGAAACCACGAAATCCCTGATCAGGCGCCACGTGCTCCTTTGGTTTGGACGACCCAGATGGATTTCACGACATCAAAACATTTGCTTGTGGCTCAAATCAAAACCCCTAAAACCCAGTTCTGCGACATTTCTTAATCCACTGCCACCTATCCCTGTTGGATCAGACAGCTCCCACGAATCTTGAGTTTCGGGACTTAGACATATCAACACATCGGCAATCGGCACATCAGGACTTTCGCGCATTCCTCACTTAAATTCTCCCAAAGCTCATTTCCCTGAATACTTGGATTAGCTGACACTTGTCCCCTTCAAGATTAACGGCTCATGTTGATTTCGGGTTTCGGGAGTTCGAATTCTCGACAAAAAACTTTAACAACATTTCGAACTCCCAATTCTTGTGATAATTTTCCACCATTGATCTCTCCCAATGAGATCCACGGCCCAGATTTAATCAGTGCTCGACCTTTGATTTTGGGCCCGCTCTGGCGCTAACCTTCACGCAACTTTGACCTTCTGAAAGAACGTGAGCCGTCGATCGGTAATCCTGATTAGATCTCCGTCATTGAAAGGTTATAACTGCCTTCTGCTTGATTTAAGTCCATACCAGCCCGCTCTAAGTGCTACGCTTGTGCTTATGGTTGCGGTTTCTGTGAACAATTACCTGGACGACTAACTGAGGGCTCGGGAAAACGAATGATCAGTGACAGAGGTAAAGAAAGAAGTGATCAGCTTAGAGAAAACAGGAAAGCTTAGGGTCGAGACTTCTCAGGTAGGACAACACGGAACAAAAGGTCGCTCAAATGATCGAGGGCAGATGTAGAGCGAACTACAAGCCGAAAGGGAAAAACTTAAGAATGGATTTGCAAAAGGAGGATAGACAGGCAAAAATACAGACTTAGGTAGAAACCACAAACCCCTAAGGCTTTGACAAGTTTATGTGATAACATTTGGCTCCACAGGGGATGGCATGCTCCCTGCGAGCTGCCAAAAACCAGTAGTTTTGGTGCCTTAGTTGTTGGGCTATGGAGTCTAGCTCAAAACTTTCATAGAAGAAAATAGGGAAATGTGTACACTATTTTACTAAAAAAATAACGAAAACAAACACATGGGCTCCAGAAAAAGCTTATTTATGTACAATCCTAGGCTAACTGATTTTTACAAAATGCTAGGTGAAAGCAAACTTCCACCATAGCCATTCAAGTAACTTCCTAACTAGAAGCTCCTTCACTCTATCTGTGATTGATAACAAAGAACACAACTGTGACAGAAGACTGGTTACATTCCTCAGTTTTCCTCCTAATGATGAGGCCAGGATAAATCTTGGTGGTTTCAAAACATGAAGGAAATACAACTTCATGTATTCCTCCACAGGCTCATAGGACAAGCGAAAAACTCCAGAAAATTTGTTATAGGCAGCCTTCTCTGCTACACAGTTGCTCACACATGGTTGAATATCTCTAGTAGGCAAAGGTGGGTGAACGGTCGATGCAGGCTTACTGGTCCCAGGCAATGGTTGCTCGTGGACAGGATCTGGACAAGAGACAAGCTGCCCCTTCTAATGCTCCTCTTCTTCATAGCTCTCCCAAGGATCAGATTCATAATCATCATAAACAAGAACCTTGGGAAAGCTCTGCTCTTCCTCATGTTTCTCAGTGTCTCTTGCAGGTCCAGGATGGTTGATTTCCTCGTAATATTTTTCTTTAGCAAACAAAGGATAAGGCTCTACAGTCTGTTCTTGGAAATCCTGCATATCCAACTCGGAATCTGATTCGTAGTTGTCATATACAAGTTGGTTGCTCCTCTGGTCAGCAAACTGTGATGTGGGGCTCTACTGCTCTTCATCCGAATAATCACCAAAGCTAGGGACAACAGGCACCTCAGGAGAAGAAATCAAGGCCTCTACAGTTGTGAAATCTTCATTATCATCCTCAATAGAGCTGCCAAGGACATCCGCCTCAAGGACTGGAAAATCCTATGTGCTTTCTTCAAATTCCAACCTTTCTAGTTTGACAGAGAGAGATTTTACCAATTTCATTACTTCGCCCAAAGCATCTTCATCTTCCTCATGGTCCGCATCCTCACAGCCTTCATTAGACACAACCATATCTTGATCATGGTCTTCACATTCCTCACAACAATTATGACAGATTAACTCAAAGGAATAATACCTTTGACAATGCTTATTAAAGGCTGCATGAAGCTATTCCAGGGAGGAGATGCTAGAAGGGGGTAAGGATCGATACCACTCACGGGCATCCCCGTCCAATGAGAACATGAACATCTTCATTAAAACATCCTCATGATGTATCTCCCACTGATGCATGAGTTCATGAAACTCATGGAGATGTCGAGCAGGGTTGTCCTCTTTCTGCTCTTTAAATATGGGCAAATAATCGCCCCATTCATCCATAGTAGGGACAACATTAGGAAAACCAGAAACAACAGAAAAATCAAAAGGGGCAAACCTCTGAGCTAGGATTTTGTCCATTTCAAACCAGTGGAGTCGTCGATCGATTCTTTAATCATGGAGTCGCCAGGTGAAACATATGCAGCATGAGTGTGTCTGGTCTTTGTTCACCATCAAAGACTAGATCTAATCGTTGTGTTCTCCCAAGGGGCTACTAGGTGTAGCTAGAAGCAGTCACATTAAAACAGCGGAGCCAAGACAGTGGAGTTGTCAAGTGCAAGCGCAATCTTCAAAGGTTCTAATTTCTGATGCACCTTCAGAATCAGAAGTTCGTTGTCGTTCTACCCACGAAAAATATTTTATTCGTCCCCACAAACGGCGCCATGAATGTTAGCACTAGAAGTCACCTCTGGATTGCAGCAAAGGTCAGCCTAGTACCCATCAGTTTGTATGTCACAATGAATAAATTAAACAATGGTCTAATGGACGCAGTCTCAGGATAATATCGCTTTAACTCAAAAAACTGGGCCGGTATGCATAAGTAGATGAGGTCTTGATCTAACTTCATTCAGTAAGTTGCAGTAAAGGTGAGTAGGGGGGAGAACTTGAGGAGAGTGAAAAGGTCTGCTATGCACATCCGTTCTTCTAGCAGCCTAACGAGAAAAACTCAGAAGGCAAGATCCTCTTGGTTTAGAGTTTCCGAGAACTAGATGAAATTATCACTGAACTGAAATCAAACATACATCACAACTCAATGACAACAACCCGATTGGATCATCCATGCCCGAGTCATTCAGCGTTGGAGGGAAAAGACAACACAGAAACTGATTAAAACTAGTCGCGATGTCATTGTGATCAAACCTACATCACAAGAACACAACTACCCTCGAGTAGATCCTCCATGCCCGAGTGTTCTAACACAATTGCTTACAAAGATACGAAAAGAAGTTGACTTACATTAAACAAGAAGTCTCAAATACATATACATAACCAGAAGAACCAAAGCTTCATTAAAACTTTACAATACGGGAGCCTAGATCAACCATCGACCCCTAACAAAATATCAAAACTGAGTGTTTATACTCAGAACAACCTGCCAACACCAGGAGTGTGACCTGGCTATAGCAATCAAAGCTTTGCGTCTGTATCTTCTTCTATCGGGCTGCACTTGCACTCATCTGTCAGACACAAGATCAGATCGGTATGGCTTTGGCAGGGAAATCTGTCCACAGGGGTACCACGGGTTGACTGCTCCAGAACCTCCATGCCTTCCATTTATGGATTGAGCCGAGGTTTCAACCACCTACTCAATTTACATTAACTGTTTTTCCTCGGAGAGTGGCCGAGATGAAATGCTCTGGGGACGACCACGTGCCTGCTCTCCAAGGCTCAGAAGCTAGCCTCCTTTCCTCTGGACCATCCTCAATGTAACCCAAGGCCATGACCCTGTGCTAATGACATCCTGGCATTTTGCGTTTCGGGGGTTTTCATATGGCTCACCTTCAGATTCCTCGATATCAAAATTGACGAAATCGCTTATCTAACTGACGGTCAGATCTGCTTCTCAACCAACGACTGCGATGCTTCCTCTAGACTCTGAAATAGTCCTCTATACGCGACTGGGGGGCGGATGCTTCTCTTAAACGTTACTTTCGCATGACTACGGGCCGTGACCTAGCACCTATATCCAAAGGCGTTTTAGGATTTCACCTTTCGGGGATTCCTACATGCTAGACTTCAGAATTCTTAATCCACGAAACCGCGAAATCCCTGATCAGGCGCCATGTGCTCCTCTGGTTTGGACGGCCCAGATGGATTTCGCGACATCCAAACATTTGCTTGTGGCTCAAATCAAAACCCCCGAAACCCAGTTCCGCGACATTTCTTAATCCACTGCCACCTGTCCCCACTAGATCGGACAACTCCCACAAATCCCAGGTTTCGAGACTTCAACATATCAACACATCAAGACTTTCGCGCATTCCTCACTTAAATTCTCCCAAAGCTCATTTACCTGAATACTTGGATCAGCTAACACCTGTCCCCTTCAAGATCAAGGCTCATGTTGATTTCGGGTCTTGAGAGTTTGAATCCTCGACGAAAAACTTTAACAACATTTCGAACTCCCGACTCCCGTGATAATTTTCCACCGTTGGTCTCTCCCAATGAGATCCATGACCCAGATTTAATCAGTGCTCGACCTTTGATTTCGGGCTCGCTCTGGGGCTAACCTTCGCGCAACTTTGACCTTCCGAAAGAACGTAAGTCGTCGATCGGTAATCCTGATTGGATCTTCGTCGTTAAAAGGTTAAAACTGCCTTCTGCTTGATTTAAGTCCATACCAACCTGCTCTAAGTGTTGCGCTTGTGCTTATGGTTGCGGTTTCTATGAACAATTACCTGGACGACTGACCGAGGGCTCGGGAAAACGAATGATCAGTGACAGAGGTAAAGAGAGAACTGATCAGCTTAGAGAAAACAGGAAAGCTTAGGGCCGAGACTTCTCAGGTAGGACAACACAGAACAAAAGGTCGCTCAAACAATCGAGGACAGATGTAGAGTGAACTACAAGCCGAAAGGGAAAAACTTAAGAATGGATCTGCGAAAGGAGGATAGACAGGCAAAAATACAGACTTATGTAGAAACCACAAACCCCTAAGGCTTTGACAACTTTATGTGATAACAGGTTCCACATTGACCTTGGACCTCCTTTTTTCCTTTCATATGTTGCATGCATGATTTCCTCAATTTGCTCCACAAACTAGAGATCCTCTACCTCTTCTTCATCACTTTCCAAGCCCTCTCTATCAACTATGGCTCTCTTCTTGTTATTCATTTTATATTGGTAGGGTATTCCGCTATGTGTCTTTCCATCTTCTACCATTATCTGCTTTATCTGGTCTTCTTCTATCATGATTGGGTCCATGGGCTCCTTCTTTTTCCTTTATCTATCTCATTTTCCATATCTCAACCTCATGTCAGTACTTCCCCCCTGCACACGAGGAATTTTAGTTGTCTAATTCTATGGTAATCACACCGTTGTCATACAATAAAATCTTGATTGAAGTATCAATGATCTGATGTACCTACCTCTGGGTCCCTTTAGAAAATCTTGTTCTACTGTGGTGTAGGACTTCATGGTATCTACTGCAAATTCAGTGATAAACCCTGCAACAATATTGTCTAACTAGAAATCTATTGCGTGTGAATTTGTTATTAACTTATTGTAACTGCGATCTCCACAGGATTCCACTCTAGCTATTTGTTTTGATTTGTAGGGTGGTTGTCCTTTAATCTCAATAACCACTCCTGCAACAAATGCGGTAAATCACAGAAAAATACCTCATGCAAGTTGCTAAACAAGTATTTGTCAATATTTTTGCGCGGTTTTAACTTAGGGTTTATGTTGTCCTTTTGCACAAACTCAAGTTCCTTTGTTTCCAACCATCTTCCAATCTCTGTCTTCATTGGATTCCATGGCTTGAACATTCCCTTCTATACTTTCATTCTCTGCAGGTTTTTTCCATGGATCCCATCCACTCAATCTTGTGCAGTTCGAGCTGGCAACGAAACCATTTGTTGGTTATTATCTTCTTCTTCTTCTTGGGTTGACCCAGGTTTGGATCTCAACAGGTTTCCAAAAAAAACCTAAAAAACTATCGGCCCTCCTGGTAAACCAGAAGGCAACGCTGCACATAAGGTGCACAACGCAGTCTCACCCAAGATAGATTTTATGTGTCACTGCAATACTCAAGTGCTTGCAGTATAGGAATGAGTGGGGATTTGTGATTGTGTTATTTCTTCCTTATGCATTATCCTTGTTAATTATTCAAGTACTTCTCTGATTTATTCATCTTTAAACCTATGCATACATGTTGATATTTCTAGTTTAACCATTCAATCATAAGCTAATGATCAATAAAAAGTATACATTCATTAACAATCACACATAACACACAAGTTTACTGTGGTTCACCCCCTCCTGGGGCTACATCCACAAAGATTTGGCTTCTCTGCTCTTTTATTTAATCTGCTACAAAATCTTGCATTGCATGCATTACATCTTCAGTAATACAATCAAGATAAGGGTAAGAACCCTCTATGAGGCGGACTAGATCACACTAGGCTTCACAGCCTATGACCTAACCCTCAAAAACTAGCTTATTCGACTCTTCTACAAGACTTGTTACACTCAACAACCTGTAGAATCACAATGATCAACTCTCTTTTCCTCTACAAACATAACCTATATCTCCCACACATATACTTCCACATACATCTATATATCTATCTCTCTATATCTTTCCTAGAATTCCTAGGTCCTTATTTATACTACTTTATGGCTTATAGTCGTTACAATCTTTGTCAAAAACCTTAACCCTATCATGGTTAGGCTCGTCTGCCTGCGTGCCACGTTGCTTTACCTCCTGCATGTTGTTTTTCCTTCTTTTTTTGCATGATGTTTTCTTGCCACCTGTTGCGCGTGTTCCAACATTAGGTCTTTCTTTCCAAAAATAGGTCTTTCCCAAAATAGATTTTTTCTCCAAAAATAGGCATGCGCCCCAAAATAGATATTTTCTCCAAAAATAGGCTTCCTTCTCAAAATAGGCATGGGCCCAACAACTAGTTTATAATTTTAGCAAAAATTCATGGAGTTTGCATCCTAGATGTCTTGTAGACAAAAACAATATCTTTGATATACGTAAAGGTGGTTATGTCAATGTCTGGGTCATTGACCTAGGCCCAACATGAAGGTTGAGTGAATTCTAGTATGCATGCAAAAGCCTCTCATATCACCACCTATTATCACTATATTATTTATATCTAATGTTTCTTAATTCTAATCACAAAGTTGTCTTTAGTTCAAGATGCAAGTGAAGCACATCGAAGAATGTTGCAGGGCTTGTAATTATAATGATAACACAAACACATAAAGAAAACTAAGATTGCATTTATAACGAGAAAGCAAAATCTTTTTTATAGAGGGTTACAAGCTATTCTAGTCAATCCACTTAATGAATGTTGGATAGACTGAGAAACACACTTAAGGGAAATAAAGCATAAAAACATAAAATAATATAAAGTCAAAATGACTTTATTAATGCCTATGTCTAATATCTAATTGATCATTATAATATGGTATTTACTTTAACACTCTCCCTTCATGGTTAATCTATACTAACTAGACCAAGTTATTCCAAAATTTTGCATATTTTTTAGGATCCAAAGTCTTGATGAAAATGTTTGCAGTTTGGTCCTCTTTAGGATAGTATTGTATCTCAACAGAGCCATCCTCTACATGTTGGTTGATGAAGTGGCATGTATCTCAGCATGCTTGGTACGCTCATGGAAGGATAGATTCTTGGCTAGTTTGAACACTCATTGAGACTCACAGAAATAAGGGTGTTATCTATGTTTGAAAGCATCCACATGAACCAAATTGCCTCACACGCTCCTTTATTACTCCTCAGTATTATTCTTTTGTCAATGAAAGGGATACTACATGTTGCTTCTTGTTGGTCCATGTGACTAAACCCATGCCAACGTCAAATACATATCTAGAAGTTGATTTTCTATCATCCACACAACATGCTCAATCTAAATATGTATACCCACATAGCCTAGGGTCTTTGCTTTTACTGTGTAGAATGCCAAAATCAAGTGTCCCTTTCACATATCTCAACACTCTTTGTTTCATTCCAATGCTCTACCTTTGCCATTGTCGTGAATTTGGAAATGATGCTCACAATATAACTCAAATCAATCCTAGTGATTGTAAGATATATCAAGTTCATCGCTAGCTACCAATAGATTGACTCATTAATTGCATTAGAGTCGGTCTTGGTTGAAAGATTCAATGCTTTCTTTGTTGATGTTTTGTCGCTTCGGGCAGGTATTCTCACATTAGCCTTGGTGTCGGGCATGTGAGAATCTGTGTTGACACCCACATTGCATGTTCATTTTGTGAAATCCCTTTTGGATTGGAGTTGGGGCTTAGAATTGATGTTGGGGACTTCTGTTGGGGATTCACACCCACATGTGTGAATAAACAATTCTAATTTAATGTTGAGTTTTCAATAGGGGTTCCTAAACTCACTCATTAGACTCCTATAAAAAGAAAGGCAATGTGAAGGAGATATCATTGTGACATTATGGAGTTAGCATAAGTGAGTCAACACTTGTGCTAAGGAGATTGGGGTGAAAATTTCAGCCAAGGAATTTCTGCACTTTGGAAAATTTGGCCTATGGTTTCTTGGACTTTCTATTTTTTTGTTTTCAGACAAGGAGGAAGGCCACACATGTGAGCTCATATGTGTGAGAGGAAAGAGAAAGGAAGTCGCACGTGTGAGAGGAAGGTACAGACCACACGTGTGAATCAGACCACACATGTGAACAAGCTATACAACCGCATGTGTGGGAGAAAATAGTATGGATCAGACCACATGTGTGACAAGGATCAGGGCGCACATGTGATGTTTGTACAACAACAGACAGGTCACATGCGTGAGGGTTTCTGGGCAGTTTAACAGATCGTATAGGCTGACGTCAACAGTCTGTACAGGTTGACGTCAACACATCGTACAACAGGGTTTGCAATAGATTTATAAGTGGAAAATTTTCCGAGAAATTTTGTTGATTTGTATTTTTGTTGAGGATTGGTTTTTGTCCTCGGATTTGTTGATTTTGTGAATTTGCTGAGAGGGTTGGTTTTTCCCTCAGAAATTCTGAATTTGAAAAGTTTGCAGAACCGAAAATTGTGTCTCTGTGCATGGATGGTTTCTCTGTGATCTTTATGTTTCCACTGTAATTTTCTGTCATAATTTCAGTGTAAAATTACTTAATGATAACAACCCTAGGGTTTACTATTTGAGGTCACTTGGAAGTAATTTTCAGATCTGAAATTAGATGCTTAAAAATTGACATTCTCCATAGATATAGATGAGATTTTGCAATCTATCATTCTAAACTTGTCAAGCAAACTCCCAGAATATTTTGTTTGTGAAATAAAAATGTTGCTACTTATTTGCTAGACTTCTACACTTCGACAGTAACGTAGGAGACCTACATTAGCCATGTCAAAAGTTTTACTCATTTTAGATTTGGCATGTTCGATAGCACTAGGCTCGCTACTTGTAATAATGATGCCATCTACATAAATGACCAATAGAATGAAATCATTACCAATGCTTTTGACGTACAAATTGAAATCTAAAGGACTTCATTGGAACCCATGTTCATCCAAGTGTCTTTCGATCTTAATGTACCATCCCCAAGGTGTCTCCTTCAGGCCATATAGAACCTTCTTAAGTCTACAAACAAGATGCTCCTTCCTTGGAACCTAAAACTCCTATGCTTGATACATGAAGACCTCTCCATTGAGGAAGACACTCTTCGCGTCCATCTGATGGACCTTCTAATGAAACTACGCTGCCAAGGATAGAACTAATTGAACGGTGTTCATCTTTGTTGTAGAAGAAAATATCTCCTCATAATCAATGCCCTCTCACTAAGAGAACCATTTTGCAACTAATTGTGCCTCCTACTTGTCAAGTGTGCCATTTGCCTTGTACTTGACCTTGTATAACCATATGCAATCAATGGGTTTCTTCCTTAGTGGAAGAGTTGTAAGTTCCCAAGTCTAATTTTTCATTAGACTTTTAAGTTTAGTTGCCATGGCCTTCTCCCATTCAAGTCTCCCTTTTTCCTCCTCGAACACCTATGGTTCATATTCTTCTTGAACATTAGCCATCAAATCAAAGTTAATTGTGTTTGGATGATGTTTTCTCTTTCCTTTCGATGATTGTCCCTCAATCATTTCACCTAACCAAACATCTCCAATGGTGTTGTGCCACCACTTTGGTATCTTCCTAGGATCTACCCCATTGAAGCTATCACCGTTATCTAGGCTACCTATACATGTATCGTTATCATCAAAATCAAACTAAAAAACTCCTCATGCTCAAAATCTTCCCCCCTTTCAAGTGGAGTTGTCTAAAGCTTGATACCTAAATCCTTAGCCAAAACAAGTTGCTACTTTGTGATTTTGATCTTTGAAGAAGTTTGAAAAGGTCCAACTTCCTCCTCAACTACAACATCTTTGTTGAATCTCAATTTATTGATGTCAACATCAACCGATCTGTTGGATTTATCACTATCGTTGTACCCCATGCTCATCAATTCCTTGCTCTTAAGGTCTAACTTTTCTCTTCTCATCTGAAATCCAGAGATAAGCAGTAGAACCAAAGACCTTATGATGACTCACTTTGGGCTTCCTCCCAAACCATGCTTCCTTTGAGATCTTATGCTTCACCGCCATCGTTAGAGATCTATTTAGTAGGTTGATTGTTGTGAATACTACCTTGTCCCAAAACATGTTGGGAGCACACCTATTCTCCATCATACATTATTAGGCCATATATGTGATAGTACGTTTTCGCCTCTCAACCACTCCATTTTGTTATTGAGTGTAAGGTGTAGTGAACTATCTTTTGATTCCATATTTAGCAAGAAAAGTTATTGAGTTATTTTGAACAAAATTCACCACCATTGTCAAACCTAAGAGTGATAATGTGGCACTCCAACTCTTTTTCTATTAATGCTTTAAACTTTTGAAATTCATTAAACACTTCAAATTTCAATTTCAGAAAGTACACCCACATTTTTCTACGATAGTCATCCACAAACAAAAGGAAATACCTAGCATCGGTCACTGACGTCGTGTTCATTGGTCCACAAACATTTGCATGAACCAGCTGAAGGACTCTTTGTGTTCTCCAAGCTTGTCCTTCATCGAATGGTGCTTGTTGTTGCTTCCCTCCCTGACTTTTGAAATTCATTAAACACTTTAGATTTCTATTTCAGAAAGTACAGGTCCACATTTTCCTACTATAGTCATCAACAAACAAAAGGAAATACCTAGCACCAATCACCAATGTCAAGTTCATTGGTCCATAAACGTTTGTATGCACCTGTTGAAGGACTCTATGTGCTCTCCAAGCTTGTCCTTCATTGAATCGTGTCTGGTGTTGCTTTGCTCTCTGACAAGCTCTATATACAACTTGAATCTGCCACTAGATGTCAAGAAGTCCATCTATCAAATTCTCTCTAGCTAACTAAGAGAGGTAGATCAAGATGTCCATATCATTGATGCCAAAGTGTATTGATGTTTCATGCACTCTTGATTGTCAATGTATGCTCCCTGACCTATCCAATGTCAACCAATCTGAATAGTCCATGATCCTCCACACAAAAAACAATGGTTTTCTTGGTCTCTTTGTCAACTATGTAGCATTTTTTATTACTAAAATTGACATCCAATTGGGGTTAGAGTCTTATAATCGGGGTTAGAGTCTTATAATATGACTAACTGGTAGTAGATTAAGCTCCATGCCTGGCACATAGTACACATTAAAGGAAATCAACATTTTCCCTCTAAAGGAAATTTGCACATTCCCTTTGCCAACTACTGTGTACTCTTCCCCATTGTCGAAAATCGTTGAATCCTTGGAGGAACAAACAATATCCTTCGTGAACCAATCTTGCTTGTTAGTGAAGTGTCATAATGCACCTGAATCGATGTACCAAGTGGATGACTTGAGTTGATCAGTTGGTTGTTTGGCCATGAATGCATATAACATTGATTCCTTCTCCTATGTATGCTCTGTAACATGAGCCTTCTGTTGGAACCCTCCTTGGTCAGTTTTCTAATTAGTGAACCTTGATAGGGATCAACAGAAATCATGATGCAGCCAACTCTGTCTCATATGATTTCTGTTGATCCATAGGCGCGTTGGCAAATGACAGAATGGGAAAAATGAATCCTCTTGCCTAACCTTTGGAGATTGACAAGTGCACTTCAAAAGGCAGCATAGAGGGATACCTGGAATAAATTATTCTAGATAATACGAAGCACTCCAAGTTAATATCCTATGGCCTCTGTTTTTTTATTTGGCTTACGTGTAGACTAAATCAAGATTAAAGTGGAGTTCTTCCAAGAGGGTTGGGTCTAGCATTCATTGATAATTTAGCGTTGTGGTCAGTTCTTTTGAAGATTCAACTTTTAAAGGAATGTGCTATTGTTTATCCAGAGCAAGCTTGTATCATCTTAACTTTGTTTTTTGAGGTTTCATTCCACCTAAAGTTGTGTCATTATTTTTTGTAGATTTTGTAATCCTCATCTAGTTTATTGGTCATTGTTTAGTTCTGAGAGTTCAAACCATGTTGTGTTTTCTCTTCCCTTTCGCTGTCCACACCCAGGCTTTGTGATTTTATCCGTTTGCTTAAGCCTTCACAATGTTCATGGGTAAAAGAAGGCAAACCTCTTTGCGATCTGATTTGGCCAAGGAAAAGAAAGGAAGGTGTGAAGGGATGGGCACTTTCATCTTCTAAGAGGTAGCAGAGAGCTCCTCCATAAGAGAAAAATGGGATAAACATACCAAGAAGCAACTGGTAGACAAAATGGACCTATTGCCCCAGGAATTGTTAGAAGTCTTTAGGAAAAGTGAGTGACCAAATAAGAAAATAGGAGAACCATGAATATATCCCTCGTGGGTACACTCCCATGGACCCTAAACAAACACATGTGAAAAGTCATTACAGGGCTCCATTGGACTTTGATTTTCATATTCAAGATGTTCTAGCTGGCTAGAGATATACTTGACTCAAAAATTCTGATGCGGCGCAACAAAATCAAATTGAAGTGAATCATCAATTTGGAAAAGAAAATGTCGAGGAATGGAGTTAAGGACAATGACTAGAAGGAAGAGATGGAATAAAGATTGGACAACATGAGGAATTTTATCATGTGCAAGTATCCAAGTAAGATGAGAAAGAGAAGGAAGCCATTCAACCAATCAATGAGGAAATGGATGGGAGGACTTCAAGAATGGAAGGAAATGGCAAGGATAATGAAGGAAGAAATACTGAACAAAATATATGCATCACAGATGCAACAACGATTGAGATAGATGAATGAAGCAAAAAAGGCAACAATTTTGGGAAGGTTCGCAGTGCTTACATGGAAGTTTTCTTCTTGGATTTCTTCTCTTAGTTTTAATTATTCCATTTCGTACTTTAGCATTAGACTTCTTATATTTGATTAATATTTTTCTTTTGGCTTTTTCTCTTGGACATGCTTTTACACTTCCACGTTGTACTTTTGTTGGATGCACTCTTCAGTTCCATTGACCTATTTTTGTGGTCATTTGTTGGACATTAATAAAATTATCTTATCTTACCAAATTTTCCAAATTTTCTAGCATAGGCTACAAGATAATACCATCCAAAGTACTAAAAATTTTAAAGGTTATCATCTCTGAAAACTTGAAAGCAAATCTCTGAAAACTTGAAAGCAAATCAACCCAACTGGAAGGGCTGAATATAATGTATAAAGCCAAAGCATGTTATTGTGAAGATGGCTATTTTATCATGCATAAAATTCTGATACCCATTTTCAAACCATAGCATGGGGATCGGCTACAGCTACCCCAACTCTGTAATACATTTTGTCGGTAAGAAGTCTCTCTTTTATTTTCCAAACTAAAACAAGCCCATATCACTATTGATGCGAGTGAAATTGTATGTGTATAAATGCTACTTGGCAGCCTAAAAGAAATCACTGCACTTAAGTTACAAGTGATGTTATTTCTGGGTAGAGTTCAAAATTTCAAGTTCAAGATAATGGAATGCAACGCTAAAGAGTATTCATAACATATTAAAATAAACATTGTGATTGAACAAAGTTGTAGGAATAACAACGCTGCTGCTTTCATAACAAACAGAAACATTTGGTGAAAATTCTTTGAAACCGCAAAAGATAAAGGCTTAATCTTAAGCACTTTTCAAGAGCCCATCAACACCATCTTACCAAGAATAACATTTGGTTTTGAGACTAAAAGGCCAGCAGAGTCTAATATTCAAAGCTATTCTCACTTGCAGTTGCACTAAAGACAGGTTTCCAAGGAGAGTCAAAGAACATTGCAAGAGAAGGCAACTTTTGGAGAGAGGAAAGCATAAATATTATCAGTTGCAGTTGGACTAAAGACGTACTTCCAATTACAGTCAAAGATCATTGCAAGAGAAGGCAACTTCTGAGGAGAGGAAAGTGTAAATATAATTAACAAGAAATACTGTTTAAAATATCCAAGGTGGTGATGTGAAAGGTAGAGGCATACATACCACACTTCACCGGCGTTGTATATGGGGACTTAAGGGTAACTCAAATGGCTTCATATCAGCCGGAATCCAGCAGATCAATAATTGCTGGAATTGCAATCTGCGTTGTACAAACCACCATTCTAGCGATTTGGATCGATTCAGAGATGCCATATTACTCTCAGATTGCAGTTTACAAATGCTGAAATCGCAGATTCCCATAGATCAATTTTTACAACCGGATTCAGATCAGGTTCATGTTAAAACCACTGCCGGAATGAGAGGCGCTCTGAGTGCCATCTATCACACGCCCAACGACATTCATGTCAGGCCTCGGTTCATACGCCATAACAAAGCCTGCCCATATATCGTCATCATCTACATGACAGCTGGGAAGCCAATTCCAAGTCCTTTCACTTACACTGTAAACAACCACCTCTATCATCTGCATACCTCTGTTGAATACAAAGCACACGCAATCCCCAACTCCTACGCAGCATACAAACGGGCATGCACAATCCCCAACTCCTAAGCAACATGGACAGTCGATATCAGACAAAGTCCTGCTAACATCCTCATACAGGGATGGAGGCATTCTAGCAATCTCCTTCCACCCTGATGATGATGAGTAGCAGGAGTCTCCCTTCACCTTCTCAAACTCCCATATAATCACCTCCTGTAAAAGCCCCTCCGTGTCTTTCACTATGCCGCCAGTAACCAGAACCCGCGACCCGCAGGCGAGCAGGTAAGGAAAAATGTATTTTTCATTAGCCATCTCTGGCAAGGGTGCATAAACGGAAATACCATTCCTGATGCCGAAACCCATTATGCCCCACAAACCATTAATTATGGTCAAAAGGTAAAAGGAACCGTCACAGAAAACCATGCCAATCCCCATCGCCATTCCCATCTCCGTCCCTACTGCCTGCACCTCCTCTGGCAGGTGTCCTGCAATCCTCCAAGACTTCTCAGTGGAATCGTAGATCTCCACTATATGCGGATTCAGAGGATTTGTCTTGCCCACCACCACCACGTTGTATGAGTCTCGACTGTCGCCGTCCCCTTCCACGATGCCTCTGGCAAAGATGCGCCGTATGGAAGACAAAGGGGGAAGATGAAAGAACGTTCTTGTGAGAGGATTTGAAACAACCAATGGGAAAGGATTGGGATCAGCAGTACCTGCCAAGAAAAGGCCTGCAGCTGATCCATAGCAATTGAATACATAATTTGACATTTCTTCTTCCAGCAGGAGGAAGGAAAGAGAGATGGAGGAAGTCTTCTTCCAGGTCCGTGTGAAGAAGCAATAGGCTAGAGAAACGGGCACTCTGGAGTCGGCTTCTTGCAAAATCTTCCATTGCACCAGCCATGGTATCCTGTTCCTAACCTTGCATTGCACAACCAGCCATGGTATCCTGTTCCTAGGCGCCCCTGCCCATTTATTTGTTATGAATTTGGTGGATGAAATGAGACAATTCCATTGTTTGCACACAATGCGAAATTTACAAAGACATTCCAAGGGGAGCCATGCCAATATCTCCTGGCTTAAATGTTCCGGCACTTCACAGCACCCCAAAGACTTATTTGGCAGCAGCCTCCCCATTTTTAGTTAACCCTAATGGCAGCCTTGTTTTCTGTGTTGAGCAAACCGTGTATTCTGTGTTGAACTATGAGCGACTGAATATAACAAACCATAATAGCAAACCATTAGGTGACTCACTGGGGTGTGTAATAACAAACCCTAATAGCAAGCCATTGGGTGACTCACTGGAGTGTGTAATCACAAACCCTAATAGCAAACCATTGGCTGACTCACTGGAGTGTATAATAAATCCCAAAAACAAAAACAAAAACAGCCACTACTATCTTATTTAGTCCAACCTTATTGATTTCTTGGAACCTATGTTACCAAAAGAGAAACGGAACGTGAAACGGATCTGTTATGAGAAACCTAACAAATTTTAGGTTTTGCATAAATAAGGTTTTATTTTTAGGTTTGGGATAAATATCAAAGTTGGGTTTCGCTAGCTGTTTTATAAATTGATTTGTAAATTTACACGAATCACTATTTTTTGTTTTTAAAAATCCATTTCTGAATGTAAAAATGAATTCAGCATGTTGAAAAACTCTCAGAGTACTTGATTATTCAGAAATAATCACTAAATCTACGAATCCAACATTTTTTTACCAGATTTTGATCTCAAAAGCAATCTTTCCTCCAGAGTTATCTTTCCGATTTTTTCTTAAAATTTTAAATTTTTAATCAATTCAAAACTCTGATTAATTTTTTAAATATCTAGATTAATTTAAAATTAAGCAAAACCCTGAGATTCTAAAATGCATCAAACTTTAATAGTAGAAATCTCATACTACCTGAAAATCCTGCCAAATTTTCAGGCTTTTTTTGGGGGGCTGAAAAGCGTTCTGTTTGCTGCCGAGTTAGCCAAATCCCATTTTAAAATCTACGAAAGCACATGTATTTACATAGTTATATTACTTAAAGCGATCGGGTACCGTGAAGATGAGGTCGTCCAATAACAGAGCATCCTGAAGATCAAGAAATCGTTGAAGGGTTTACACAGCATGAAGTCGTCCAATAACAGAGCATCCTGAAGTTCAAGAAATCGTTGAAGGGTTTACACAGCATACTGTCAGAGGTAATTGCAGATATTTCTTCTTCCAAATCAGTCATGTACTCATTTAAGATTATACAGCATACTGTCAGTGGTAATTGCAGACATTTCTTCTTCCAAATCAGTCATGTAATCATTTAAAATTTGCAGATAATAACTTTATAAACTCCAGAAACTGTGGCTAAAACTTCGAGAAACGATTTCTTGAGATTCTTTAGAAACATATTGTTTTTCAAGAAACAGTTTGTTGAAGTAAAAACAGGTATGACCGTAGAAAACGGCGTTTCTCGAACCATTCCCATTTCTATGTCGTTTCAGCATCAGAACGAGGCCAACGCTGAAACCTGAAAACCTGAGCCATTCCCATTTCTATGTTGTTTCTGGTAACTAGAGTTGGAACTGTGAGCCAACGCTGAAACCTGAAAATTTCTTAAAATTATGATAGCCAAAGTGTAACTATGAAGAAGAGTGTTAAAACCAGGAAAAGCCTTTTTCCTATGAACTTGTATTGAAAACTCGGTACCATGAAGACAGAATTGAAAATACTATGAAATTTGTAAATTATGAGTAGTGCTCAAACCATAAAAATATCATAAAAAGCATAACAATAAAAATAAAATCATAATAAAAGTATAACAATAAGATTTACTTTACATTCAACCATTTTCAATTTATTATTTAAAAATATATAATAATAATAATCTATTTTTAAGGTCACGGTCAAGCCAGCACACCAAATGGATCCCCCTCCGCTCAGGGATTTGACTAGTAAAGTCTACGAAGGTATACATACCCTAACCCCCTCTGAATTTGAACCTGCAACCTCTTAAGAGGAAACACATGTTCTTAACCATTAGGCCCACTCAAACTGACTCTATATATATATATATATATATATATATATATATAAATATCATAAAAAGCATAACAATAAAAATAAAATCATAATAAAAGTATAACAATAAGATTTACTTTACATTCAACCATTTTCAATTTATTATTTAAAAATATATAATAATAATAATAATCTATTTTTAAGGTCACGGCCAAGCCAGCACACCAAATGGACCCCCCTCTACTCAAGGATTTGACTGATAAAGTCTACGAAGGTATACATACCCTAGCCCCCTCGGAATTTGAATATATATATATATATATATATATATTTTCAATTCATTATTTTAAAACAAAAATCATTATTTAATTCTATATTTATATTAATTTATGCTTATTTTAATTAATCAACATTAACCACTATCACCATCCTCATTAAACAATAAATACATTAATTAATTTTTAAAATATTTTAATATATTTTATTTTACTATAATTTTTTTTTTAATTTCATATATTTTATTTTATTACAATTTTAATTAATTTTATTATGTAACAATATCTTCCCATAATTGTATATTACCTTACCTTTCCTCCCAATCCTCTCCAAAGCTTATACTTTCATTGATAACATCTTTAGCTAATATCAAACTTTAGAATATTGTTATTTAATGATGCTTGAAATCAACAAATCATAATCAATCATCCAAAAACAATTTTAATATTTATTTTTCTTAATTTAAATTTACAATATTTTAAATAAATAATTTAATTTAATTATATAAAATTTTAAATATTATAAAACAAAAATTTATATATATATATATATTAAAAATATAAAAAAATATATTTTAGATTATAATGATACTTTACATTACGATGTATAGAGATATTGATGTATTTTAAATCTTATTTCATAAATTGAATGCAACAACTACAATATTGAAATTACTAATTTAATTTTTGTTAATAATTATATGCATATATTTAATACAACACTAAAACTTTAATATCCATAAATATTTCATTAAAAAATGAGAAACAAAATTGAAAATACATATATACAATTTTAACAACTTTTTAATCCTTGTTGCCATCCTCTCGTTCCCCCAACTCGAATGACCCGCATTCACTACGACTCAATGGAGGTGCGTTGGGCACTCCAAGGAAAATTAAGGTAGTCATGCGCGAACCAGGTTGGGTGTCCCTGCACCAAGCTTGTAGTCACCTCGGCCTTCATGGCTCCAACCCATGTCAACTCGCAAGGTTTTATGAAAGTTGGGATGTTGGATCATTCTCTCATTTCTCCCTAGCATTTTTCTTGTCTGCTCCTCGGCCTTCTCCAGATCCTCCACAGCCTTTCTACTTTGTGCCTGCCCTCGCCTTCTCTGGTTTTGTTCATCCAAGCTCGCAACATGCCTAGGGAGCGAGGCAAGTCCAAGTGAGGCCCACTGTATTACAGTGCCTACACTAGATGCAATTGTCTCCCCCCACCCAGCTCGCCCTCATTAACACCAGTTGTCTCAGGCAAAACCAACCCCCAACCCCAATTCCCACCATTGACCTTGGTAGCGGCCCTTTCATGGAAGAAATCCCCCCTCCTGAGAATTATGCCCCTCCGCTCAGCTGCAACCCTAAAATTGACCCTGCAAGAGCCCACTCTCCAAACCATTTCTATGGCACTGGTTCTTGCATGGTGGAGGAAGAAATTCCCCCCAGCTGGCAAGTGGCCACTCCCTTGACAACAATGGCAACAGTGGACACAAAATAGGATATAGTGGACGCAGGAGACGCAGCAGAAGAAATGGACGTAGACATGATGGAGGAATCGCCTCCGACGACCCCAATTCGATTTGTAGAGGAGCACCTTCAGCTCATCTTCGAGCTGTGGCAAAAAATGGATGAACAAACCCATATTCAAAACTTCTTGGGACAGCACTTGGACCTCCTAATGGACGCGATGACGGCTGCTCTGGCTAGCAAAAGATGTCCAACCTGTGGACAATTCTTTGTCCCAGCCTACGACGCCCAGGGACAGCCGAGTCCAAGCTAGCTCTCTCAAGTTTTATGGTTTCTTTTTGCTTTAGTCAATTTTGTAGAGAATTAAAATTCTATGTCAAGCCATGTAAGACATTCGGCCATGGCCACTGCACAGTAGAACATTTTGATCTTTTTTGTCAGAACCGTTTTCAGTTACAGTCACAGGTACGCTTGATGGCCACATGTCATGGTTTCTCTGTTGTGGCGGGGCAGGGGGCAGACTCTTGTTTTTGTATTGACACATAAATATGTGAATATCATTATAGTGCTCTTTTATTTACAAAAATAAAAAATTAACTTTACATATATAAACTTCAATCATCTTTGTAAACTTGAAGCATTATTCTTTTTTGATTGGAAAAAACAAAATAGTATTACTCTTCTAATATGAAAATACAATAAAAGTGAATGACATGGTTGGTTAATACCAACTACATAGTGGATCAAATGCTTCCCATGGATAGGGTATGGATTTATTTGACTTTCATGTTTAGTTTGGGCTTGAAGGAAAACATACATGCATTAAAAGTTTTTCATATCCACAACTATAAAGTGAGTATTATTATTTTTTTTTACTTAACTAATTTTTGAAATAATATTTAAGTGTAGTTTAGTCTTAGTTGTATACATGTGTTTCCCCTTAAGAGGTCACAAGTTCAAATCTAGAGGGGGGTAGAGTATGTATACCTCCATAGACTTTACCAGTCAAATCCTTGCCGGAGGGGGGTCCCTTGTCCCACAAACAAGGGGGTTTCATACACCAATTTGGTGTAGCTTGGTCGTGACCTTAAAAATAGATTATTATTATTATTATTATTATTATTATTATTATTATAGTGATATTTTGAATAAATATAATGAAAATATTTGTAATAGATTATGTATTTGTAATAATGGAATAAAAATATTTACATTTTAATTTAATATAATTCTAATTTAAAGCTCTCCATTTAGGAAATTGGTTCCCAAGCTCTCATTTCCTTGATGTTGAAGCTCTCAAAAAGCTCCCAAGTTCACAAAAGAGTTCTCGGCCAATTGGGACGTTCCCTACCAGTTCCCAAGCTCCCAGAACTTTGAAGATATTTTGAAGATGTTGGAAATGCCGGGAGAAGTTCCCATGCAACTATGAAAATTTCAAGATATAATTAAATTACATAAATTATGAATAAAATATTTTATATTGAATGTATTGTTCGTATTTCAATTCCTAATTTTATTTATAAATTTATCACTCAAGTTTTCTATTAAAGTTTTTTTCTTGTAATTTTTTTTGGATTTTTACTTCTTTATATATATATATATATATATATATATATATATATATATATAAGGAAATTCTCTATTCGGGTATGGAGTAAAAAGGAAAATTGAGGATGAACCTTTGGTATGATATAAAGTGTAAGATTACTAGAAGAGTCATTAGGGATACTTCTAATGAGTCCCTAAAATCTTACAAGATGATGATGATTATTAACGTCCACTAAGACCTAATTGGTCTATCAGACCTTAAGAGGGTAAGTGATTACTTGTGATTCTTTAGAATTTTGTTTCTGTGCTCGAAAAGCATTAAGAGAAGCTTTCCAAGATCACCATACTTTTGTTGAGTTAAGAGGTTAGAATAAGCATAAATCCCTAATTAAAAGAAGAATGAAAAAAGATACTATGTAAATAGAAAGCAAGAGAATCTTATACACATGTCTAAGCTAGATCTTAAGAAATTATGGAGGCAAATTCTAACTCATAAAATTAAAGAAAACAATATGATTTCCTTAATGGACTAGAATTCTTACTTTAAAAATCTTTATGAATCCCTTGATGTATCGAAGAACATTCAAACATTTTTTACAAAGGAAGAAGTTTTTCCTTTAGAAGACATAGAGTTTGGGATTAAGCGACAAGTAAATTAGAAAGCAAAGGACATTGAAGGCTACCAAGTTGAAATCCTAAAAATTGGAGGGCTTATCCTCATTCCTCACATTCATGAGCTCTTCAATTTAGTAGTCAAGTAGGGTTTCCCTAAAACATGGACTCAAAGACTCATTGTTCCTATTTTTAAAAGAAAGGATAAAAGCAACCCCTCTAATTATAAGATCATTATGAATACTCCTATTTTAGCTAAGCTATATGGAATTATTATGGAAAAGAAGATTACCATATGGATAGAAAGCCATGGAAAAAGGGTTAAAGGCCAAGCTGGATTTAGAAGTATCATTCATCTATAAACCACATTGTTACACTTAGAACCATTGCAGAGAAGTGTTGTAATAATCAAACCAATCCCTATGTTGCTTTGTTGAATTTAGAAAAGTGTATAACACATGCCTAGAACTAACCTTTGGAATAGATTAAAAGATCTAAGAAGTTCCTTTCAAGTTGAGGGCTACAATGATAAGATTGTACAAGAATGTTATTGCCAAGTTTGGAAGCATTGAGGGCTAGTTAGAAGATATCAATTGTAATATTGGAGTTAAGCAAGGTTGTCCATTGTCCCCTGCCCTTTTTGGCACATACATCAACAAGTTATAGGGTTGTTTGGAATAAGCAAGGTGTGTCGGCACGACTTTAGCTGGAATAGCCATTATCCATCTTCTTTATGCTAATTGTAAGGTCTTCGGCTAGATGGGTGCGGAGACCCTTACCCAAGTCCTAAAGAAGACAAAACTTGGTGTTGCTCTAGCACCCAAGTTGGGCAAGTGGGCACCTTGGGTGTGTGAGTGCACCAAGGGACTTGCCCAAGTATGAAATGACCAAGAGATTGGGGTGCACCTGCATGAGGAGTGCATCGGTCCCAAGGGGCACAACAGTTGATGAGCGCATGGGTTTGTCTGGAAAACCGGGTTCACAAAGGAGCGTGACACCCCCAAAGGATGCAATGGTTGGAAATGGTGACCTTTGGAGTCCCTATAAGATAACAAGGGCACACAACCAAGGAAGGTATATTTGGAAGAGAATGAGAGAAAGAAGAGCTTTGTGGTTCTGTGTTAGGGACCTAACCCCTCAGGTAGGTAGAATAATATATTTCCATGTAATAAAGGTGAATATTAATAAGGCCTAGAAATAAGGAAGAAGAAGTCCAATGTAAGAAGACCTAATAGAAGCTTTCGCTTCTAGAAGGATCTTCCTCTAGATTGTTCTTTTGATAGAAATATTTAGTATAAATAGGAGTCGAGTGTATGGGAAGTTTTGTCTTAGATATTATTGTAATAGAGTGTTGCTCTGCTAGAGGTTTCCCCCTCAAAGAGGCAAGTGAACATTGCTCTCAGTAATCAAAGTGCTCTTTCTAGTGTTATTTTGGTACTATTTTGGTATTATTGTGGTGTTGTTCTGGTTATATCATTCTTTATCTGTCATTTCTAGCTGATTATTTATGTTCTGCATACTATTTTATAACTGGAATATTACAAGTGGTATCAGAGCACCTTTCTCGACAGAAATTTGTGGGTTAAATTTTTTTTAGGGTAGAGACATATTCTAACGTCTTTAACCTATAGAGATCTGTCATTATGCACATAAACCCATGGTCGGGGATTCATACATGTAGGAAATACAAATGGTAATTAAGCGCACATCTGTTGGCCACCCTTGTAACCCATGTTGGTACCCCTTCGAGTGGTAGCGCATCAGACAACACCTGTATATGGATCGTCCTAAATCTCTTGAAGCCCCCCATAGATAAACCGATTGACCGCCTAACTGCTATAGTGCCACCAAGAACATCACTCAGGAAGATACTCTCTAGTACCTGGGTAGTCGGGTAGTACGGCTAAGGGTACGGTCTAGCCTCCTTAGTTGGTGCCCTGAGATATTGGGTCGATCACTATCGTTTGACCCCGCACGTATATCAGAGAGCTATAGCATAGAGCAAACCCTTGTCTGTCGAAACTCTGAATATCCTACCCCTAGGGACAGAAAAAATAAATAATAGAATGAACAAGATCTATTGTCGCACAACTATGCCTTCTGCATTTTGGTTGCGAAATTACTACACATTTATTCCTGTTAAGCATTTGGGCATTTCGTCACTGCAGTATTCTTCAGGTCAGAGTATAACTCCGCAGGAGTATAGTGGTCTTGTCGGCACACTTATTTGTGATCTATTCCATTGGATTCCCCTTTCCTCCCGTATCGTAGTCATCCCCTTCATTTTTAATCCTTTTCATTTCAGTGGACCCGACCCCTTCCCAGTTTCCCTATTTTGCTTCCTATTCCATTATATTTCCCTTCACACACTGATCGTCGTGGTACCTATCACTTCTAAGTCTTTTTTTTCTAGTCCCACCCACCCATTGTTTTTTCCTTACCCGCACGTCCCCTCTCCAAATGGCCACGACTCGCAACCAAGAACTCCAAACTTCACTCAATCAAGCCCATGTCTCCATTGAACATCTCACATCTCAGATGGATTCTACCAATTCTCGCATTGACAAATTAGAGCACAAATTTAACAACATGGAAGCCAACCTCACAACCCAATTGACCTCCCTCTAATCTATTGTCAATCAATTGTTGAACCGCCCTTCAGGTCCTTCCTCATCTTAATAACCCGATGTTGTTGATTCCTCTCAATCTCTGCATTTTCACTCCAACTCCTTTAATCGTGAACCTCGTCTTCCTTGCATAGATGTCAATAAATTTGATGGCTCTAATCCTACAGGTTGGGTCACTCAAATGGAGCATTATTTTTCTCTGCATGCTATTACTGACGAGTTGGCCAAACTTCACTACGTTGTCCTCTATCTAGATCCTAAACATTGGCAATGGTGGCAATGGCGAAAAAAATCGCGTCAGGGGTATATTGTCTGGACCCAGTTTGTTGCTGAGCTCTATGCCCGCTTTGATATTGATGCCCACTCTCTCGATTATTTGACCAAGTTGAAACAGTCAGGCACAGTGGAAGACTTTATCACTTATTTTGAGCATTTGGCCTTTCGAACAAAGGGCATGTCGATGCATTCTTTCGTGAATGCTTTATCAGTGGTCTCAAGGATGAAATCTGAGCCCAAGTTCTCATGGCCCTCCCTCCCACTTGGTTGGAAGCTAATCAACATGCTAAAAAGGCCCAACAAGTTGTTTTTTCCTAGAACAAAAAACCCCCTTTTGTTCCTCTCCCTCGACCCGCTAATCCTAACCCCTTTATTACTCCCCTCAAGGTCTAGAAACCAACTAGGGTTGAAATGGTTGAATGCCAACTGAAGGGTCTTTGCTATAATTGTGATGAAAAATATTTTCTCAGGCACAAGTGTAAGGAACAAAAACTATTTATGGTCATCTCTGAAGATGTTCCTGAAGAAGATGTGACAGTTCCCCTTGTTGAAGAACCCTCCCTTCCCGGTGCCACCTAGGAACCTGTTGACCCACCCGAAGTTGACCCACTTATTTCCTTGCATGCTCTCACTGGCTTGTCCACCCCACAAACGCTCAAGCTCATTGGCTACATTAAGCACCAGAAGGTCATCATCCTTGTTGACAGTGGTAGCACCCACAATTTTATTCATCGTTGCATAGCCCAGGAAACCAATTGCTATATTTATGATGTCAATAATTTTCAAATCATGATAGCCAATGGTGGGTCCATGAAATGTGGTGGACGTTGTGAAATTGTTTGTCTTCGAATTGGACATTACCAACTAAAATCTCATATGTTTTCCATTGACATGGGAGGTTGTGACAATGTGCTAGGTGTTGAATGGTTACGCACTTTGGGTCCCATTCTTATGGATTGTAAGGAACTAACCATGCAATTCCAACAGGAAGGACAAAGGTATCAATTCCAAGGTCTCACAACTAGTTCTCATGAGATCATTATTTCCCATCGTATGGAAAATATCCTCAAGAAAGGCCACTCCGACATCATTGCTCAACTCCATTCTATTCAAGTCATTGAGACACCCTATGTGCATCATGACCTCCAATCTATCCTTTCCAAACATCAAGTTGTTTTTTTCACCCCTCGGGGATTTCCTCCTTCTCGTGGTGTTCATGATCATTCCATTCCCCTTGTTCCTGGCAGTCTTCCTCCCAATGTTCGCCCTTATCGCCACCCCTTTGCCTAAAAGAATGAAATTGAGAAAATAGTGCAAGAATTGCTCCAAGCAGGTATTATCCGCCCCAAAACCAGCCCTTATTCTTCCCCTATGGTCATGGTACTTAAGAAAGAAGGTACTTGGCACATGTGTCCAGAATTTCGTGCCCTCAATAAGCTCACCATCAAGGACAAGTTCCCCATTCTTGTCATTGATGATCTCTTGGATGAGCTGAGTGGTGTTCAGTACTTCACTAAACTTGATCTGTATTATGGCTACCACTAGATACGTATTCAAGAAGCTGACATACCCAAGACGACCTTTCGAACTCACGAGGGTCACTATGAGTTTTTGGTCATGCCCTTTGGCCTGTGTAATGCCCCCTCCACCTTCCAAAGCCTCATGAATAATGTCTTTCGTCCTTGTCTTCGTCATTTTGTCTTAGTTTTCTTTGATGATATTCTCATCTATAGTAAAACTTGGCAATCTCATATTTTCCATGTGGATCAAATTCTCCATCTACTCTCGCGGCACCAACTTTTCCTCAAACAATCTAAATGTGATTTTGGCACCTCGAAATTCGAGTACTTGGGTCATCTTGTTGTCAAGGTCAATGTGAGGGTGGATGCTAAAAAGGTTGAAGCTATCGAAGATTGGCCTCACCCAAAGACTCTCAAAAGCTTGCATGGATTTCTCAGTTTAACAGGTTATTATCGCAAGTTTGTTAAGAATTATGGTAAGATTGTAGCACCTCTCACACTGCTCTCCTTAAAAATAATTCTTTCACTTGGACTCTGGCAGCTGCTCAGGCGTTTCAAACCTTGAAGATGGCCATGTGCACCACTCCAGTCCTGGCCCTTCCTGATTTCACAAAGACCTTTTTTCTGGAATGTGATGCTTCCGGGAAAGGAATTGGTGTCATCCTTATGCAAGAGGGTTGGCCTTTGGCCTTTACCAACAAACAATTGTCAGAGCGCAATTTGGGCAAATCAATCTATGAAAAGGAAATGTTGGCTATTCTGCATGTCATGGATCTTTGGCACCATTATCTATTGGGGCAACACTTCCAAATTAAGACAGATCATCAAAGCCTCAAGTATTTTCTGGAACAACACCTTTCCTCCCTAGAGAAACAAAAATGGGTGACTAAGCTCTTTGGATATGATTATGAGATCATTTACAAGAAAGGCAAAGACAATTTGGTTGTCGATGCACTTTCCAGAAAATATGAAGATGAAGGGTCCATTTTTTCTCCCTCCTTCATTGTACCAGATTGGCTCCAAGTTGTTCGCATGGAATGGCTACAAGATCCCAAAAGTTCACGTCTAATATAACAATTGCACTCCAATTCTCCAGTCCCCCCAGGGTACTCTTGGCTCAATGATGAGATTCGATACAAAGGTCGTTTGTATTTAAGTACATAGTTAAAACTTAAATCCACTGTACTTTCTAAGCTTCATGCTACATCCACAACTAGGCACTCAGGGTTTACCAAAACCTATGACCGGGTCAAATGTTCTTTTTTTGGGGATGGTATGAAATAGGACATTCATAATTGTGTGGTTGAATGTGATGTGTGTCAACACAACAAGGGAGAAACAATCAAATATCCTAGCACACTACAATCGCTTCTGATTCCACCTGCTATTTGGCAGGATATCTCTATGGATTTTATTGTTGACTTACCTAAATTAGGTAATAAATCAGTCATCGTGGTGGTAGTTGACTGTCTTTCCAAGTATGCTCATTTATGTGCTCTTCAACACCCATTTACAACATCCACGGTGGCTCAATTGTTCATGGATCAAGTCTTCAAGCTTCATGGCATGTTGCATTCTATTGTTTTTTATCGTGACCCAACTTTCACCAGCGGTTTTTGGCAAGAACTGTTCAAGCTCCAAGGCACCCAATTGCATCTCAACACAGCTTATCATCCCCAAACTAATGGTCAAACTGAAGTTGTCAACAAGTGTTTGGAAACATATTTGAGGTGTTTTTCATCAGAAAGGCAAAATCAATGGGCTCAATGGTTACCACTAGTTGAATGGTGGTACAACACTTCTTACCATACAACTACCTGCATGACTCCTTTTGAAGCGGTATATGGAAAAAATCCACCTTCAGTTATCTCATATTTTCCAGGTGTCTTGAAGGTCCAGGCGGTTGACCAAACACTTACAGTTCGAGAGACTATTCTCCATACCCTCAAAGATAATTTGGTCATGGCCCAGAATCGCATGAAGCAACAAGAAGATCAAGGTCGCTCTAAACATCTATTTGCAGAAGGGATCAAGTGTTTCTCCGACTGCAACCTTACAACCAAAATTCCCTCAAGGCTAACCATTGTCAGAAACTAGCGCCCAAATGTTATGGTCCTTATACTGTTCTCAAGCATGTGGGATAGGTGGCCTATCAGTTAGTTTTTCCCAATCATTCTAAGCTCCATTCTGTTTTTCATGTTTCCTGCTTAAAGAAGGTGATTGAAACTAAGTGCCAAACTCAAACCGACCTTCCTGAGTTGGACGAAGAAGGCTCCATTTGGCTACAGCCACAAGCAGTTTTGGACCAACGTGAGTGTCGTCTGCATCAACAAACCATCAAGGAAGTGTTAGTCCAGTGGAAAGATACAACCCCAATAGATTCCACTTGGGAACCAGTTTCCATTCTGCAGCAATTTCCTCATCTCAAACCTTAAGGACAAGGTTGTTTTTTAAGGGGGATGACATGTTAGGGACCTAACCCCTCACATAGGTAGAATAATATATTTCCATGTAATAAAGGTCAATATTAATAAGGCCTAGAAATAAGGAATAAGAAGTCCAATTTAAGAAGACTTAATAGAAGCTTCTGCTTCTAGAAGGATCTTCCTCTAGATTGTTCTTTTGATAGACATATTTAGTATAAATAGGAGTCGAGGGTATGGGAAGTTTTGTCTTGGATATTATTGTAATAGAGTGTTGCTCTACTGGAGGTTGCCCCCTCGAAGAGGCAAGTGAACATTGCTCTCAGTAATCAAAGTGCTCTTTCTGGTGTTATTCTGATATTATTTTGGTATTATTGTGGTGTTGTTATGGTTATATAATTATTTATCTGCCATTTCTAGCTGATTATTTATGTTCTACATACTATTTTATAACTGGAATATTACATTCTAATGTAGGCTTAGACGAAGAGGGAAAAGCTCCCTCAAGGAGCCAAGTTGTTCCACATTAAAGGACTTATGTTGCCTTTAGGTATATTTAGTGGACAAATTTGGGCAAGCTTCTTTTGAGCTGGTTTTTGGGAAGTATGGAAACATAGGTATGTTGGAGGCATGTGTGAGGTAGAACCAAAATTTGTGAAGTCTGTAGAAACGGAGAGACAACGAGTCTGTGGTTGAGGGCACGTTTGAGGTGCATCGCAAGAGGTTGCGAAGACAATTGTGACAGAGAATCCTTGTGTGACAAATATGTGTATGAGTGTCTTGGTGAGGTGAGGTGAGTTGTGTGACTCTGTCGAAGTTGTAAACTGAGCTGGTAGTGCTCATATTGTAATTTTTTTGCAATAACAAAGACTTAATCGGTTGTTAGGCACAGTTCATGCCACACACACTATTTATGTAATACCCTAAGGCCAAGCCCCAATTGTAATTATGAATTGTAAACATGTTTTATAGGTTGGTGAGCCAAGTGATTATAAGCTAAGAAGCTTATGTGTTTATTAGTTTGGAGAGCCTAGATGTTGAAGGCCATGAAGCCTGATTTTGTATATGTCAATACTCATATCATTAATATAATACATCATTGTGTGTAGATCGACCACGATAAAAGAGAATGGGGGACTAAACTCCACTAGGAAGGGAAAGGGAAGGGGATAAGAGGCTAGGAAAAAGGGCTAAGCTAGAGGGATTATCTCTAAGGGAATAATATTATATTATTATTTCCTAAAGACTAAGGTTTGGGAAATAACTGAAGTTATCCTAAGTTAATGTGGGAAGGGGAATGAATGATAAGTGGAGCTCATGAAGCTTCATGAAGACAGGTGTATGATTTGGGACATGCATTTTTATGTGGGGAAATCAGTTTGTTGTAGGGTTCTCTCTGCCATTCTTGCCATGCTTCCCATGCACTCACGGATCCACGCACTAAGCCATCCTCTCCATTGTTGACCTCTGCAACAATCATGTAAGCTCTGGAACTTACAAACCCCGTGAATCTAACCCATTTCAATCCTGTGAATCATATCACAACTACACAGTTCCTAAGCCATACCGCACCCTAGTCATTTTGTTGTTTCTGCCCACACTTTCCTTTGGACTGGTGTGGCTTGTTGTCATTACCAGAGCCCATGCCCAATTTTGATCTTGTTATTACCCTGACTGGATTGACCTGGGAGCTAAACTGAAGAAGCAGATTGTTAGGCCTGTGAGCAACTTTCTCCAGGTGAGAGAGGTTGTTGGGAAAGTGATTTTCCTAGAGGGAGCCTCACGACAGTTGTAGTACTCTGAGACTTCCTCTCCGACCTATTGTTGAAGCCTTGGAAGGGGAGTGGGGCAGCCGAAGGACTGTCGATCAGAGAAGGGGAAAACTCCCTGGGGTGGGACAGGCATGTGGGGAATGAGGGACTATAAGTTGTGGACATGAGTGGACTCATTGGGATAGAATCCTTCCAAGAGACTTTGTAACCTTAGCCTATCCTAGGATTCCCTTTACCCTGGGTGGAGTTTAGTCACAGCTCGGGGGTGACCCACTGCTGATAGCTTGGAGCAGCGTGGTCTAAGGCTGAGAGGTTTGTGGAAGATCTGGACGCAGTTGGTGGCCTTCTTAAACAGATAAGTACTCTTTTTATATGCCTAATTACATGTTGTATGTTATACATGTGTTTATTTATTGTACGTTTCTGCATAACTCTATGTATGTTAATAGAAAGTAGATGTTTGTTTTTAATTTATTAAGTATGATATTTTCCGCAAATGAAAGTGAGTATTTTTGTAAGGTGGAATGGCCCGACCCTGTGATGGTTGGGAATGCTAAAAATTGATATCAGATCTTGAACAAAGCATAATTGTAGTAGCATGCCTCGACTTGGGTGGTCGGGGGTGTCACAAATTGGTATCTGGAGTTAATATGGACCATTCGTGTTTGAGGACACGTGTCCATAGATCAGCCTATTCGAGAATTCGACATTTGGGGGATTTGTGGTGTAGTGTGGAGAAGTCTCTCGAAGTCCCAAAATCGTGAAGCACCAGAGTGACGTGACCTATTGACGTCACCTAGGGTGACGTGGACACACTTGATGATTTCCACGTGTCACCATGTTCCATGTTTTTCAAATATCGATCGTGCTAATTAGTATATTACATGTATCACCAGTCAGATAGGGCCATGTGTATGTTCCTTATTTTCTCCCGAGTAGCACCCCTTGGTGCTTAGTTACTGACGAAGACTCCAGGAGTTCGCCAATTCAACGTTTGGAAGGAATGAAGTGTGATGAAGGTGAAACCCCCGAAGCTCTGAATATCGGAGTAAATCCTCATCGTTGATCGGGAGAGGACACATGGTAGTAGATTCTGTAGTCCGGAAACTTTGCAGTCCGAAGGATTCAAGACATAAGCAGTTGGGGTCGAGGAATCCGAAAGGCTCAAGTCCATCTTAGTCATTGATTACAGTGGACACATGGCACCAAATCCCAAGATCTGAAGACTTGGTACTCCAGAGGAATTGAATTGCAGGTTTCTTTAAGTCGAGAACTCTCGAAGGCCAGAGTTAATCTCGATTGTTGATCGGGAGATGATACGTGGAGGAAGGAGAGGATCTTTGGTAATTCGACACTCCATGAGATCTGTGGAGAGGTGCTTTGGAAAGCCCCAAAGCCCGGAGCTGCAGAGAAAATTCTAGTCGTTTATCAAGAGAGGATACGTGGCAATAGATCATGTAGTCCGGAGACTTGGCACTCCAAAAGGATTGAGAGTGTGGATAGTCTGGAACTCTCGAAGCTCGGAGTCCCAGAGTTGATCGCGATCATTTGTTAACGAGAAGGAGCGGTCCATTGATTTATTTTTGGTGAGTTCGTTGGTCTGGAATTCTGGTGGATCTGTGGAGCAGCGCTTCGAAAACTCCCGAAGCTCGGAGTACCATAATGGATCTCATTCGTTGGATGTTGGGAAGTCGTGGACTGTCGATCCACCGTTCTTCGCGAGTTTTCCAATTTGGTGCTCTGGGGGATTGGAAGTTTGGAGTTGAGAGAAACTTCCAAGTTCTAGAGCCCAAAAGTCCTGAAGCTCCGGATAAGCGCCTATCATCCTAGTGCTTGGTCACATCCCATGGTCACATGAGATTGGAGGCCAAAGAAAAAGGGTTAGTGCCCAAAAAATGTTTTCAAAACAAGAGGGGGATTAGAGAAGGGGTCCATGGGGTTTTGAATTGTACGGACCTGCACCTAAAGATATAAAGAAGGCCTGTGTACCTTACGAGAGGATCCAACATGAGTTTGAGAACAAAATTCAGCTCCAGAAGAAGATTACTTGTGCAAAGATCAGCTTCACAAGAAAGACATTTTTCAGATAGCCATAACTCTCTACCCAGGACTCAGATTTGAGCATGAAAGCAAGCGTTAGAAAGGTATTGAACAGTAGAATATAAATTAGAAAGGTATTGAATAGAAGAATAGTCAAATTCTCAGGAAATAAGCAGAAAGAAGTATGACATATATTATTGAACTAGAATGGTTCAAGTTTTCATGAAATTGTTGAGACAGTTAGCCTGACAAAGTTCTGTTGGCTACACATTTTCGCAGAGTTAAAAACTGTCAATCATAAAAAAATCATCATAGAGTGTAGAGAGATGGAGGATGCACAAGAGGCTTACAATCAGGAAGATGAGATTAGAGGAATGGATGTCCATTTGGGAGTTGAAGGAACAAACTCCAATGGGCATGGAGAAGGAAAGGATGAAGACATAAATCTGGTTGAGAGCATCAGAAAATTGCAGACAGATGTCCAGAGTCACAAGGTTGATAATGAAAGGCTTACGAAAGCCAAGGAACAATAGGAAGAATTCAACATGAAGTTAATACAGATTCTAGAAAGAATTGAAAATAAGTTGGATAAGAAGAGTGACTCCAACAAATCAAGAAACCACGAGACTCTTGAGGAAAAAGGAATATCCAAGAGTGATAGAAGACATCACCATCACTCTCAAATACAATCCAAAAGGAGGGCACATAGCATCTCAATTCCATCAGCTGCTAGGAAGCATAAGAGGTCTAGGGTGGATGAATTGAAAGGAGAAATGAACAAGATCAAACCTCCTACTTTTGATGGAGAGCACAAGAAAGATGAAGATGTCAAGACATGGTTGTTGGGCATGAGAAAATATTTCCAACTGCATAATTATTCTTCTCATGCGGAAGGAAGAATTGTTATTTATCAACTGAAAGGAAAGACATCCATGTGGTGGGACCAGCTTGTGTAGGTGCAACACATTAAAAAGAAGAATGTGACTTGGAAGGAATTTAAGAAGTATTTTGAAAAGAAATACTTGACCAAGAGATATTATGACAAAAAGATGAAAGAGTTCTTTGAACTCAAACTGGGCAGCATGACTATTGATGAGTATGAAAGGATATTTTTAGAACTCTTGAAGTATGTCTCCTTCATCAAGGATGAGACAGTTAAGATCTAGAGATATTTGAGTGGGCTACCATCTTTCATCAGTGATAAAATTCAATATGATGATCCTAAAACTTTGGAGGAAACCATAAGAAGAGACAAGTGCTTATATGATCAACATAAGGGAAAGCCTACTTTCCAAAGAGCTGGGAAGACAAGAAGAATTTCAACATGAAATAGATGAATAAGGGGAACAAGCCACCATTCTTTAGAAACAGTTCTTAGGGACAAAAAAACCCTAGAGAGCCTAGAATGACTGAGACAGGTGGGCAAAGGACAAGACAGACACCCATTTAATGTTGGGCTTGTAAAGGAGATCATTTGTATAGAGATTGTCCTCATAGAAAAGATAAAGTGAGAGTTGTCCACAATGTACAACAAGAAGAAACAATGGAGGACATGGGAAGAAGTGTACCAAGAATCTATGTAGCCCTGGACAACAAGCAAGCAAAGTTTCAATCACACATGATTGAAGTAGAAGGTGTTATCTCCCAATAAAAAAAAACTCATTTTTTATGTCTTAGGTGATTAATTGAGTTTTTTTAGTCTTTTGAGTTATTCAATAAAGTATTCCCTTCATTGAGTCTAGTTATCAATTTTGATTCATGTCACATGAGGTCGATAGATGACTACGTGGTTATCATGGTCATGGTCCTAGGTTATACTGGTCAAAAGATAAGTCATTTCTTTCCTAAAAAACTGAGTCATGGGTCATGTAAGTCGGTTTTTGTCCATCTTGAGTAATCATTTGTCTTTCAAATCATGATTTGACTTTCTGTCTATCGTTATTCTTCGTGATTACGAGTTTGTAGCGCATCTGGGTACTTTTGTACTAAAAGCGCTACCAACTTAGCCATTGTTGTCAGCGCAAACCATCATTTCTGCATAAGGCGCCATACCAACTCGGGGGGAAATTCTTGTTTTGAATTTTGAAAAGTTCCAAGGTAAATGCTATATCAAGAAGGTGTTTTCAGAGTTATGAGAACATCATCAAACACTTGAAGCCATTTCTACAGTTGCAGATCACAAGAAAAAGGAAGGTTGTCGAGGTTTGATCAAGCAAGCAAGGCTTTTTCGTTTTAGATTTTGTTTTTAATTCCCTCTGTGCAAAAGTGTTTACAACAGGCACTCTACATACTATGGATCCAAAAAAATATCCCATCCTCAGGAAGAGGTCAGGATCTGTGGTCAGATTCAAGCCCACTGAGACCACTCTGATCAAGCAAAATCCCAACCATGTGGACTCATTCAAGCGCATGGGATGTTGAAGGTCCTGTAAAAAACTTGAAGGACATCACCTAGAGGTTTCAAGAGACTTTGTGCAGAACTAAAAGAGTGGCAAGACAAAGGTTGGTCCCTTGGAAATCCATGTGACAGTGGATCTGATTGCAGAAGTAACAGAGATCCTTAGGGAACCATGGTTTAAAGAAAAGAGACTTGAAAAGGAGGACTGGTGCCAAGATATGCTCAGGCCTGAGCATAGAGGAGTTGATTTAGTGAAGGGTGTGCCAAGGAAGTGGTTGATAGAGGAATATGACAAACTTCTCTTCATCATTCAGATATTCTTCACATGTGAAGGAAGATACAGCTGGATTTTGCAATACCATTTCAAGCTCCTTATCCATTTCACTCATAAGAAAGAGATAGACTTACGCTATTTTCTTTTCATGAGCTTGCAAAGGATGATTTCATTTGCAAAAAGAAAACCTGGTAAGATTCAGAAGTCTATTTTCTTCCATGCCTTAATAAATCCCATAGTCCTTGAGCAGTTGAAAAGGGAAGGGAAGGATTGGCCCACTTTCTTATTTGTATCAAATTATCAAATTGATGTGCCTCCTTCTCCTTCAAAACTCAAAACCCCTAAGAAGAAGACTGCAACACCTCTTATTGCCTCCTCTATCCCATCATCTGAGATACCAAATTTTTCTTCCCCCTCTACTCCTACACTTGAAATAGCTCAGCCTTTTTCTTCTATTGTTCCCTCTGCATCTGAAACACCTTAGTCTCCTCAACACCTTATTCCTCAAAGACCCTTACTCATCCAAGTCTACAAAAGAGATAAGAGGAAAGGAAAGGCCCAAGAAGTAGTTGTTGAAGATCAAACATAACCTCTTGTGGAGCTCCCCCCTATGGAAATTGAAGATAATCCTCCAACCATCCAAGCTAGAGTTGATACACCATCTCTCAGAAGGTCATCGAGGAGGAAGCTTGTTTTATGATAGAATCCTCTTCCAAGCAGTGATGTAGTAAAACCTAGAGCTAGGTTATCAAGATTTAAAGTCTCCCCTCTTGAAAAGGAAGCATTGGAAGCCATAGTTCAGTTGAGTGAATCTCCACCAGAGTCATCCCTAGAGACAAAGAAAGGACCTAGAGAGAATTGGGATAAATTGTTCAAAGATGCAGAGAGACAAATCAAGGAAGTCCAGGGGAAGAATCAGAGGTTACATCAAGAGAATGTCACACTTGGTAGACAATTGTCAATCCAAATAGATGAACTTAAAGGGGCATGTAACCAGTTGAAAAAGAACATCAGAAAAAATATGGTTTAGAGGAAGCAATTGGTCAATATATATAAATAGAACCTTAGTCTGAGAGCAAAAAATAGAAAGCTAGTAGAACACTTGTATTTGGCCAAGAATATGCTTAGCGAGATGAATTTGGCTATCTTCTTGAAAGAGATTAATTCTTCTAATTCTCCCAATCATGATGATTGATTCAGAGATTTTTCAAAGTTCTATGTGTTTGTTGACCAATGATGAGTTAATGTTTTCAAGCCTAATGAAAGTATGGAAACTACCTTAAAAGAAACATGTATGGGTATGGTTATTGAGATGAAGTCTAAGTAGTCTCAGTAGGAATAATAATTGGCAGTGATATGTGTTTTGTTGAGACAAGTTCTCAATTTTCAAAAGTATTTTTCAAGCAGTTTTGAAGATTTTTGACAAAACTAGCAGCAACAGGAGTTTGTAGCGCAAACCGCATTTTCTCCATGCAATGCGCTACCAACTCGTTAGCCTTCTGCGTGCAACAGTTTGGTCAAGGGTGACCTAATTTTCAGCGTTCAAAGGATGAATCATGACTCTAGGTGTCAGCTAAGATGCAGTGAAGGTTTTCTACAACCACAAGGTATCTCAGGAGGAGATAAGTTTTGGGAATTCGAATGGGATACCTATCCCTTAGAAATAGGATCTCATCCTATCATTATGCATCAGTTTAGATTTCATTTGATAGGTGTCTTTCAGATGCAGCTTTTGAGGATCTTACTCAAGTTTGTAAATCTTATTTAAGCCCATTGAGGCATCTTTGTAAAAGATTCGAGATGGAAGACTCTATTGTACTCTTTTGATGTAAAACCTTGATATATATTCTAGAATGATAAGTCTCTTTCATTGATATTGCTCAAATCCCTGTCTCTCTTTCTTATTTTGTACTTGTGGTTTGAATTTCATATTCAGTTCTTTGATTATTTAATGATTGATGATTGTCATATTATCTCTACATTAATAAACAAAGGATCACAAGCCTTTTGTTGGTTATATTCGACCTTTTACATGTGTTGTCAATATATGTAATGTTGTTGATATAATTAGCATTCTCCATCCACCTGAATTATATAAACCATCTTATCAATAGCTCTTGAAGGCCTTATTCTGTCTAGATATGTTCAAATCGCCTTGTGTGAAGGAATGAGTGTCTGAGTTGTTCATCTTTGATCCAACTTTTAAATACATCATTAAGCACTCTGACTAAGTTACCAGGATCTCTTGACCTGCAACCTAAAGAGACTCCTGGAGAGATAACAAATTGGCATTGTTTTCAGGGAGAGGAGTGTGAAGCAAGCTTCCCTAGGAGATGACATAGTCCCAACTTTGATGATAGACAAAGTTTGTGCATCATTGGTTTGGTTGTAATCTTCTATCTGGCGACTCCATTAGTAAATTGTGGCTCCTAAGAAGGCACATACTCGGGCAAATCCTCAACATCCAATAACTGATTCAATATCTGATCCTGAGAAGATCATCAAAGAGGGAAATACATTACATAAGTGATCTTCAAGTTCAGGTATATCTAGAAATCCCTCTGTGTCTTTTCTAGAAAATCCAATAATAAAACCAACAATTGTTGAAGTTATAAGTTCAGAGATTGATAGTGAAAAGGTAGTTTTAGAAGTTCAAGGGTATTCTAATCTTACTCAAGAAGATAGTTCACCATTTGTTGGAGAAGACATTTGCTCATCTTTTGTAGAATATTCTCAATCTGAAACTGAACCAAATTCAGCCTACATTCATACAAATCTTCCTGCGGTTGAGCTTGTCTTACATGAATTATATATAAAAGGAGAAGAAAACCTTGCCAAGTTATTGTTTGAATTTTACAGAGCTTCTTATTTCCCCTCTTCCATTGCAAGTCCAAAAATAACTTCTCCTCTCATTACCTCACCTTCATCCTCAATATCTGCCTCATCTCAATCCTTAGTGATCCACACTTCCAATGCATCTACATCTATTGTTATATGGAAACAACACCTTAAAATCTCACTAAGATGGAAAGAATTATAGCTACTAAATATGCCCCTTTGGTATTGCCAAATCCTCTAAATGAAATGCATACTGGAGACTATCAAAAGTATATGCCTAAATTTTCAGGGGCAAAAGAGGTCACAACTGAAGAACATCTTGAGTTATTTTATAGTTATGTTGATAACTTAAATATCATATATGAGGATGTATGGATGAAAGTATTTGTGCAAAGCTTAGATGGAGAGGCCAGGAGGTGATTTTGGGAATTAACCCTGGGATCTATAACAAGAATTGAAATTTTTTATGATACTTTCTTAAAACAATGGGGGGATAAGAAATATTTTGTATACTAAATTACAAAGTTTGGGAACTTGAGAAGGAAAAGTGGTCAATCGGTTTCAGACTTCACCAAGAAATTTAATAGGATGTATAGCAAGATCCCTACTGAAATCCATCCTAATGCTACCTCTACAAAGATCACATATGCTAACGCTTTTGATGTTGAGTTTTGTTTGTTGTTAAGAGAAAGGAGGTATGTTACATTGGCTAATATGCAGAATGCAACACTTGAAGTGGAATCTAATATCCTTGCTGCAGAAAAATTGAAAGGTAGAGAAGAGAGGAGAAAACAAAAGAGAGAAGCCTCGTCATCAAGTATTGATCCTAACATTGAAAATATGGCTAAGATGATTGAATCTTTTACTTCATAATTTTCCAAGATGAAGCTTGAGAACAAGCAGCTTGCAAAAGGTAGAAAGCCTAATGATTTAATTCCTCGAAATCCAAATCCATATAGAAGAAATAATGAGCAACATTAGATTTTACAAAGGAATAGAAATGCAAATGAAGATTAGAATATCAAAGCCCCTTTTCAGAACACAGTAATGGAGGAGGAGCCAGAAGAAGATGATGAGATTCATTGTTTAGGAGACAAATGTGATGCTTCTTTCTTGACACAGTCTGCCTATGAAGAAGCTTTGATTAGTCAACAAACTAATCAAGATTCAAATGAGGGATCTATTTGTCAAACCGATGATCAGAATAGATATAATATGAGATCTAAACAGAGTAATGATAAGCAATATGAACAAGATCCTCCCAAGAAAGTTGTTGCCCCTGCAAAACAGAAGCCAAGAAAAGATCAAGCTCAAACCAAGAATCAAGTACTTCTTAAAGATCTTGTGCAAGAGGTAAGAAACCCTGACAAAGTCCCTTTCTCATTTAGCTTTGAATCAGAAATTCAGAAGGTTAAAATCCCCATACCACTTGTGGAATTAATGAAGAATGATACCTTCAAATAAACCATCCTAAAATCCCTTGAGCCTAAACCCATGCCAACTGTTGTTGATGTTGTAAACCTCCAAGATGACAAGCCTACTATTGTCCTTAGTCCAATGGTTGAAGACCGCGAGGAAACCTCTCCACCTTTCTATATTTCCTTGAACATCCATGATAAAATTCTACATAACTACCTTCTAGATACAGGAGCCTCTCATAACCTCATGCCAAAAGCAGTTATGGATGAGTCGGGTTTAGAGATTACCAAGTATTATCATGATTTATTTTCATTTGACTCTAGGAAGGTTAAGTGCCTTGGTTTGATAAAAGATTTAGCAATTTATTTATCTCAGTTACCCATGAGAAGCATGGTAATGGAAATTGTGGTAGCCGATGTGCCACCAAAATTTGGTATGCTCTTGTCTAGAATGTGGATAAAGTGGTTGGGGGCACCTTGTAAAATGACCTTTCTTATGCAATTGTCCTAGTTTTTGGAGGAGAACAAAGGAGATTGTATAGGAAAGCTCAATTAACATATATTATCAGTGATGAGAAGGAGCCTACTAATCATCTCATATACTCAGTTGACACAGGTTTGGGGTCTTGTATACTTCTAATTGATGATTCTCGGTCATCATCATTGCAGCTCGGAAAGACTATTTTCCAATCTTCAAAAGTGGAAATCACTCCTATATGGAGCATTTTTTTTTATGGTGCTTGTTCAAAAGAGTCTGTTGGAGCAAGTGTTGTCTTTATTTCACCTTCTAAAGAAGCAATTCATTTGTCTTTCAAATTGGATTTCAAAGTGACAAATAACATAGCATAGTATGAAGCCTTGGTATTGGGCTTGAACGCTGCTAAGGATATGAATATTCAGGGGCTGAAAGTATTTGGAGATGTTGATATGATAATCCAACAAATCAAAAACACTTTTCAAGATAAACATGTCAGGCTAAAGGCATACAAAGATTGTTGGAGTTACTTCACACACACCTAGGATTTATTTTTCCTAAGGTTATTCCTTGTTTATTAGTCATAATTAGTCATTATCCAATCTCCTATATTTTAGGGGAGAATATTCTCTTTCAGTTGACACTTCAGTTTGACTAGTTGAGTTGAGTTTAGATGTTGCATTGGTTTTGTCACCATGCAACATTGGGATCATCACCAACTCACTACTCTTTGTTCAAACAGTTAACTGAAGACTAGTTGACTAGTTAACTCAGCTAGGTGGCAGTTCACTCCCGTAACTGCCGTAGAGACTAGACTAGGTGGCAGTTTACTCTTGTAACTATTGGTGTGTGTTCAGATCAATCTAGACCACCACTATGGCTCATTATTTATTCATGTATCCTATATCTATTGTAAATTATTCACTCTTTGTGTGTGGAATACGGTTAATAAGAATTCTTCCATTCTTTCTCTCCTTCTTCTTCCTTTTCCAATTCTCTTTGCAAATGTTTGTATTATTGTTTAGCTAGATCTATTATGTGTAGGTTCAACACATTTACATGGTATCAGAGCTGACAGACTGCTAACAAAAAGCTACACCAAATCATTTTTTGGAGCTACAAAAGATTGAAGACAACAAAAAGATGGATTATTCGTCGGAAATACTTCTCACGCATCATAACTATTTGGAATGGAAGTCAAAAATTATGCTTCATCTTAGATGCAGAGGCTTGTACCAAATTACTATGGCAATGGAAGTAGAGCATGATTATGTCGATGAGAAAAGTGACTTTCTCAATAGATAAGATATGGCCATAGGAAGTATCGGCATGTCTGTTTCTCCCAAACTTTTCCATCAAGTATATGAAGAATCACAAGGATCAACTCCAAATGAAATGGACCATATTGGAGGTTCTATTTGGGAATAAAGAATATTGTGAAGATTTCATGCAGGAGGTCGAACAGATAGAGCCAGAAGAGAAATCATCAGAAGATCAAGCCTCTTATTATGAAGAGTCTTCTACAAACGTTTTTGTAGAAATTTGTATTCCATTAATTGAAGATGATGTCTACTCCATTTCAGATTTATTTTCTGAAATTCATGTGGAAGATATATGGCATGCATCTCAGGAGTCACATGCACCATGCATGCATCTCAGGACACAAAAAGGGAGCCGCGCACATCAGACTCCATTCTGATATTTTATGAGAAAAAAATTGCAGAAACAAATTGGATATTTGAATTCCTCTCGGGAAAATATCCAATGTCAAAAACAAAATCATCTGAAATAGAGTCCAGAAAGTGAAGTTATGATCATTTTAAAATCAACAAAATTTCGGCATTTTTCTGGAAACGGTCGCACGGTTTTCAAAATTTCATCCAAAATTTATTTGGATATTATTCATTACAAGAAAATAAAGTGGATAGGTGTGGAAATATCAATGATTCATATACTTCTTCAGATCCGTGCAGACATCTACATCTTCAACAAAATCTTCAAAGAGCATAAACTTGCACAGTTGAGAGGTCTTCTTGGAGTGAAGGACATGGTTGCTTAGCAACTGCCTTTTGTTCCTTATCATTTTTTATTTTATGCATTGCAATTTGAGGGGGGGGTTTGTTTCTATGAGGTTTTCCCTCTTTCCTCGTTTAGTTCAGTGTATCTTTTGTATTTGGGTACCTAACATGGCCTCGTAGACGGGACCCATTCTTTATTTTCACCATAGTGATGTTCAGGGGGGGTGTTGGAGTTACTTCACATACACCTAGGATTTATTTTTCCTAAGGTTATTCCTTGTTTATTAGTCATAATTAGTCATTATCCAGTATCCTATATTTTAGGGGAGAATATTCCACCTGGAGAATATTCTCTTTCAGTTGACACTTCAGTTTGACTAGTTGAGTTGAGTTTAGATGTTGCATTGGTTTTTTCACCATGCAACATTGGGATCATCACCAACTCACTACTCTTTGTTCAGACAATTAACTGAATACTAGTTGACTAGTTAACTCGGCTAGGTGGCAGTTCACTCCCTTAACTACCTGAGAGACTAGACTAGGTGGCAGTTTACTCTTGTAACTGTTGGTGTGTGTCCAGATCAATCTAGACCACCAGTATGGCTCATTATTTACTCATGTATCCTATATCTATTGTAAATTATTCACTCTTTATGTGTGGAATACGGTTAATGAGAATTCTTACATTCTTTCTCTCCTTCTTCTTCCTTTTCCAATTCTCTCTGCAAATGTGTGTATTATTGTTTAGCTAGATCTATTATGTGTAGGTTCAACACATTTATAGAGATGAGGTATGGAATCTCATTGACTCTTTTCTAGAATTCAATATTTCATACATTCCTAGAACCATGAATCAACTTGTTGATTCATTAGTTGTTTAAGCTAGTACTTTCAATCCACATATGCCAGCAAAGCTAAATATGAAATCCAAGTGAAATACAGACCCTCCTTGCCAGACAATGTAAAATTTTAGAAGGTGTTTGATGATGAGGAGGAGTTGATCAGATTTTTGGAAGTTATAGATGATTTTTCAGCCCTCCACATAGATCATGAAAATGAAAATGTTGAAAAAGTAAAAAATCATAAATTAAAAAACAAAATTGGATGCCATGATATCATTCAACTTCCCAATAATAAAATCCGTGGAGGATTAGTATCACTTGAGAAGATTTTTTGACGAAAATGATGTGCCCTTGAAACCTAATAAGAAAGAGGAAGACCCTGTTGTGTTTCAGTACAATTTAGGAGATGAAAAGTGCCCAAAAACTACAAATATGTCCACACAGTTCACTGCAGAACAAAGATGTGAATATGGAAGCCTGATGAAAGAATTTTCAGTCATTTTTTCATGGGAGTACAGTGATTTAAATACCTATGACACTCAAGTAATTAAGCACAAAATCCCTTTGAAGAAAGAATCCACTCCATTCAAGCAAAAATTGAGATCTATCAACCCTCTTATTTTACCCATAATGGAAAAGGAAATTAAAAAATTGTTGAATGCTCAAATTATCATTCCACTAAGATATTTTGAGTGGGTTGATAATCTAGTTCCTGTTAGGAAAAATAATGGGGAGATTAGGTTGTGTGTTGACTTCAGGAACTTGAACAAGTGCTCTAAGAAAGACAACTATCCTTTGTCGAAGATGGAGCATATCTTGCAAAGAGTGTCTGGCGCTAGTGTCATGTCTTTTATTTATGGGTTCTCAGTCTATAACCAAATCTTAGTACACCTAGATGACAGAGAGAAAACAACATTCACAACTCCTTGGGGTACTTTTATGTATGCCAAGATACCCTTTGGGCTTATGAATGTTGGGGCCACCTTTCAAAGGGCCATGGACATTGCCTTTGTAGGTGAGAAGGATAAGTTTGTTTTGATATATTTGGATGATCTAACAGTGTTTTCTCACAGCCATACAAAGCATTTGAAGCATTTGAGGAAGACATTCTTGAAGTGCAGAAGGTATGGCTTTCATTAAATCCAAAGAAGTCTCAATTTGCATTAAAAGAAGGTAAGATTCTGGGACACATAGTAACTGCTGAAAGAGTAAAGATTGACCCTGCAAGAGTAGAAGTTATTCATAAGATATCAATTCCTAGATCTAAGAAAGGCATCCAATCATTTCTTGGAAAGATTAACTTCATTAGGAGATTTATTCCTAATTTTGCAGAATTGATTAAACACATTATTGGAATGCTAAGGAAAGATTCAGAAGTTAAATGGCATGATGTAGCAAGGGATACTTTTGAAGCTATTAAGAAATATCTTATGTTGACTCCTACTTTGATCAACCCTGATTATTGTAAATATTTTTATATCTTTTCATTTGTTTCTAATGACACCATTGCAGCAGTGTTACTTCATAGAAATGATCAAGGGCAGGAACAACCGATGGCTTTCTTTAGCAAGACATTAAGAGATGTTGAGGTAAAATATGAGCCTATTGAAAAACAAGCTTATGCTTTGATCAAATCACTTAAGGGTTTTAGGATCTATATTTTGCATGCCAAAGTAATAGCTTATGTACCATCTAGTTCAGTCGGAGATGTATCCATTCAACTAGATATAGATGGTAAAAGAGCCAAGTGGATTGCCAAACTCATTGAGTTTGACATTGATATCAAGCCAACTAAATCGATAAAGGGTCAGGTTTTGGCAAAGTTTCTTGCTAAGGAGAATTGTGAGGTGTTGGGCATTAATTTTATCAGCATAAATGCAGAGGATGCACAATCCAAAATTTATGTTAAAAGGTACAATCATGATCAACCAGTTTCAACAAACTTGTCTTCTTGTGAATGGTACAGCAGTATAATACAATTTTTGCAGACCCTTGTAGCCCCTCCAGAGATGAATCAAGCACGGGTGAGAGCATTAAAACTCAAGGCAGTCAAGTTTTGTATTAATGAAAATATGCTCTATTGGAAAGACCCCTCTGGGATGTTGTTGAGATGTCTTGACAAAGAGGAATCAGTTTAGGTTATGCATTAGTTTCATAGCAACAATTGTGGTGGTCATCATTACTGGAAAACCATAGCCCATAAGATTTTGAGGGTTGGTTACTATTGGCCATGTTTATTTTATGATGTTTTCTCCTATGTTAAGACATGTGACAAGTGTCAAAGATTTACTGGAAAACAACAGCTGAAATCTCTTCCATTTAAACCCATTGTAGTCACTGGACCCTTCCAACAATGAGGGTTGGACTTCATTGGAGAGTGTTACACCTCAAAATCACTCAACTAGATAAGTGTCGCATATGCCTCTCACTTGTCGCAAGTGTCGCGAATGGTGTTGAATCATCCTATCACAATGACGACACTAAAGAGGCACTTGGAACATCTCATGTACTTGGTTTGAAGGAAGAAATTGGTTTACTGAAGTCAAACATCTCTTAACACCTGAGAGGGCTTCTTAATCAAGAGTTTGGAAGGGGAACGCTCCTCTAAAACTACCTGAGGAGCGCTGGCGCCCTTCTACCATGCTTCAGAAGTGTTGTAGCGCTTCTCCACCCCTTTGCAGAAGCGTTATCCAGATTTGAAGCACTGGCGCTTCCCTTGACCTTCTCTGGAGCGTTCTAGCGCTCTGATGCCCCTTCTGAGGGAGCGCTCTCCATTCTGGGCAAATTGTTAGTCCGATGAGAAGAATAAGGGGAGAATCATTCGAGTTTGGGAGGTGGTTGAACTCGAATTCTTGGTTTTGTCAAAAGATCTCTGATCCAAGGAGGAGGTTTTCAACTGGTTCTAAACATAACTCAAGTGGTTAGGCCCTTCCCAACCTATATAAGCAAGCTCTATGGTGGTAAAGAAGAGGGAAGAACTGAACATATGAAACTTATGATCTTGGAGGAAACTTGCAGTCAGCCAAAGGAGAGCAATCATTGAAGCTGCTGCCATCCAGGTTGTGGATCTCTCAGGCGAGGGTTAGACGAAGAGGACTTGACGAAGCTGTCGCGTTCGCATCTACGATTGTAAGTACTGCTGTCGTTATTCTCATTAATATGACAAGCTTGGCTTGTTTCTTTCTAGTTTGTGTCTGATGTTACATGAACTTATCATTTATTGGTAGATATGTTTTCAAGCTAATGTCAATAGAGTAGGAAGTGGTTGTATCTTGTTTTGTCCACAGACCTCATCGAGGAGCAAAAGGATTGGAGCGCAACTCGGAGCGTGCAGGGACAAACGCCGATTAAAAGGTACTTCTATTATCCTTCCTTCTCATGCATTAGGCTTAGATAGATTTGAAAGGAAGTCAGTGTCCATGATAAGCATTTTTCTGTCTAGGGTTAAGGTCAAGCTCTAGAGGTCGATCTACTTGTCCGCAGGCAG
>ML782079.1:423043-441134 GCA_009831015.1 Picea engelmannii | reverse complement strand
AACATAACTCAAGTGGTTAGGCCCTTCCCAACCTATATAAGCAAGCTCTATGGTGGTAAAGAAGAGGGAAGAACTGAACATATGAAACTTATGATCTTGGAGGAAACTTGCAGTCAGCCAAAGGAGAGCAATCATTGAAGCTGTTGCCATCTAGGTTGTGGATCTCTCAGGCGAGGGTTAGACGAAGAGGACTTGACGAAGTTGTCGCATTCGCATCTACGATTGTAAGTACTGCTGTCGTTATTCTCATTAATATGACAAGCTTGGCCTGTTTCTTTCTAGTTTGTGTCTGATGTTACATGAACTTATCATTTATTGGTAGATCTGTTTTCAAGCTAATGTCAATAGAGTAGGAAGTGGTTTTATCTTGTTTTGTCCACAGACCTCATCGAGGAGCAAAAGGATTGGAGCGCAACTCGGAGCGTGCAGGGACAAACGCCGATTAAAAGGTACTTCTATTATCCTTCCTTCTCATGCATTAGGCTTAGATATATTTGAAAGGAAGTCAGTGTCCATGATAAGCATTTTTCTGTCTAGGGTTAAGGTCAAGCTCTAGAGGTCGATCTACTTGTCCGCAGGCAGATTTTCCTACAATAGAGAGATACATCCATTTTCAAGTGGCCAACATAGGTGGATCCTAGTAGCAACTGACTACTTTACAAAATGGATTGAGGCTATTCCCACCAGGAATGCCACTCATTATGTTATCATCAATTTCTTGAATGATCATATTTTTGCTAGATTTGGCTGCCCAAAAAGACTTGTTACTGATAATGCAGTTGCTTTTAAAGCTGATGTTTTGGTAAATTTATGTGAAGACATGGGTATTCAGCTTGTTCACTCAACTTCCTACTATCCTCAAGGCAATGGCCTCGTTGAATCATCAAACAAGAGCCTAGTGAGGATTATTAGAAAATTGCTTGAAGAAAATCAAAGGAGTTGGGATTCTAAGTTAAAATTTTCACTCTGGGTTGATAGAGTGACAAATAAGAAGTCCATTGGCACTTATCCTTTCAATTTGGTGTATGGATCTGAAGCCATTTTTCCTATCCAACTTGCATTACTTGTTGCAAAAAAAATTCAAGAAGAAGAAGGGGAACCAAATGATTTGGTTAGAAGGATTCTTCATCTAGTTGAACTTTAGCAGGTAAGGGAGCAGTTACTTGAGAAGACAGATTTACATCAGAAGAAGATGAAAGAGAGTTTTTACAAGAAGGCTAAGGAAGATGTTTTCCAAACAGGGGATCTTGTTTTAAAGTGGGATAAAGGCAAGATTGGGAAATTTCACACATTGTGGACTGGACCTTTCATCATCTCTCAACTGTTGCAGAGCAATACTTTCCTCTTACAGAATATAGAAGGTAATGAAGTATTTGGTGTCTCAGTCAATGGGCATTTTCTCAAAACCTATTTCTACTAAGGATTTTTAATCCTTCTCCATTGTAAATATCATTTTTTTTCAGATTTACTCTCATAATAACTCCATGCCCAATGGAACAAAAATTTAACTTCTTTTGTAAGTTGTGTAGGTGATAGGAAAGGCAGTTGTTATTACGAGTTCTTGGAACCTCACAGGGAGGCTTCTATCCCCAATTAGAGCTAGATGTTATCTCCCAATAATAATAAAAAACTCATTTTTTATGTCTTAGGTGATTCATTGAGTTTTTTTAGTCTTTTGAGTTATTCAATAAAGTATGCCTTTCATTGAGTCTAGTCATCAATTTTGAGTCATTTCACATGAGGTCGATAGATGACTAAGTGGTTATCATGGTCATGGTCCTAGGTTATACTGGTCAAAAGATAAGTCATTTATTTCCTAAAAAAAGTGACTCATGGGTCATTTAAGTTGGTTTTTGTCCATCTTGGGTCATCATTTGTCTTTCAAAACACGATTTGACTTTCTTCCTATCGTTATTATTCATTATTACGAGTTTGTAGCGCATCTAGGTACTTTTGTACTGGAAGCGCTACCAACTCAACCATTGTTGTCAGCGCAAACCATTATTTCTGCATAAGGCATGCTACCAACTCAGGGGGAAAGTTATGTTTTGAATTTTGAAAAGTTCCAAGGTAAATGCTATATCAATAAGGTGTTTTCATAGTTATGAGATCATCATCAAACACCTAAATCAATTTCTATAGTTGCAGATCGCCAGCAAAAGGAAGGTCATCAAGGTTTGCTCAAGCAAGTGAGGATTTTTCGTTTTAGATTTTGTTTCTAATTCCTTCTGTGCATAAGTGTTTACAGCAGGCACTCTACATACTATGGATCCAAGAAAATATCTCATCCCCAGGAAGAGGTCAGGCTCTGTGGTCAGATTCGAGCCCACTGAGACCACTCTGATCGAGCAAAATCCCAACCATGTGGACTCATTCAAGTGCATGGGGTGTTGGAGGTTCTGTAAAAAACATGAAGGACATCACCTAGAGGTTTCAAGAGACTTTGTGCATAACTAAAAGAGTGGCAAGACAAAGTTTGGTCCCTTGGAAATCCATGTGACAGTGGACCTGACTGCAGAAGTAACAGAGATCTCTAGGACAGGGGAACTATGGTTTAAATCAAAGAGACTTGAAAAGGAGGAATGGTGCCAAGATATGCTTAGGCCTGAGCATAGAGGAGTTGATTTAGTGAAGGGTGTGACAAGGAAGTGGTTTATAGAGGAATATGAAAAATTTCTCTTCATCATTCAGAGATTCTTCACATGTGAAGGAAGATACAGTTGGGTTTTGCAATACCATTTCAAGCTCCTTCTCCATTTCACTGGTAACAAATAGATAGACTTACCCTATTTTCTTTTCATGAGCTTGAAAAGGATGATTTCATTTGAAAAAAGAAAGCATGATAAGATTCAAAAGTCTATTTTCCACCATGCCTTAATAAAGATCATAGTCCTTGAGCAGTTGAAAAGGGAAGGGAAGGATTGGCCCACTTTCTTATTTGTATCAAATTATCAAATTGATTTGCCTCCTTCTCCTTCAAAACTCAAAACCCCTAAGAAGAAGACTGCAACACCTCATATTTCCTCCTCTGTCCCATCATCTAAGATACCACATTTTTCTTCCCCCTCTGCTCCTACACTTGAAATAGCTCAGCCTTTTTCTTCTATTGTTCCCTCTGCATCTGAAATACCTCAGCCTCCTCAAGACATTATTCCTCAAAGACCCTTACTTGTCCAAGTATACAAAAGAGATAAGAGGAAAGGAAAGGCCCAAGAAGTAGTTGTTAAATATCAAACATAGCCTCTTGTAGAGATCCCCCCTATGGAAATTGAAGATAATCCTCCAACCATCCAAGCTAGAGTTGATACACCAGCTCTCAAAAGGTCATCAAGGAGGAAGATTGTTTTATCAGAGGAGTCTCTTCCAAGTAGTGATGTAGTAAAACCTAGAGCTAGGTTATCAAGATTTAAAGTGTCCCCTCTTCAAAAGGAAGCATTGGAAGCCATATTTCAATTGAGTGAATCTCTACAAGAGTCAGCCCCAGATACAGAGCAAGGACCTAGAGAGAATTGGGATAAATTGTTCAAAGATGCAAACAGACAGCTCAAGGAAGTTCAGGACAAGAATCATAGGTTACATCAGGAGAATGTCACACTTGGTAGACAACTGCCAAGCCAAATAGATGAACTTGCAGGGGAATGTAACCAGTTGAAGAAGAACATTAGCAAAATGATGGTTCAAAGGAAGCAATTGGTCAATATATACAAATAGAACCTCAGCCTCAGAGCAGAAAATAGAAAGCTAGCGAAACACTTATGGGTATGGTTATTGAGATGAAGTCTGAGTAGTCTCAATAGGAATATAATTGGCTGTGATATGTGTTTTGTTGAGACAGGTTCTCAATTTTCAAAAGTATTTTTCAAGCAGTTTTGAATATTTTTGACAAAACTAGCAGCTACAGGAGTTTGTAGTGCAGACTGTGTTTTCTCCATGCAGTGCACTACCAACTCATTAGCCTTCTGCATATAACAGTTTGGTCAAGGTTGACTTGATTTTCAATGTTCAAAGGATGAATCGTAACTCCAGGTGTCAGCTAAGATGCAGTGAAGGTTTTCTACAACCACAAGGTATCTCAGGAGGAGCTAATTTTTGGGTATTGGAATGGGATACCTATCCCTTAGAAATAGGATCTCATCCTATCATTGTGCATCAGTTTAGATTTGATTTGAGTTTAGATTTGATTTGATAGGTGTCTTTCAAATCCGACTTTTGAGGATCTTAGTCAAGCTTGTAAAGATTATTTAATCCCATCGAGGCATCTTTGTAAAGGTTTGAGATGGAAGACTCTATTGTACTATTTTGATGTAAAACCTTGATATATATTCTGGAATGATAAGTCTCTTTCATTGATATTGCTCAGATCCCCGTCTCTCTTTATTATTTTGTACTTGTGGTTTGAATTCCATGTTCGGTTCTTTGATTATTTAATGATTGACGATTGTCATATTATCTCTGCATTAATAAACAAAGGATCACAATCCTTTTGTTGGTTATATTCGACCTTTTATATGTGTTGTCAATATATGTAATGTTGTTGGTATAGTTAGCATTCTCCATCCAACTAAATTATATAAACCATCTAATCAATAGCTCTTGAAGGCCTTATTCTGTCTAGATATGTTCAAATCCCCTTGTGTGAAGGAATGAGTGTCTGAGTTGTTCATCTTTGATCCAACTTGTAAATACATCGTTAAGCATTCTAACTAAGTTACCAGGCTCTCTTGACCTGCAACCTAAAGAGACTCCTAGAGATATAACAAAAGATATGATCAATAACCATGCCTTTACTATTTTAATAGATTAAGGAGTTAGTCATAGCTATATATATCCTAAGGTAGTGGAAGGATTGCAATTGCCAAGAAGCAAGCATGGAAAATCTTGGTTGGTGCAGTTGGCTACAGGATCCAAGAGAAAAGTTGTTGAACTGGTTAAATCATGTTGACATGAATGAGATGGGTACCAAGGAAGATTTTAACATCCTTCCCTTGGGTTCATATGATTTTCTAATTGGTATGGATTGGTTGGACCGACACCATGTCATATTAGACTGTCATAACAAGACATTTATTTTCATGAACAAGGAAGGGAACCCAAGAACAGTCCAAGGAATTCCTAGGGCAGTAACTGTCAGCAATGCAGTTGAATAAGTGTTACAGGAATGGATCCCAAATATTGCATCTCATATGGAGGAAGCACCTAAGGATAAGGTGTCAAATCTTGAGGATCAGTAGTCCTAAAAGAGTTTGAGGATGTGTTTAAGGAGATACTAGGACTACCTCCAAATAGAGATATTGATTTCTCTATAAATTTGATTCCTGGAGCAACTCTAGTATCCAAGACTCTCTACCGGATGAGTACACAAGAGTTGAAGGAACTGCAAATGCAGCTTGAACAAATTTTTAAGAAGGGGTATATACACCCAAGTGTGTCACCTTGGAGTGTCCAAGTTTTATTTGTGAAGAAGAAATCTGGGACATTGAGATTGTGCATTGACTTCAGACAATTGAATAAAGTAAATATAAAGAACAAGTATTATTTTCCAAGGATTGATGATCTCTTTGATCAGTTAAAGGATGCAAGGATATTTTCAAAGATTGATCTCAGGTCTAGATACCATCAAGTAAGGATCAGAGATGAAGACATCAACAATACTGTCTTCAAAACAATGTATGGTCATTACAAATTCACAGTGGTGCCATTTGGATTATCAAATGCACCAGTTGTTTTTATGTGCTTAATGAACGACGTTTTCTGGGAATACTTAGACAAGTTTTTCATTGTATTTTTGGATTACATCCTTGTATATTCCAAGTTAGAAGAAGAGCATGAGCATCACTTAGGGATGGTGTTACAAGTGTTAAGAGAGCACCAGTTGTATGTCAAATTGAGCAAATGCTCATTTTATCAGAACCGAATTCACTATTTGGGCCATATCATATATGAAGAAGGGATAGCAGTGGACCCTTAAAAGATTGAAGCTATTAAAGGGTGGACTAAACCTAAGAATGTGACAAAAGTCAGATCCTTCATGGGTCTAGGTGGCTACTACAGAAGATTCATTGTAGGGTTTTTAAGGATTGCTCACCCGATCACTTCCTTGCAAAGGAAGGGGGTGAAGTTTCAATGGACCAAAAAATGTGAAAGGTGTTAGAATATAGAAGAATGTGTGCTTGTTTTACCATTGACGATACCCTCATCACCCAACCATAGGCAAAATACACCCTCTGAGCACCTTAACCTTGACTGATAATTACTCCGGAAGCAAACCCTAGGTTAGATAGCCAAACAAGGTGTAGTGCATCTTCCTCCAAGGATAGCACACCAACAATAGTTGATCAGATAGTCCAAACCCTATCCAAGAGATAGTCCAAGCCAATACTGAAAACTAGTTGTTGTTGTAGCTGCACCTGCAGCCCTCCTCCACATGTGTGCACCAAACTGAGAACTGCAGTGCACACTAGTTGCTCTGCAATTCTGAGATGTGTCAAATGGGAACTGGCACCCTGTATTTATAGTGGTTCTACCAGATTTGTTGGGGTTGACTTCTCCTTCTAGATATGTGTCTGCTCAGTATATTATTATTATTTATGGCCAACTTCTTCTCTTGGAGGCTAATAACCTAATATAAATTATCTTCTTGAGCAGACAAGACTTCTAGGGTTATTAGCCAACTTATTAGGTTTTCTCTTGCTTCCTGGAGTCTTCTATTCTCGTCCGGTTCACACGTGGAAGTAAATACCTCCCGCAACTACCATATTATTAACACTCCCTCCTAGCTAGGGAGGTCTTATAGGTAATGGTATTGAGCACAAAAACATACCATTTACCTAGTAGCATCAACATAGTCATTTAGACTAAGTCATGACTAGATCATGAGCATCACCATCACCATCAACTGCATCATCTCTCGAAACCATACTTCATCTGAGTAATTAGACATGATGCTGGATAAGTCACTTCCACCATGGAGTGATACAAGAGCCATTCTTATAATCTAGAAGAGTAAATGCTCTGAATTGTTTTCCGTCTGGAAAATCTCTGTTCATCATTCTTCTGGATGATGATGATCTCCAATAAACTGTTGATAGTCTTCAAGGCAATTAGAATAAAAAATAGAACACAATTGTGTCTATCCATAGTAGTACATAACTATAATCCATTGGTTCACTACCACACCAAGTAACACACAAGTACTTGATCAACAACATATAGTTACGAATAGTGGAACATATCCACCACAATAGTCTTCATCTACTATCATATAGTCTTCATAACAAACATCTGATAGCAACCTGCATAGAAACAATGTTATGATATAAATTGAATCATCTGGGCCAATATTTCACTCACATCTGTGAGCTTTGAAAGAATATATGCCTTACGAACAGTGGAACATATCCACCACAGTAGTCTATATCTATTGTCTTCATAACAAACATCTGATAGCAACTTGCACATAAACAATGTTATGATACAAATTGAATTATCTGGGCCAATCTTTCACTCACATCTGTGAGATCTGAAAGAATATCTTCCTCAGAGTAGAATAATGAGATATCTGGACTATTCCTCTCAAGCAAGGAAGAATAACTGTCCTGTCTTCTGAACATGGACCATTCCCCACCCTAGGCCATTCTTCCTACACTAATCAAAGTGCACCCTGGAGAGAATGTATAACCATAAGGAATGTTGAGTCTAGACCATTCCCCACCCTGGGCCATTCCTCCTACACTAATCAAAGTGCACCCTAGAGAGAAAGTATAAACCCTAAGGAATGTCTATCCCTAATTGTTGAGCCTGGACCATTCCCCACCCTGGGCCATTCCTCCTACACTAATAAAAGTGCACCCTGTAGAGAATGTATAAAACCTAAGGAATGATTGTCCGGACCATTTCCTCTATTAAACACAAGAGGAAAAGACTGTCTTACGTCAACCTCCAAAACAGACCATTCCTCATGTTAACCACAATGAGAAATCATTGTCCGGCAAGGTGGGCTAGTCTTCTTGAGTAACCCTCAAGAAGAGAGACTGCCCTAGACCAGTCCCCATGTTAACCACAATGGGAAGTCGTTGTCTATGATACATCAACAATAAGACTACTTCCCATGTTAACCACAATGGAAAGTGATTGTCCTTCAGAAGTCTCAATCCACTTTCTGAATAGGAAAGCATTTGTCCAAGATGCACTATTTTTCAATTTTTAAAGATGAATGTCTTCAATAATATTTCCAGTGCTCCCTCCTAACTTGGAGAGTCATTTCTTCCTTTTCCAATAAGAAGGAAGTTGTTTCCACGAGCTCTAGCTTGAGTATGCAAACTCTTTCATCTTGGATAGAAGTTTTACCAAAATGTCTGCTTATCTGCTCATCTGTGGAGATATGTATTGGAGAATCATTTTCTCCTTTCTGGACTTCATCATGGATAATTTAATGCTTGATTTCAAATGTACTTTAGTCTGGAACACTGTGAAGGCTTCATGTAGATCTGAACAATAGAGTATATCATAGTTGGAAAACTGGAACATATCTATGTGACACTTCTTCTGTCATCATGAGATCTGATCTACTGAGTAGTCATCTTGATGTTATAGGAAATCTTCACCACGCTTTTGTTGTGCACTGGAGGTTCTCCACCAAGTTACCTTCTTCTATCTGCATACATGAGTCTCTTTTTGGTATGCCTCAAGGTCTTGAGATTGCTCTTCATACGCTCTTTATTCAATTTCTCTGGAGAACATTCTTTGCATTCATCTGATGTAGAATTCCGACTCATGGATGTTGTGGATGATATAATGACTTATGTAGAGATAAGTATGATTTACTAGAACAAGTAATCATCGTAGTCTTCTCCCTCCATCTAGGAGAAACTCTGGTTCTAGATCTCGCAATGCTTTCATTCATAAGTCTTCCATACATTGTTCTTCATCACGACTTTTAGTTCTTCTTCTTGATTGCTTTTAGTGAGTTCATATCAGGCTGGTAATCTTGTGATTCTTGATACAATGACTGGTTGTTCGGGTTCCTCTTTATTTCTTGGAATCCTCATGTTCTTCTTCATGTTTTTCTTTAGCTCTTGGTCCATGGAGTTTCTTATAGATTCCATGCCCTAGAGATTCCACTTCTTCCTTTCATCATAGGATCATGGATCTGGATGGACAATCAGAAATACTTTAAGGCTTCTCTTTGAAGAAGTCTTCTTTTGTGGTTGAACTAAACACGTATTGTCTTTCATGGTTGCTACCATGGATATATATACTTCATCATCTTCAATGGATCATAGGATTAGCTCCCTCCTAATCCTTGCTTCATGTATAAGTGCATATATTTGGCTCCCTTCGTCTAACATAGTCCATGCTTCCATTGTCTTCTACAATATATAATTTGCTCTCTTGTCTTAATAGAGTCCACGCTTCCATCTGCATCTTTGTTGTTTTCTACAATATATAATTTGCTTCTCTTGTCTAACAGAGTTCATGCTTCCATCTTGTTGTTTTCTACAAAACGTCATAAGTCTTTTTTTCCAATTTCCTCTCGATTGTTGACTTCTTTCTGTCTTTGCTTCTTATAAGTCTCTTCATGATTGATTCAGCTTATCTTGCAATAGCTTCCACATGATTTGTATTTCATTATTTCATGTGTATTATCTAATGATATCTATTTTCATCTTGTTTGTTCTTCCATAGGTATATTTCTTCTTGGAACATATTATCTTTCAAGAGATAGATATACAAGATATGTACAGAGACAATGCAAACAAGATATGTACAAGAAATAAGAAGAGTGTTGTTACCTTTTAGAAGAAGAAGTCTCTTCCATCCTGCTTAGCCTTCTTTGTAGGTTATTTTTCCTCAGCAATCAATGCTTCGTGTTTCTCCTTCCTTTTCTTTAGCTCGGGACAATGATTCTTGTAGTGACCATACTTTCGACAGTTGAAGCATTGCACTTCTGAAATGTCTTTCTCTTGATTTGGTTTCCTCCCTTAACCAAACTTCCTTTTGTTCATGAAGTTCTTGAATCTTGTTGTGAAAGCTTGATCGTCGTACTTCTTTTGGGGTTTCTCTTTTCTATTGACCCTTGATTCTTCTTGAGCACAGCAAGTCCAAAGTTCTTCAAATGTCGGATACTCCTTCCTTGTGTTCATGCTTGCGGCAAATGCATCCCATGTCTTGGGAAGACCATTGAGTACCATGTTCACTAATTCCTTTTCTGAAGTGATCTCTTCAATAGCTTGTAGTTGGTCTCTTAACTGGGAGATCCTTACAAAGTATGATGTTATGTTATCATCCTCATTCATCTTCATGTCACAGAGCTCATTCTTCAGACTCATAACTTGTCTGATGTTTCTAACTGAGAAGAGATTTGTTAGGGCATCGTACATCTTCTTCGATAAGTCAAGAAGGGAGATGTAGGGTATCAAGTGGTATTTTATAGAATCCACTATGATACTCATAGCATTGATGTCAACATCTTTGAACTTCTCCATAGCTGCAACGTTTTGTGGTTCCTTCTCTTTTCCTTCTTCAAACTCTAGTTTCACGATCTTTCCTTTCATGATATCCAACACTTTATTCTTGGCAAGGATGAGGTCAATCCTTGTCTTCCACGCTCTGAAGTTAGAGGCTCCATATAACTTGTTCTCAGACTTCATAGAGTTAATCATGGTTACTTTGACTTGGTCAAACCCTAGATTTTGACCAGAAATTCAAACTTCACGTGTTGGCTTGTTGAGAGTATCAGGAGATGCGCTAGGCTAGGCCGCACTGATCTGTTTGGAGATTAGGTCAATCTCTTCACTTAAGGTGCCTCAATGAGAGGATTAGAGTTTCTACAACTGTTGATACTAGTAACCCTAGCGACAGTGTCTTGGGAGCTGCTTTTGCTAGTAACCCTAGCGATAGTTCCTCAGCGAGCTCAATATCCTAGCGGCTATGTTTCCTTACAATGTTTAGACTGAATGAAGGAGGTGTGGTCCCATAACCTGTTAGAATATAGAAGAATGTGTGCTCGTTTTACAGTTGACGATACCCTCGTCACTTAGACATAGGCCGAAGCCACCCTCCGAGCACCTTAACCTTGACTGATAATTACTCCGGAAGAAAACCTTAGGCTAGATAGCCAAACAAGGTGTAGCACATCTTCCTCCAAGGATAGTGCACCAACAATAACTGATCAGATAGTCCAAACCCTAGCCAAGAGACAGTCCAAGCCAATACTGAAAACTAGCTGCTGCTGCAGCTGCAGCTACAACCCTCCTCCACATGTGCGCACCAAACTGGGAACTGCAGTGCACACCAATTGCTCTGCAATTGTGAGATGTGTCAAATGAGAACTCCATGGTATACAAATATCTTCAGATTGATTTTGAGACTGGTTTCACTAGGCCTTGTTCGTGACTATGACAACTATTGGCATGCAACTGCATTTATACTTGCCTACTCATGGTCATTGTTGCACCTTTTTCGTCACTTTGGTGAGCAAATAAGAGGTGCTTACATGCCCAGTTGGGTCCTGCTGAGCATGACAGCTGTAGAGGAAAGAGTTAGAGAAAGAAAAACAAAACTATAAGCAAGAATTAAACTAATATATGCAATAAGAATTAAAACCATTAGTATAAGAAACAAAGAACAAAAAGACCAATGTCACCAATATCAAAGGCTGGTCTATTGATGAAATCAAAGCACCAAGAAGAAAGGGGACTATGAGTCCCTTCTTCCTCCAAGGGAAGGCTCTTGGACCCTCACAAGCTTGCTCTCCTTACAACAAGAAAATGAAAATGGTGATGAAAGAACTCCTCGCACATCCACTCAATGGAGAGGTGGATTGCTCAATGAAATGATGCCAATGTGTCTTTGCCAAGGATGGAGTCCTTAAAACAATCTAGGTAGCATAACATTACTTGAAATTCCTTGAGAAAATGAGGTGCATTCATGGATTTTTATAGCATTGCATTGGGTTATTGTGTAACTCCTTTGTAGTGTGAAAAGAGGCTCTTTAGGGCATTATTAGGTCTTTGACCAGCCCACCATTCAGATTCAGGCAGGATTTGGAGGTCAAATCGGCTTGGGAGCTGAACCAGAAGTGGTTGGGAGGCCGACCACATTCATAAATGCGTCGTTTAGCAGGTGCACGGCTTTTTGCGCTAACAACCACGCATCATGCGCGTATGCGCGCATTCTACGTTTTTGTTTTGCGCATGTGCGCGCGCGCCCAACTTCTGTAAAGCGCTCTTCAATTTTTCACTACTTTGTATAGTTTTTGACCTTTTTGAATGTTGTGAGATTAATTCAAGGCCATGAATGACTTCATTACTTTTTGACGATGTTGAGTTCTTGTAAACATGTGCGGACGAAATTTCAGTGATAACAGTCATGAACACTTGTTGGTATATTTTCCACATGGATCTGCATTGTATTCTTGGCATCCATGTATGCAAAGTTAGTACATAATGTAATGATCAATTGAGTTCGTCCAGTTGGTTCTATACCACTCCACTTCTGGGTTATTTATAATGTATTTCGGCCATCGCAGATACTCCTATGATCTCGCACATTAGGGGGCATCTGTTATAGCAAGATTTGCCTCACCATTGCTATCTTGCACAAAGGGAATTTTTCCATTTCCCTATGCAGACTTATCAACCCATTTTTGATAAATGCAGAGCCAAAAATATATATTTTTCCACATATACGCTCCCTAGCTGCTTTGCAAGATGCGTATACACTTGTTGCTCCACTACAACTCGGGTATATCGGGATTTGTGCCAGAAAATACAAAATGAGGTTGGGTTTCCATATCACGACAGAAGATCTCTGATCTTTGGCCTTCCATATACTGGAAACATTCTGACTCGACCCTTCAGTTGCATTCTGGAGGTTATAAGAGCACAATTTCGAGCTATGGAAAAGGAGGTGAAAGCATTCAACTTTGAGAGCAAAGTTACTATGGAGAAATTACTTCATATTGAGTCTGCATCCCTTTGTCCCTCAATTATGAACACAGTGTTCAGCCCCCAAGCTCTTTCCTTATTGTCGAGAGGACCTCATTACCTCTTTGCTATGAGTTTGCCTTTGGTGGAGGATTGAAGTGGTGGAGACCCAGTTGGAAGGAACTTGGTTTCTTGGTTTCGAACCATGCCGACACAGAAGTTTGTAATGTTGATACTTATGTTGATCAATTATTAATAGAAATACTCCTTTCACGTCCTATTGATATCTTGCAAATATATGATTATTATCCATGGGCATGTTTGTAATGTTTATTAATGGATTGTGTTATATGATGTGCTAACTCATTTTATATATTGTCACTATATACTTGCATCGCTTGTTTGTTGATAACTTCTTGTAGGTGTAAAGCTTTTGGTCAAAGTGCTCAATGGTGGAATGACATCAAATGATTGGATCAAGGTAGGCTTCTTACTCGTATTTCACATTAGTTTATATAGCACAAGTTGGAATTGAATTGATTTCTGCAATCATACATGTCTGTTGTGGTTTACCCTTGGCCATAGAGAGTTTTTCCCTTGTAACAAAAGGAAGATGAAAGTTGGCTATGGAATAGAAGAATGGGTCACATGCATTTTGATAACCTTGTCAAAGTCAACAAAAGAGAAGCAGCTAGAGAAATTCCCCAGATCACGAAACCAACCAACACTTTATGCAAGCATTGTCAACAAGGAAAGAAAACAAAGACCGGGTTCAAATCAAAGGAATATTCAACAACAAGACCACTGGAAATTGTGCACACTTATCTAGTTGGACCAACTACAACAAAGGGCTTAAAAGGTGAAAAATACTTTATGTTATTAGTTGATGAATATACAAGAATGACTGCAGTTTTCTTTCTCAAGAACAAGTCAGAAGCTTTTGAAAACTTCAAGATCTACAAGGAAATGGTTGAAAATGAGATGGATTCAAGAATGAAATGTTTGAGATATGATAATGGAGGAGATTTATCTTCAAAGGAATTTATGGACTACTGTAGCAGTCATGGAATAAAAAGGCAATTCTTCGTTGCTAGGACACCTCAACATAATGGAGTTGTTGAAAGAAAGAACAAGACAATACAAGAAATGGCTCAAACAATGCTAATGGATTCCAAATTGACAGATATATTTTAGACATAGGCATTGCATATAGCAGTTCACATTCAAAATAGAGTAATGCTCAGAAACAAAACTGATAAAACTCCCTACGAGCTATGGAAAGGAAGACCAGCAAATGTGAATCACTTCAGAGTTTTTGGAAGCAAATGCTACATCAAAAGAGAAGATGGTAGAATGGGAATGTTTGACTCTCGTGTGGACAAAGGAATACTTGTTGGTTACTCAAGTAAAAGGAAAGCATACAAGTGTTACAATCTAAGATTGAACAAAGTTGTGGAAAGCATCAACGTAACAATTGATGAAACGTGTAGACTATAATCAAAGGAAGAAGAAAACAAATCAATGGAACAACTTTTCGAAGAAGAAGATGAAAAAGAAGTAGGAGAGGAAGATGAATATTAAGAGAATTTGACATAAGAAGAAGAGCAAGTTCATAAAGTATCTCCAAAGACACCTAGCAAATGAGTACAAAAGAATCATCCTTCAGATCAGATTATTAGAAACAAAGATGTAGGAGTTGAGACTAGAAGAAAAATCCATTCACCAGAACAAACACACCTAGCACTCTTATCTACAATTGAACCAAACTGTTTTGAAGAAGCCATGAATGATGAATTTTGGAATAAGGCCATGGATGAAGAATTGGACCAAATAGAGAAAAATGACACTTGGGAATTGGTTCCAAGACCAAAGAATAAGAATGTGATCGACACAAAATGGGTTTTCAGGAATAAATTGAATGAAGATGGACAGGTTACAAGGAACAAAGCTAGATTGGTATGTAAAGGATATGCACAGATTGAAGGAATCGACTTTGAAGAGACATTTTCCCCAGTTGTTAGAATGGAAGCAATCCATTTACTTTTAGCTTATGCATGATCCAAAAATGTTAAAGTATATCAAATGGACGTAAAATCATCTTTTCTGAATGGGGAACTTGAAGAAGAAGTCTACATTGAACAACCAAAAGGATTTCAATTTCCAGATAACACAAACTATGTATGTAAATTAAAGAAGGCCTTGTATGGTCTAAAATAGGCTCCTAGAGCATGGTACTCCAGACTGGATAAGTATCTGCAGCAGGCAGGGTTCAGAAAATGAAGTGCAGATATCAATCTCTACATCAAGGTAAGTCAAGGTAATATTTTATTAATTGAAGTTTATGTTGATGATATTATTTTTGGTAGTGATGATGACGGGTTAAGCCAGAAATTTGCAAAAGACATGCATAATGAATTTGAAATGTCGTTACTTGGAGAACTATATTTCTTTCTGGGACTTCAGATACGTCAAAGTAACCAAGGAATTTTTATTTCTCAAACCAAGTATATCAGAGAAATGCTAAAGAGATTCAGAATGGAAGATTGCAAACCAGTTATCACTCCCATGCAAACCAGTTGTAAGTTGAGCAAAGATAATGATTCAAAGTCTAAATATCAGAGGCAATACAGGTCAATGATTGGAAGCCTACTATATGTGACAACATCTAGACTAGATGTAATACAAGAAGTTGGATAGGTGGCACGATTTCAAGCAACACCAAAGGAATCACATGTATTAGCAGTAAAGAGGATTTTCAAATATCTCAAAGGAACAGAAGAGTTTGGATTATGGTATCCAAAAGGAAAAGATCTATCACTTGTTGCCTACACAGATGTAGATTGGGCAGGTTGTATTGATGACCGGCGAAGCACCAGTGGAGCAGCAGCCTACTTAGGTAAGTGTTTGGTATCATGGCTAAGCAATAAACAATCATCAATATCTCTATCTACATCCAAGGCAGAGTATATTGCAGCAACAACATGTTGTACACAAGTTCTTTGGATGAAACAAACTTTGACAGATATACAGGTTGAGTATGATGAGCCCATTCCAATATATTTTGATAATACAAGTGCCATCAGTATCTCAAAAAACCTAGTGATGCACTCTAAGATGAAGCACATTCCAATCAAGTATCACTTTCTACGGGAACAAGTTGCAGAAAAGAACATCAAAGTTGAGTATGTGGGCACAAAAGAACAAGTGGAAGACATCTTTACAAAACCACTTCCATGTGAAGCCTTTGAATATATTCACCAAAGACTTGGAGTTATTTCTACTCCAAAATGAATGTTTTTTGAATGTTTTTTGAATTCTTATCTTATATGTATTAGGTGTACACGAGGAAGCACCATAAGAGGACATTTCAGTCAGGGGGAGCAACCCCAGATGGAAAGATACCTTTGACATTGATGACAAAGGGGGAGAGATTTATCAGATGCAGAGGACAGAGGCATGGTTCCAGGTTGAGAAGATTTATCAGATGCAGAGGACAGAGGCAAATTTATCAGATACATAGGACAGAGGCATGGTTCCAGGGGGAGAATGAGTGATATGATTTCAGTATTACATCATAGTGTTGCCATCAATGCCAAAGGGGGAGATTGTTGATTAAGGTTGGTTGTCATTGTTGTCAACCCTTAAAGAAATCCCCGCAGCACAAAGGTTTGGGTAATGGACCCAAGATCGTTTGATGTAAATATGACTCATTATTCTATTGTCATGGTTGATAAGAATTAAAGATGGATGAACTCCAAAGTGGTCCCCTTATGGTGAAAGCCCTCACGGGAAGACGCTTTGCGGAGTAAGAGAACCCATGCTTAATTGTGGAATAATGAGATTAAGGACAATGAATTTATCAGGTAAACTATCCTAGATGGATAGTGCTTGTCATTCCATTTTCGGTGGTATGTGGAACGTCACATAACTCCTCACAGTTAGAGAGTTATAGCCATCATAAGTTGGAGACCCCAGGTTTGGGTAATGGACCCAAGTTTGTTTTATGGATAATGGTATGAGTTATGATATATTTTCAGATAATACTATTCTATATGGATAGTACATGTCATTCCATTTCAAGTGGTATGTGGAACATCACATAACTCCTCACGGTTTGAGAGTTATAGCCTTATGAAGTTGGAGGACCCTCATATGTCATCTAGAAGCCCCAAAAGGTCAAAGTAGTCAAAGTGGTTTAAGAGATTTTAAAAGGTATATAATAAAGTGAAGTAATGAGTGTATTATAATTCAAATTGAATACAAAATAAATTGTTTCAATAATAAATTTAATGGAGAAATTCGAAGTGGGTTAACCCTAAAATAAGGAAAGTGGGGCCAAGTGACTTAGAAGATGTTTTTAAGGAAGCTACTTGGAGAGTATAAATAAGAGTCAAGACTCTCTCATTTTAATCACACTTGAGAATATTGAATATCTATAGGTGTTTGAGGTAGCCAAGGATATATAAGCCGAAATTCTGAGGGAAGGTGAAGAAAAGAAGGCCGAAATGCAAGGAAGGATAAATTCTTTTGATGGTGCTTTCTAAGGTATGCTATTTACATGTCATCTCACCATTTTCGCTATAACCTTTTTTCTATAATTATTCAAACCGTGAAATTTCTACACCATTGAGAAAACATATCCAAGTATCTGTGGTAAAAAATTAACCTTATGGGTCATTGTATTTTTGGAGTTACACTACGTGGAAAATAGGGTTTGTGGCTAGTCCTGAAACTAGTCAAAAAAAAGGTGTTTCGGGTAAAAACGTCATAACTTCTTCATAACAGATCCAAATCCAGTGAAACCAAATGTGTTGGTTAGGGTACATTATTTAGTATGTTTTGTAACTATTTCAGATCAATTCAAAAAATATTCTGTGCGAGGAACACTCTACAAGGTCGCTCTCTAGAATAATCTAGAATTCAGCAAGGTATGCCATTTTTGCTATAACTCCTTTTCTGAGAGGTTCCAAGTAGTGACACCTGGAGGAATTGCATAAAACACATTGAAGAACATTTTGTATCAGTTTCATATCTTTATACATTACAAGTACAAATTTATGATTACTTCAAGTTAGGGTTGTTGACTAATCCAAAACTAGGCATGTGAGACTAAAGAAAAGTTTGATGAAAATGCTAGTCTCTTGTTGTTGAAGTTAAGGAAGGTT